>JABFEY010000038.1:0-459262 GCA_013618495.1 Fusarium longipes | reverse complement strand
GGGGGGGAGGAGCGGCACCAGCGGCGGTGACCTCGATCTTCGGGGTTTCGCCATCGGCTGGAGGAGTGATGGGTGATGAGGTCTCCATACTGGGGTGCGAAGGACCGGTTGTATCATCCTCGGAGTCGCTGCCATCATACTTCTTGACCTTGGAGCCGATCTCACCGAGCAGACCAGCTTGTTGCTTAGGGTCAATGGTTGGTCGTTTCATTTCGACGATTCTGGGCTTCTCATAGATAACGCCATCCTCGCCCTCGGTCTCATCGTCTTCCTCGATCACTTCCCCATCAGAGCGTCTCTTAAGAGGCTTTCGGGGGATCTTCGTGTTACGATGAATGCTGCCCAATACACTGTTTGTGAAGTCTCGGGGGGGTGTTCCACCGCCAGGAGGTGTTCCAGGTCTGTCATCCATCTCCTCACGGAGAGCTCGAAGACGATCTGAGGGACCAACAGCGTCTCCCCAAACACGTCCCTCAAGTTTGTATTGGGTCTTTTGTCGCTCGATCTGCATCTGCAACCGCTCCATGAGGCGGTCGCGGTCCAGAATACCTTGCATGCGAGCAGGGTCCTCAGGAGCCGCAGTCTTACTGCTGGCATTTGCGCTTTTAATGGCCTTGGAAGCGGCAACATCCTGGGCGTCTCGTAGCATCAGATACAATTCTCTTGTCTCAAGCTCATATCGCTGTGCTTCCTTGGCTCTCATGGTCTGCATGCTGTCTAACTCGGCTTTGAGTCCATCTGCCTGCCTCCTTTGGGCATCGATGAACCGAGCTTGCTCCTCTAGTTGCCTCTGCAACTTAGCAACTAACCCATCAGCACCCAGTTCCAACTGAGCCTTCATCTCATCGCGCTCCGCCATGGCGGCTTCCGCGATCTGTCGCGATTCAAGCGCTTCATCTTGAGCTTGCCTAGCTTCCGAATCTGTATGCAACTTGTCTAGCAGACTTTGAACCGTGAAATTGAGACTCTGCTTAAGATCCATGTTCGGCAATCGCCTATCCATAGCAACGTAGCTTAACATTGAATCGACCAGCTGGAACATGCGCAGCCGCTCTTCGCCATCGTTAGCACGGATAAGCATAAGATGCTGCAGAGCTGAGATGAAATAATCCTGGGTCTTGGTGCCATGAAGACGCTGCTGAATAGCGTCTGCGATTTGAACAGGATCAGTGAGATCCTTGACTTCGCCCTCTACATCGTCCTTGATGCTGCTGTTTTCCCGCTCCAACATGTCCTCATAATCAATGGCCTCGTTTGTTCGGAATCGCTCGATCTGCTTATCGAGGAGTTCATATTGGAACTCCTCCATTTTGGTCAAGATGCGCTTGATACCACATGCTGTGAACTGGGCTCGGATGTGTATCCTCAACTCCAAATCTCTCTCAGGCGAATCGATTATCATGTTGACAAGCATGAGGGTCGCGACAGCATATTCCATAAGCAAGTTCTCCATTCCAATACCACCAGTCCTCAATTCTTCACTGGCGCCAACCAAACTTCCCATCTTACCCCTACCATCGATGGTAACCTCCACCAGGCGCATCCAAGCATCGAATCGCCCATTTTCTCCGGATGCTACTTTGACCTCATCGAGAGCTTGGATGACTTTCAAGTGGCCTTCGGCATTCTCTCCCCATGTACACAAGAAGGTAATGATTTCGCTGACGAGCTTTCGCGTGGTGAGTCGAGGAGAAATGAGTGAACTGGCAAGGGCCACCATAACTTTCTGGTGGATCAATGCATCATCGGCGCCAAATTTGTTGTTCATCAGTGCCTTCACGCACTTGATAATATCGTACTCGCGGTCGAGATTCTTGTCGATACGACCGTTGTCTTGGGCAGGCCCCTGTGCCGTCTTGCGGTTGATCTTAAGCAGCAAGGTCATCAAGGCGACCTGTCCCTGACACTCGACAAACCTCTTCACCCAACCAATCTGCTGAGTCCTTAGATTGACCTCCAAACTTCCCATGCCCTTCGTGTCAAGTCGGTCCTCCATAACTCGCCGAACATACCATTCTGGTGTGCCTTCCTCGTCGGAATATGTCGTGATATCGGGGGTCGCAGTATACTGAGTCGGTCGTGCTGTTTGTCGGCGCTTTTGCTCGCCCTGCCACTCGGTGAGTCGATCTTGGTAGAGCAACGTCCACTTTTTCTGGGCCGGGTAGGCCATCATCTGTCTCCTGGCCTGCTCGGGGAGGTTGTGCCATCCTCGCTTCTGCATCAGTTGAAGGAACATCTGCTCGACCACATTATCGTCATCAGGTTTCGGAAAGTAGAAACCACCCTGAGGATCACTTTGTCCCGGAGGAGGGCCCGACGGAAACTTGGTAAATCGGTGAGAATCGCGATTTGAGTGCTGCGAAGCAGCGTAGGAGCTTTGAGAAGATGCACTCGGCATTGCTGTGTTTGGTGAGCGAGACATCATAGTATCAGCGTGGCGCGAATTACCTGACTGTATGCTCAGATTATCCGCTGAGCCTCGAGCAGTGGAGGACATGAAGGAGTCGTATCGGGGGTTAGGGGGATTATTTGAGTGAGACGAACTGCCCCTGGCGGGGCCCCATTGCTGGTATTGGGTCTGACGTCCTGTCGAAGCCATAGTGACATTTGCATAACCAAACCCAGCGGGCTGGCGCCCCGGAGAACGGGCCCCAGACTGGCCTGACCCGTCCCAGCTTGGATATTGGTGAAAGTCTAGGCCATTTTGATTGAGATGGTGTGGAAGAGGCTCGCGGCGCACCGGCATCTGCTCGCCCTTGGGTAAGTATTCGACGGGCACTGGGGAGCGTGACCCGCCTCCAATAGTGTCGTAAGGGATCGAAGTTATAACGCCGGCCATCTGGTTGATACCGCCATCAGACGACTCTGGGCGACCGTCAAACGAAACAGCAGACGACTCTCGCTTATGGCGCGAGGATCGAAAGCTGGCTGCATCGTCTGCGGGGTATCTTGAATCATCATTCAAGCGCTTGTCTTTGTGCTTACTTCGCGAGAAGAGAGACCGGCCGCCAGAAGACTGTCTGGTCTTGTCAGACATGGCGACTGCAAAGTCGTGTCCGCGACAATTGTCGAAGCGGAGTATTTAGGTTGCGAGTCGTATTTCGAAAGCAGTGTCAATTTCGAGCTGGTGTGTACGAAAAAAGGAAAAGGGGATATCGTGGTCGAAGATTCGTGGAATTGTCTACCAACGGCTACGAGGTGGAACACGTGAAGTTGGCGATGTGCTGGCCCTGGGCCACTCGCTTCATTTGGGGCACGGTATCGACGTTGAATGAAACGCTGGGAGGCTATTCGGGGTGCGGAGGATCTCCAAATCGAAGCGGCGTGAGCGTTGAGAGTGGGCTTGAAACCTTGACAGCCCAAAGTTGCTTTTGACAAGAAGGAAATGTAGATATTGTACTGTAAGGAACTGGAAGGAGGGGGTAAAGGTAAAAAGGTAAAGACAAAGAAAAGGCCTAAGCTTGGCCGGATGATGCCGCTGCTTGAAGGAGTGGTGCCAGAATGAAACGAATCGAACTGCAAATCGAATTAACTCAAGGTGGTGTGCATAAAGGAGCGTAGCGTAGCAGTAAAGTAGAGAGTATTGGATCCTAATCACCAGCACCCAGCAGTCAAGTCAAGTCAAGTCAAGTCAGTTGGGTGTCCAAAAGACGGGGTTGATAGCTCTGGTTGGATTGGATCCTTTCTCTGTCGCCAGGGATCTTCTAGGTGCTCAAGCCAAGCCGAGGGTCACGGGCAAGACGAATGCGGATTGGCTCGAGTGCTTATGGGGATGATAGACCCAATATTGCTTAGCCGCCGCTTAGAGGTCGGGTAGGTACCTAACAATGGAAGCTACTGTACCTAAGCTAGGGGCGATTTCAGCGCTGTGAGCGCCAAGGGGGCCTAGGTTAGTTTGTGCGGGCGGGCATCGAGAATCATGAATGCCCGGGTTCTACTACCTACCCCCTAGGCAACAAAACATATACACAATTCAAGATGGTTTGGGTTCGAATCGAATTATGTTTAGACCATCATAGGCATCATTGTAACAGCACGTAAGCTAGACCAAAGGGATTCATCTGTACCTACCACTGTGTACATATCATCGATAAGTGGATAGAAATCACCGTCGTAGTACCCCAAGCCATCCATGATTTAAACCCCTAAAAAATCGCTGTGAGGCACTGGCCCGCCCAACCTCGCATGGATGGGATGGGCACTTTCCATTTGAGCAGCGACCCGTCGACAGGCAGCGGGGAGCTCTTTTTTTTTTTTTTTTTNNGTGTGGGGGGGGGGGGGGGGGGGGGGGGTTTTTTTTTTTTTTTTTTTTTTTTTTTTTTTTTATTATGTTCCAAGCACCGAGGGACCTATTAGGGGAAGTGGGCTTTCTAGATTAAGGACGCGTGGGCATTGCCAACCTAGCCGGAGATCTTCTCATCTAGGCACCTCCATAATATCTAGAGGTAGAAAAATTCGAGCGTTATCAAAGATTTCGAGAAATTTGGTGGTATTCAGAGACGAAGAAGAATACGTGTTCAGTCCAACAACTTGGCAGCTTCCGGTAAACTGGGACTGTCAGTGTATGGTCACCCTGACATTGGTGTAGGATCTTGAATTAGGTACCTTTCAGTATCCCGGTTGCTTCGAGACTTACATGGCAAACCCTCGTACCAAAATGCGGTACCTGTCACACTGAGATACTATATCCCTACGAGTGCCAAGTTGAGGGTTTGCCTAAAAACAGTTCATGCAACCAGCTGATAGCCACCTACTTACATCCTTTCCGTGTTACACGTAAAGTCATGAGGGTATTCGTTGTTGCACATCTGCCTGATTTTCATGAAAGCATCTTTAAACTGAAATGCCTCAATACCGTGTATGCATGCATGGCGTCCTTTTAATGATCTCAGCTATCCTTCGAGCCGCGTGCAGCTGTTGTCTTTTGTCTCAGGGTCCGTTCATATGGATCCGTCCACTATTTCGAGACGAGACAAAGATCCCTCTTCTCCATGCTTGGATTCTTTAGCGAGGTCGGTTGTCTCAGGGTCTCCATTCGATCCATTCCCTTCGCTTTCAACTGCCGGAAATCATATCTAGATTTATTACATTGTGACTATGGATCTACAAGCGGCTGATTGGACTTTGGCAGGACAAGACAACGTCTAGAGGTCATCATGCTGTAAGTTTACTGTAATTCTGATGAAAAATACACAACTGTAAATTATTGGGAATAATGGAGTCCTCGGATTATAACCCTGATTTCTTACTCTTGTATGTCCCCAGCGTGTCCAGCTTAAGAGAACAGGCTGCTATAAGGTATCGATTGGGTGCCTTAGTAGTGGGTAGATGCTATACGGCCCGCTCAACTGAATGGCGTGCTTGGAAAGCCATCCACCGATCATGGATTGAAATGACGGATTATTATAACCTACATATGCAACACAGGATTCCATGATATGAAATGCCTTCCATGTATGGTAGTCTCAACTACTTACCCCACTGGGTTCGTCTCGAAAAACCACTGGATAGTCTACGTACTCTGTTCACAGAACAAAGAATCGGTGACATCAATTGCTGGTCAATGTTTAATAGCCCAGGCATTTCATTGTCGTTGATATTGACACTATTACCCCCTTGCAAATTTGAACCCTCCTGTTGGTCGACCCCTTTTTAGCGGATCTTCGGCGTCGTCATGTCCCACTGAGCCCTTGTGCTTGTGGCTTCAGCCATATTTCCAGGGGAGCCTACAGCCTCTACTCTAGTCAGGGCGATCTTGTCGCAAGGCAACGTCGAATTTCAAACCTCATGGCATCCGCCGTGCCCTCGAAACTTGGATTCCACGCTGAAACAAGCTCCAGCATCATCCCCTTCAGTTGTTGAGAGACAGAACATGGGCGCGACAATGTCGGCCATCAAGGTACGCATTCATCATGACAACTTAGCCGGTATTCTTGGCATGCGTGGCTGTATGATACTAACATCTGGTCACAATTAGACACTTGTTGTTCCTGCCGTCATCTCGTTGATTTTATTCGTTCTCCTCACATACGTCCTTATTCCTTTATGGCGTCGTTATGCTCGCTATAGCCAATATCTTCCCCTCGACACCTTATCGTCCCAGACGTCGTCCTTGCGCGAGCGCATAACGGCCCGCGTAGCTGCGTGGCGCTCCAACCGCGGCGTCGCGTTAGCATCTGATGACGGCTTCGATGACGGAATGGACGACGATGATGGAGAAGAACTCGGAAATGTTGACGAGGCTACCTGGCGTCAAATGGAAGCAGATACCCGTGCTGCCCGACCAGATAATGCCAGGCGATTAAGCAGAGAGTAAGCGTTTACGAAAGAAATATGCTGGCTGTCACGTTATAAGCATTGCTGACCCGAATACAGTCTTGAAGAAGGATTTAGAGACGATAGCGACGATGAGCCAGACCGGCTAGCAAGAAACAACTTCAGATCATAATAGTACAAGTCAATTTGTCTACTTTGGGCAGTCTATCTGCAATCAGGAAATATGTCCATGCTGGCTGATGGGTGAGCTAAAGATTTTGTTTTATGGTAGGTAGGCAAGGGGAATTAAATTCTCTGACCAAAACTGGAATGGCAGTGTGGTCACTAATCATGGCAAATCGGAATAGTGCTGAGACCAAAGTATCAATTCTTTCAATCGCTGATTACTTGAAGCATTCCGAACCTTTTTGACAGATCTCAATCATCAACCCGGATACTGGATATCATACCGCTCAAACCATGTCGCTATAGAAATGCTCATCCTGCTGATACCCCTGCACGTCAATTATTCTTACCTCGTCTCTGTTTTGCCGAGTGGCAAGAGCATGTGCTACTCCGACTCAAAACCCTCCCCGCGCTTGTCAGGATCCTCGTCAGAACTCTCAACCATTTTCCCTTTCCCTTTGCTTTTCCAAGGTCGGAACATGACGACGTTCAGAAGATGTTCAAAGGCGTAAAACTTGGCTTTGGCGAATCGTTTTTGCTTGAAGATATAGTAGCCAAGACTGAATTTCTTTCCTTTCATCCTCCAACGCAGTTCGTGGTATTTGCGATTTGCTTTGCTCCTTTCCGTGTCAACCGATTGAGCGAAATGTTCATCCTCTTCCAGTGCCGCTTTCATCATTTGTGGAGTATTGCAGAATTCGCATTGGAATGGTAATTCGGTAAGACCAGTCCCTGGATCTAGGTCGACTCGATCAGGTACCTGAAGTATTGGGATGGCAACGTGGTGGCATCTGTGTTGAACAGGTAGGCAGCTTCCCATGGGGCATCGATAACTGTGATCCGTTGCCGTTTTCAAGAATTTCTTTAGACACGATGCTCCGAAATGGTGACCACAAGGAAGGAAGGCTTGAGCTTCAGACCTCACCCATCCTTTCAAGTCACCGAATTCAACTGTATCAGAGTACGGTCTACCACACATGGCACAGTGGTTGCCATCAGGCCCCAAGTCTCCGTGCTCGACACTGTGATGACGCAAATTTCTGTTTATCTCACGTCTGGAAGACTCGGACAATTCCTCTAGTTGTGACAGTGGTTCTCCCTTCGAATTAGTGCGGGCTCTTGCTCCTGCAGAAGAGGTTTGCACTATAGTTCGAGTCCTTTGAGGTGGCAGAACGGTTACCTTTTGAACCTCATCGGGCTGATGTCGCCCAAGGCGTGGGTGAAAGGAACGTGACATGACTGATGCTGTTCATAACGGCAAAGTGTAGCAGTGCTGTAGACAGGCAGTTAGGTAGTATGCTGATGATGATAGTTTTTGTGTGTATGTGTATGGTGTGGGAGAGATATGAAATGTGATGAAGAGGTCTGAGTTGTTTCGAACGTCTTCCCAGTTGACAGGAAACTTGCCTGCCTGTAATTGCGTGATTATAAGGGAGAGAAGGAGCCATTTCGCCTGTTGGCCTCATTTGACGACTCGACAAATGGTTCGGGAAGGAGTTATGAGTGAAAGCGATACCTTGGGGCTACGGAAGGTCTGCACGGTGATGGGCACGTTTTCCAAGCAGCAAATACACCAGGGCTCTGTGTTCTGTACAATAGGCAGGTGCTTCCTCAACCTGTACCTTGATCCTGCAGTGAAGACGATGTTCCAGAACAGTCAGGATAACAAAACATTTAGACGCTGGAAACATGAGAGACTAAGTGGATTTCATCCAGTATTTTTTTTTTTTTTTTTTTTTTTTTTTTTGAAGATTTCTTTGGGGTTTTAATTTTTCATTTTCCTATAGATGCATTTCTTCCTTTCAAGTCTGTCTCTTATTCACATTTCCTATCCCACGAGANNTTTTTTTTTTTTTTTTGAAGCATACTTTGGGGTTATAACTTGTCATTTGCCTATAGATGCACTTCTGCCTATCAAGTTATGGCATCCGTTGAATGCCAGCATGTAAGTCAGAGTGTAGAGGTAGTTCTGAATGAGTACTAAGACAGCCACGTATATTACTTACCTTAATCCAGTATGAAATGGTTTCGTCAATGGGCTTCTCGATCTTAGAAATTAGCTTCAGGAAGGCCGGGAGGTCAATTTGAGAATAGAATGTATTCCTCATGGTTCAACAACACATCTCCCAGTAAAGTCAACTGCCTATTTCCTGCCCCACAAAATATCTATAGCTCCATGCCAACCTCATCATCACTTTCCATCCAACACAATCGCCTGCCTTTCCCCTTCGCTATTTTAGAACACCTACTATAACTACTCGTCATAATGCGCTTTCGGACAGAGCTAAAGAATATTCGCACATTTGCAAGTGGGTTCTCCTTTCTTAACGACGTCCGACTCTTCTTTGTTCTTACACTTTTCTGACATCTACTAACCGTGAACCTCTAGAGCTTACAGCTGCACTTGGCTCTCTTGAGAAGATTGCCTGGTTGCGCCTGAGCGATGACACGGCACGATTCACCGTCATCCCGGATATGGGATCTCAAGTATGGGCGTATGTGTGAAGTTCCTTCATTTTCGTGATTTTACCTCTGACAAATGTCAAGCTCACTTGCCATGGATTTTATCTTCGATGGCTACCATATTCAATCCGCAGAGGCAGGAAATACCATCAACCTAGAGCTCCCTCTTCAGCCTCTGCAGCGTGCTCTCAAATCAGCACTCAACAGTATATCTGCTTCCTTACGTTTAACAAAGAAGGACGGCTTGCCCGTTCTTTCTATGACAATCACGACAACCACATCAGCCGCTAACCCGCCTGGAGCTGCGAAACCTTCAGGCACGGCCGCCGGCGATGACCCTTTTGATGATGATGAGATGTTTCAGCCCGAACACCTCGAAACTACATTGCGACGAGAGCATGAAAAGATTATTACGCAAGATATACCTGTACGGGTTCTCCACCCAGAGACCGTTGAGACAATCATGCAGCCCCGCGTACGTGAGCCAGATGTTCACATCCAATTGCCACCGCTCCTTCAACTCAAGGCCATTTCTGATCGCTTTACCAAACTTGCTATGGCCTCCAACTCTGGCTCAAATAATAGCAGCAAATCACCTAAGCTTGAACTTAGCGCCAATATGCATGGTGGTCTGAGACTGCGAATCGCTACTGAAACAACGGATATATGCAGCGTGTGGTCCAACCTCGAGAACCCGGAGCTGGACCCGGCACAACTTGAGTGCCCTGTCGAAGAGCATCCCAGTACAAAGTTTCGAGAAGACGGCCCCGAACGATGGGCGACTGTTCGCGTGGATGGCAAGGACTGGAGTCGTGTCTTGAGTGTTGGTCGTTTAGAAGGCCGAGTAATTGCTTGTTTTGCGGATGACCATGCTCTCATCCTTTACGTCTATGTACCTCAGTACGACGATGCCACGGCCGACGACTCTGTCGTGACGGTGAGTCTATGTGTTGCCCAATTAGCTGAAATGAGCCATGCTAATAACTATTAGTATTACGTACAGTCGTACAGCGTGTAAGACAAACCAAAATGGAATATTATCACGATATTCGGCGTTTGGGTTGGGTCAAACATTTCACTGTGGAGTTTGGGAAGTAACGACAGGCGTCTGCGGAATCGTGGTTGAATATATGGCTTATATTAATCGAGTCTTTCATGCAAACCGTTGTTTATCGTATTATCGTTCTGCATTGAAATCCGTTCGAGTCGTGATCATATCCCGATGGTTATATCGCTGCTTCTATGCTTCTGCTGACCCAATACATTACAACTTGACCACTCCGATAGCTTTACACACGCTGATCATAATAGCCCCAGATCAGCGCTTCTCCAGTTCCACTGCTCGCAAAATCACAAAAATCTTGACAATAATCTACTATTAATACATTCCTATTCGTTTCTAGCACGAATTCCCATAAGAACGCCTGGATTGGATTTGACACTTCAAATCCAAACGAAGAGACATCTCACATTGGTCTTATTTAGCCATAACGTCGACATAGCGACCTTTTCGAGGCTTCTTCTTATCGCCAGCCTTGCGTGGTGCAGCGCTGAGAAGATCGTCAATACTGCTGGCATTGCTCATGCTTGTAGTTGGCCGACTAGGCGGCGCGCTGGCATTGCTGGTGTTGGAAACTGATCGAGTCATAACAGGTGGTGCCAAGCCGAGACTTTCCGTAGACGCTTGCTTCGTCAGCTCAGGCGTACCGGCGCGCAACTTTGGGACCATGAGCGGCGGTGGTGCGCTGTTGCTCGTGACCAAAGGTGGGGGCGGAGTGCCTGCAGGCGGGGGAGGAGTCCCGGACACAGAGCGAGGTCCTGCCTTGGGAGGAGGAGGTGTGGCAGTCTTGGCTGGTGTATTCTCGGCGCCGGGCTTCTTGTTGACCCATCGTTTGAGGTCAGGGTCATAGACAAAGCTGCTGGCCTCACCCAGCTTGGCACGAATAGGCTTGCCAGGTGAGGATTCACCAGATGAGGACGGTTCCAGAGCGGCCTTTTTGTTACCTCCGAACCATCCTCCAAAGCCCCATCCCTTCTTGGACGACTGCTGGGCAGCTGCACGCTTCGCTGTGTATTTTGTTAGTGACATGCCATATTTGCTTTGAAGACAGAAGCTTACCATCCTCTTCCGCAGCCTTGCGGAACATTTCCTCGTTCTCACGGTCCTTGTCTGACTTTGACTTCTCGGCAGGCTTCATAGAGGGGAAGCCGTCATCATCATCGTCATCCATGATGCTCTTCTTCTTAGGCTTGGGCGCTTCATCGTCGTCTTCCGCAGTAGATTGAGGCTCGTAAGATGGCGGTTCGTATCCGTAGGGCTGGAAGGAAGGAGGCTCGTAGCCACCACTACCATTCTCGTTATTATCCTCCTCGCCTGCCTGTTCAGGGTGGGTTGAGGACATTGGAGGAGGCTCGTAGCCGTAGCTGAGAGGTTGAAAGCCCTGCGCAGAAGAGTCGGAGGGCTTGTCATCGCCACTCATTGATGTCGGATTTGGCATTCCGTATGGTTGGTATCCAGCGGGAGAGTAGCCCTGTGTGATCTGGGCAGCAGGAGCGAGACCTGAGCTACCAAGTCCAGCGTCGTTCGACTCAAACTTAGGAACCGATGGTGTGTAACTGTCCGCTTGGTTTGCCGAAGCAGCGCCTGGATAAGTGGGCTCGTATGGATTGTGCCCGTAATTCGTAGTGGTTTGTTCCATCGAGCTTCGTCCAGGTGTGTATTGAGAAGTGGGAGAATAGGGGTTCAAGCTAGCAGCGGGTGTCATGCTGGCTGGTGCATATTTTGATTGTGCAGCACCCGCAAGAGTTTGAGCAGGCGTCATTCCGAAACCGGGCGATTGCTGACCGTAGATGTCGAAGTTCGACACTGAAGGGGATCGACTAAACTCTCCCGATGGACGAGTGAACGGCCCTGCCTCGCCAGCACCCCCAGCGTTGTCCTCATTATCATCCCCAGCAACAAACTTATTAAATCTGTTCCACATACTATCCGAGACCTTATTCATGCTTGGCTTCGAGATCCATGAGCCACTCTCTTCCTTTGGCGCTGACTTCAGCCTTGACATGAAGTCTTCAACCGCGGTCTCGAGGACATGGTGATGGTAGGGCGATCGCTTAGTCTGAGAGGACATAGCCGTCAAGATAGCATCGCAATACTGCATAGCCTTGTCCCGATGGCCATATTCGGCAAGAGTCATGGCATGCTCGAGCTTATAAGCGGCCAAGTGAGGTGTTCCTGCTGCGGCAAGAGCTCCGCCTGCAAGAGACAGGCCGTATTCGTAGACTTCACTGAGCTGAAGAGCCTCTGTCTCTTTGGCAAACTGATCAGACTGTTGTCGATGATCAGCACCAATAAGCACGAAGTTTGCGTTAGGGTCATCCAGTCCTCCAAAGACTGAAGAATGGCGGCCAAATATGAAGCAGATGTGGGCAGCTTCGGCTCGTCCATAGCTGGACAGAAGATTTCCAAGAGCATTAAGCCCCTGAATATCGTCAGTGCTTCGGTTGCTCAACACAAGCGAAAGAGTTTCGCGCCATTTGTCCAATCCATCCAGTGTATCCTTGGAAGGTCCGGAACCTGCATCCGTAGACACGAGTTGAAGACCGGCCCGCGCGTGTACAGGAACGAGCTCGTCAACGCAGTCCTCGAAGTTGCCAGAGAGGATCTTGTAGAGGGCAGCCATAGACTCGTTGGCGTGGCCAGGATAGTTAACTTCCTTGCGAACAAATTCTTGAGCCACGCGTTTGTAAAGGTCTCCCTCAACAGTGTGTGAGATCAACATGGCGTGTCCCCAAAGTCGCTTGTCAACTAGTGCCCACACAGCCTGATCTCGATCACCTCTCAACAGATGATGCCGTACCTGGTCCATGGTAGACACATCCACGCCATCAGCTTGCATCGAGGTAACAGAGGCAATGCCAGCAGCAAAGTTACTTGCAGCAGGGAAGAGTGCGTCATCGCTAGCGGCTGCTGCAGCCTCCCCAGGGGAGAGAACATCTCGTACGGCTGCATCCACAGTAGGGTTACCCTCTAGAATACCATCATTCTCAACAAAAATGCGCATAATTTTCCAGAGCAGTAAGCGCTCGACAGCTCTCTTTGCCTCGAGGGAAAGCTGGGAGTGGAAGGAAACGTCAGGCAAATCCTTTTCCAACAACTCAATTCCAGCATTGAGCCACGAAATTGTCTCCTTCTTCTTGCTCTTGCCCCTCAGAGGACCGGGAAACTTAGCCACGTGCTCGTGAAGGGGTTCAATATCCTTGACACTCTGAACCTTTACCTCTCCTGGCGTGCGCACGATCATGGGAACAGCTTGGTTCATGCCATATCGGGGAACACTCTTGGGGAATGATGTTACAACAGTGCCGCCAACGCCCCACGAAATGATGGGCACACCTTTCCACCGTTGAAGTTCATCGTTCTCCCGACCATCAGTGGGAGCAATCATATTCATCGTAATTGACTGGCCACGGGTCCGAACAGTTGAAACACCAGCGGCAGGAGCTGCGGGAGCTACTGGGGCATAAGGTGAGGGCGCTGGCTTTGCGGCTACCGGAGAGGGATACGAGTGAGAATGGGCAGATGAAGGGCGACGTGTTGAGTCTGAGGATCCTTGGGCCTGCTTGTGGCCGAAAGACGCACTTGGCGATTGGGTTTGAGCTCGAGGAGGAGGCACAATGCCAGAGTGAGCTGTTGACGCAGCAAGAGGTGCATATGGGCCCGACTGCTTAGGTGGCGACAGAGTCAACTGCCCAGCATAGCTGGGAGGTGGCGGTGTCTGCCGAGAGAGCTTTGGGGGAGATACTGGGTTGTATCTTGACTCTTGGGGAGGAGGAGAGAGTGTAGCGCTCACAGACCTTGTTTGAGTCTGTTGGTCATCTTCTTCGTCTACCTCTCGAGTGGGAGGGAGAGATGAAACTCGGCTTAATCTGGGCTCAAAGTGCGCGGTCTCGGAATGCGTCAATGGGCTTGACGTTCTCGGCTGGTGTGGCAGCATGGGTCCTGGGCCAGAATTTGTCACAGCTCCGTAGGATCCGTGGGTTTTGGTAGCTGGTGGTGCTGGCGAGTAGCGACTGCTGACAGCTGGCGGTGCAGTGTGACTGGTGCCGGGAGCAGGAGAGTATCGAGAGGCGGTGGTCGAGGGAGGCGGTGGCATGTGGTTGGCAGAAGTGGTCAGAGCAGCGTATGGGCTGACCCTTTCAGGCGCAACGAGACCAGCTCCTGGAACGACAGGCGCCTGGGTCGGCGGCTCAGTGTAATGCTCGCTGGAAGCAGGGGCTGTAGCAGGAACTGATGGTGGGGGCACCTGGTTTGGGAACGACGGTGCCAGTGGTGAAGGCACATGAGATGCGCGGGCCATTGGTGGCGCATTTCTAGCAGGAGAAGCAGCCCTCTGGCTTGTTCGTGAGCTCGGTCGCGGCCTAGAAGTCATGGGCAATTCCTCAAAGAAATTCTCCTTGTGTTGAGCACCAGAAGTCGTCGCTTTTGGAGGTCCTGTTTGTTGAGCAGGAAGCCCGTGGCTGGAGGAGGGAGGCGTAAGTTTGGTCGGAGGAGCCGGCATACCAACGCTCGCGCTTCTAGGCGGCGCTTGGACCGGAGCATGAAGTTGTTCGGTCTGTGAGAGTTGTTGCATGCTTGCCCTCTTGCGGGGCTTCACCAAGTTCGTGACTAGATCAGTCGGCAGATCGTATGGTGAGTGATATCCGCCTTTGGATTTATCAGCGAAGCTTTGTGCTTTGGACATGTCCGGGCGTGGTGGAGGTGGCTGGCCATATTGAGGAGCTGCTGGAGAATTATATGCGGGAGCTGGAGGAACAGCTACTCCAGGCATCTGGCTAACAGGAGCATAAGGTGATGGTGCTGGATGAATGGCTGGTGCTTGCGGCATGTAAGGGTTGGACCCGGAAACTTGACGTGATGCAGGAAATGGTGCAGGCGCAGGCACTGGATCCGCAGCTGGCTCTTCATCTTCTAGAAAACCCTCATCATCGCTTCCAAAGAACGCAGCAGGGTCAACTTGTTTCTCTTCTCCAGTGTTGTCGTCGAGCAGAAAATCATCGTCATCCTCATCATCAGCGAAGGCTTGTTCCCATTTGGAAGCAAGATCTTCCTGTTTGACGGGGGCCGGATCAGACGTAGCAGGCGTTAGTTCGTCTGGTGCTGCTTTTCCCTCTGGGTCCTCGTCCTCATTATCATTTGAGCCCAGGTCCTCTTCTTCCTCTTCCTCCTCGGGAGTCTCTTCAAGCGTCGGCTTCTTTTGAATGGAGCCTGCATTCATCGAATCCAGCACTTGCATTGTGGATTTTCGTTCCAAAGCAGGAGCATGTTGCTCCTCAGGTGCAACTTCAGAACCCTGAACTTGGCTAAAGAAATCAGCACCTTCGTCGCCTTCTTCTTCTTCTTCTTCTTCGAACAGGTTGCCAGCAGTCTTGGCGTCTTGGGCAACAGGCACCTGGCTGGCTTCTTCGGCGGGTTGTGGGATCAGCGGGATGCCCTCTTCATATCTTTCGTCAGAATCCTGACCTTCTGGGCTCTTCAGGTCTCCTCCTATAGATATAGATGAAGAATGACCTCTCCTCGGCGCCCCTAATCTATGCGAAGCCTCCTCTTGCTGGTATAGCTCCTCTTCTGCATCTGCTTCCCTCTCCGTTTCTTCCAGTACATCCATAGCCTGATTAGAGGGAAGAGGCTGTTGCTCATCCACCTCTGAAGTCGAATGAGCGGGTGGAACTGGGGGGAAAGAATTGGTTCGATCGCTAGGAGGCATGAATCTGAATGGGTCTGTATCGGTGCGACTCAGAGTCCATTCACCCTCGTCATCGTCGCCAAAGCTGATTTCGTGGGACACTGTACGAGCAAACGACCTTGAGCTGGAATGCTGAGATACCGGTCCTTTGGGTTGTGAAACAGCCTCAGCGTCGACTTGCTCAACATCCGATTTCTCGGTGTCTGCTGGCCTGGTGGTTGCTTGTTCGGTGGTTGTTTGTTCGGTATCCGCTTGCTCGGGAATAGCCTCGCTGGGCGTCTCCTCTTGTTGCGTCTGTTCGGGCACTGCATCGTCGGAAGCTAGCCAGTTATTGCCACCGTCGTCTCCGTCCTCCTGCGAGAGCCAGGCGTTTGCAGTACCAACTCCTTCAGGCGATTCCTGATCATGTTGCGACGGCATGTCTTGGGTTGTGGACTTGTCTGATTGCACGAGCGTGTCTGTTGCTGATGACGTCGCAGGTACGGGAGATTCAGTGGAGCTGCTGCTAACATCGGAATCGTTTGGCATCGTGGCCAGATCTGTCGCTCTTGGCGATTCGGAAGCCATCGCGAAGCCGATTCGGGCGTTGGCTTGTGATGAGGAAAGAACCAAGTCTCGATGCCAGTAGCAAATACTTTGTGCGATCGTGTCAGCGGAACGGTTTCAGCACAAAGGGGCTACTAGGGAGCTAATCTGCGCGCGGAGCTTGGACTACTTCGCGACTTTCAGGGGGGTAGAGGGGCTCTGTTCACTGGTAGCAGAGAAAAAGAAGTAAAAACACGTACTTAGTATACAGAGAACAAAAGTGAATAGAACGGTTTTGCTTATAATTAAAGGTCGACTTTCGCCATGATAATCTGAGGAACGAAAGAGGCGTCACTGTAGTTGGAAGGGAAACGTTCTGGAAGTACAGTACAGATCGCAAGTGCAAGTTGGCTTCCAGAAATATGGGGACCCGTCCCGTCTCATGGCACGGAGTTTGGAGGAATTGGATACCTACCGAATGATGACTAGACCCAGAGGCGGAGCATGAGAGCTGTTCCGATAGCTACAACGGGTATGAACCGTCCATCTAAAGCTTTGTCCAACCTCTATTTATAGTTGCAGGGTATGGGTCATTTTAGCAATTATGATTGTATTCATCTTCGAAATGCCATATAATGGAATCTTGCCTGAAAGACTTCCTATCATGGATTTCAACTGAGTACTATACCTAACTAGGTACCTACTAGATAGTCCAGATATACTCTTCATCCAACAAGGACTGGGCAATTACGATCCGTAGATTATCCGCCCCTTATAATCTAACCCCGTCAACCACTGGAATCTAGACCCAACAATTCGCCATGTTTGAGTTTAATATCTGCTGACTGTGAAGAATCAACCCTACTCCAAGTTCCTGGATATGGCTGTTAATGATGCTGGTTGCATTCTTAGCAAATTCTTTATTTGACGGACGGGCCATCTGGCTGTCATGACAATCTCAAATTCTATGACGCAAATTCAACGGACCTAACCTGTAGCAAATCCAGATCTGATTAAAACATTCAACGTTCAACGTTCAAGGGTATTCTCTATGCTATCATTAACTAGTACAAATTTTGCCATGCCTTGCTTCCCATATTCAACAACAAACTAATTATCCAGAGCCTGTGCTTCACACATTTTGCGGTACAGCCCACCCTGTGCCAGTAACTCTTGATGGGTTCCTGCCTCGGTTATCTTGCCACCAAGGAACACGCAAATCTTGTCAGCGTCTTTGACTGTGCTCAAGCGATGCGCCACAGCAATTGTAATACGATCACCTTCCTTCGCTGCCTCCGCAAGGGCACCTTGTACGATTTTCTCGCTCTCAGTGTCGAGAGCGCTGGTGGCTTCGTCGAGCAGAAGAATCTTGGGGTTGCGGATGAGGGCTCGTGCAATGGCAATTCGCTGTCTCTGACCTCCAGACAATTGGGCACCGTTCGAGCCAGCCTGTGTATTAAGACCTTCAGGTAAAGAAGACACAAAATCCCAAGCGTTCGCAGCGCGAAGAGCTGCTTCGATTCGCTCGTTAGAAACCGATGTGGTCGAGTCGTTGCTCTCAGTTTCGGGGTCATCAACACCAAGAGCAATATTTTCTCTTATTGTGCCTTGAAAAAGAGTTGGCTCCTGCTGAACGAGGCCAATTATGCGACGGTAGAGTCTAGGATTGAGGCTGGGAAGAGAAGAGTTGTCGATGCTAATGGTGCCGCTTGACGGGTCATAGAATCGCTCGAGCATGGCGATCATGGTCGACTTTCCACAGCCTGAGGCACCAACCAGGGCTACAAACTGCCCGGGCTTGACGTTGAGGTCAATGCCCCGGAGAACAGGAGCGTGAGGTCGCAGTGGATACGAAAAGCGAACGTTGTCCAAGACGATGGGACCTCCCGACTTGGGACCGCTGTTGCAGTTTTCGGAGGTTTCTTGAACATTAGGTTCAAGTTGGTTAAGCCAGAAGATGTAATTAGCGGCATTGACTCCCTTGGTGATACTGGTGGAAAACTGGAAAAGCTGAGCAGAAGCCTGACCCGAGTAGAAAACACCAAGGAACGCGACGAAGAAGTTGTACATGGAGATATCGCCCTCTGACAGAAGACGGCAACCATACCAGAAGCCAAGAGCTTGGAACCAATATTCAATTGATTGAGTGAGGGCGAAGAAGATCATGATTCGGAAAAGGTCGTTCTTTGAGCCGGTGACGGCTCCGTTCAGCTCGTTGACATACTTATCCAAAACAGACTCTTCAATGGCCAGGGATGAAACGGTGCGGATGGCGGTGATGGCCTCGGATGCAACCGAAGCGCTGGTGGAATATCTCTTGGAAGTGTCCCGGTCGAGCTTGGCATCAAGGCGGATCTTGAAGTAGCCTGAGCTAACCAATGGTGGTAGACCGGCACAAACGACCACCAGACCTAGCTTCCAGCTGTGGATGATAGCCATGAGACTGCAGGCAGCCAAGTTGAGAATGGCAATGAGAATGAGTGCAACATTAAAGCCCATCAATTCCAGAATAGACTGAGGATTGGAGTCAATGCGACTAGCCAGGGCACCAGTGCTGTTTTCTTCTCGATCGAAAAACTGCAGATCTTGTCGAAGCATATCGCGCAGACTCTGCTTGCGAAGTTTATGGCTGAGAAACTGAGCGATAGTGTTGGTGGCATAACCAAGAACAAAGTACGACACGAGAAGACCGGCTGCAAGGACGATAAACATGCTGGCATAGAAGTTTCCACGGTCCCTCATGCTATCGCCCGTTAGAGTGAAGACGTCTACAACGTGAGCAAGCAGAATTGCCTGTCCAGGGAATGCTGCAACGGCTCCTAAGCATCCTGCGAGAACGAAGAAATACGACCACGCAACCTCGGGGCTCTCTCGAATGAGTCGATAGATGACATAGAAGATACCCATCTGCTTGTGGTTGTCATAGTTTCCATGTTCCTTGCCGGCTTCGAGGCGCTCCTGGACGTGGGTTTCGTACTGAGTGACAGTCTTGGTTATGTCGAGGTCTTCCTTTTCCACTTCAGGAACAAACTCTTGTTCCTCGGTTGCCGTATGAGTCGAATCATTATCTACAGCAAGATTCTGAATCTTGACCAGTTTTGCATAAGCACCGCCTTGAGCAATGAGAGAATCGTGTGAGCCTTGCTCAATGATGGAACCCTTGGACATTACGACAATGTTGTCGGCCTTGCGAATGGTGGCGAGCTTATGGGCGATGACGATTGTGGTACGGCCTTCAGATGCCTTATCTAGGGCTTGCTGGACAACGCTCTCTGCGTGGGGATCAAGAGCGCTTGTAGCTTCATCGAGAAGAAGAACCTTGGGCTGAGATACAACACTACGGGCGATGGCGACACGTTGCTTCTGACCACCTGAGAGAAGACCACCTCGCTGTCCGATCTGCGTGTTGTAACCATCAGGTAGCTCCATGATGAAGCTATGAGCAAAGGCCATCTTGGCGGCCTCCTGGATTCGCTCCATCTGCTCTTCGGCTGGCGCATTCTCCCACTCGGTGCCAACCAAGCCGTGCTTGATGTTGTCAAACACAGATCCTTCAAACAAAACAGGTTCCTGCTGGACTAGGCGAACGTTTCGACGTAGCCAGTTCAAGTTCAGCTGGTCAATGGGACGACCGTCGAGCTTGATAGTACCAGACTTGGGATTGTACCAGCGTTCAATGAGGCCGACAATGGTGCTTTTTCCAGACCCGGACTGGCCCACTAGAGCGGTGACCTTACCAGCGGGAATATCGAGGGAGAAGCTATCAAGAACAGTGATACCTGGCCTCGTAGGGTAGGCAAAAGAGACACTATCCAACTCGACGTGCCCAATAGTTTTGGATGGGGTCTCGCCAGTCTTGGAAAGAGGGTCGATGGCGGACACACGATCGATAAGAGCGAAGAGCTGAGCGGCTCCGGACATGGCACGGCTGAAATCGATGGTGTAAGGAGTGAGCTGGGTCAGTTGAACAGCTGCGATGACGACAGAAAGGAGAACCGTGAAAATGACACCGGAGCTAGTGATCTCACCGCTTGCAAGCATATGGACACCCTGCCAGAAAGCGAGACCGAAACCCAGGTAGATGATGGTGTAATCGGCAGAGAACATGAGTCCAAAGAGGATTGAGATTTTCTTTCCAACAGTGTGGGCCTCTTCGAGGTGCTTGTCAAACTTGTCAACGAGTCTAGCTCGCATTTCAAAGGCATGGACAGTTCGCACGCTAGCCAGGATACCCTCTGCGAGCGAGTTGGCTTGGCCATGTATTTCCAGGATCTTCATCTCGTGGACAGCCTCCATGGTGGCAATAACAGTCATGACAATGATGGTGGCTGGTGCAATGCACAAGCAGATGAGGGTTAGCTTCCACTGCACAACAAAGGCGACGATGAAGGCAGTGAGGAAAGCGGCAAGGCCCTGAAAGAAAAGGCCAAGTTTCTCGGCGATACCGGTCTGGATCAAGCGACCATTTGAGGTAGCTTGAGTAGCGATAGAACCACCAGTACCAAAGTCATAGTAAGCAACCTCTTGGCGAAGAGCAGCGCGGAGGTACTCCTTTCGGATGTTGCGTACAATGCGGTAGGAAGAGTATGTGAGGAAGACATTCCAGATGTAGGAGAGAACGAATCGACCAATACCGAGATACACAAAGTACAGCCTAGATATTAGGTCAGGAGATGGTAGCAGATGGCTTGAGTGGGTGAAACTCACGCTAGGTCTGCAACGTCTTTACGAAATTTGCTGGGCTCGGATACTCCAGAAGTGAAGTCGGTGATGATGGTGATGAATTCTCCAAAGATAAGGTTTTGGAGAGCAATACCAGCACCTGACCCTATGGCAGCAATAAGAGCTATAGCTTGCATCAGATATTCAGTAGGCCCAGCATATGTGAGAATGCGCTTCAAAAGTGTTAGCAGACCTTCTTGGAACAAAGCTTGGTCGTAACCACCTTGTAGTCGCTCCAGGAACCCTCAATTTCTCCTTCTTCACCTGGTGTTGAAACATGATCACTTCCAGCGTTGGCAAGAGCATCTTCGGGAGTTGAGGCAGCTTCGCTGCTACCAACGACCTTTTCGTTTTCTTTCTCGCTGAAGCTTGAAGTCATGATGGCTTTTTAACGTCCCTGAACGAATACGGAATTTACCGTGAACGGCTACGATGCCGAGGGAATATCGTGTCTGGGCCCTTTTAGTCTGGTGTTTCGATTCTAGTACATTGAAAAACCAAGCTAATTCAAGCTTCAAGGCCTTAACCCCAGTGATAGGGAACGAAGAGAAGGATGAAGGATGCAAGAGACAAGAAGACAGAAGGCCATTTTTACCAACAAGGGGAGGGGATGTAGCGTGCTTTTTGATCAAGACCTAAAGAACTTTTTGCGAAGAAGAAGCCGGGGGGTGGAGTGAAAAGTACGTAGCTAGAACGGGCAGAACAGAGCAGATTCAGTGGTGATCCTTGGCACTTTAGTTTACATTTTTATCAGATCCGCCTTAGAAAGTGGCCCAAGTGGAGCACTGATTGATAATGAATTATCTAGACCAGGATCAAAATTGGGATAGCAATCGCGGAGATTTAGGGCTTGAGGGAGTGAGTGAGTTTGGACTGGGACTGATTAGGTTGGTTCTCATTGAGGGATTAGTAGCGAGTTGTCTGATGATATGTATATTGTTTCCCTGTGAATCTGTAACTGTACCGAGACTGAGGTTGATCGTCATGTCAACATGTGTGCCATGCATCATCCAAACAGGGATCCATCATTTTTCGGATATCATGCCGCCTCATCTCTGCTGAAGTCTTGGCTTACGATGGAATGAGACTCCATCCAACCGGGCTGGCATGAAAGGAATTGACTGCGACGATTTAATTCTCATTCCCTTTTACACAACCAATTATGATCAACCTTCCATGTCTGCTAAAACTAAAGCCATAAAGAGGCCATCTCATGATGGATGGAAAAAGAACATCCTTGCACTAGTTAAGAGATTAAATGGACTGAACAAAACTTGGGCTTTGGTATGATCTAATTGGCTACTTCGGGTTCGCGGTGTTCTCGGGAGCCGCGAATTATTGTCTCCACTTTTATGTTTTAACGGTTCGAATTCTTCCGGATCGCGCGGGTTCCGTTGCTTCGATCCCATGTAAGTCATCCATCACCATCCAATGGTCTAATACTGGCACTTTCATAAACACTCCCTCTTTCAGTGACACTCTTATATGCGAAATCCCGTACTGCATCTGTTTCCACTGTCCCTCTACCCAGCGGTGTCCGTGATCCCCGAATCTCATCATGTCTGAAGCGTCCCAAGCCCACATGGACCCTGATGTTGATGCCCCCGATGAGGGATCCGATGGGCCCCAGAATACCTCTAATTTGACTATTCGACGAGCAGTTAGTGCCACCTGTATACTCAAACCAGCCCTGTCCTTCCCTAGCTAGCTGTCTCTTTCCCCACGGTTCCTTCGAACTAACACTTAATCTTAGTGTGATGCATGTAGGACTCGAAAGGTATGTACATATCAACCCAATCTTATCAATCAATCGATCAGTCTCAATGCCAATGCAACAAGGGACCGGTCATATAGTGGAGGTGAATGTAGTAGCGTCGAACCGATTGAAGTCTGCTCTCATTATGGAAACATCCTCTTTCTTATATAGCTAGCTACATGCATAGTAACACTGCCTGCATAGATCCGCTGCGACAGGAACTCGCCTTGCTCTCATTGCGTACACGCAAAGGTCCCCTGCACTCATCACGAAACTCGCCCAAAGGAGAAAAGAACTCGGATCCTCCTCTCAGCCCAATAGTATGTCATGTTGCACCATATCAGTCCTTGCCTTGTCGGTAAGACATGGACAAATCAGCTGACCCAGTATGAACAAACTACAGTGAGAGAAAGATTGATATTATTGATCGTCGTCTCGAGGCACTTACAGAGCTCATGCGGGACATGAAAACAAACTTGTCATCTGCAAACCCTCCGCAATCTAACAGGAATGACATTCCAAATTCTGATCCCACACGGCAATCACCGGCCCAAAGTTCAACCTCAACACACTATGGACACCTCGTTCAACTAACTGCTGACAGCCCCGTCATTGAGGGAGAGTCTTCCTTGGCTGCCCATGGCGAATTCGCAAACGAATTTTTGAAGAATGCTGTCGGTACAGCGTCTCTGCAAGGCGCCAGCCTGGAGTTGCGAGAGACCCTGGATTCGCTGCACCATATCGTCAGCTCTTTGAAGCAGCAAACAGCCGCCGCTGAGATGTTTTACCCGTATGCTAGGCCGGTGCCACGACCTAACTTCAAGAATAATGACTTGCCGCCGATTCAGACAGCGGTTGCCCTTATACGAGAATGCGAGAGTGAGTGGTTGATTAGTCCTTATGCTGCCATATATGTTAGTATACCGTACTGACCAGCACTTGCTTTGACAGCCGAAAATTCAGAAATCTCGGCTTGGATAAGGGAGTTCTTTTCGATGGAGAGCTTCTCCAGCATGTGTCTTCACGTCTATTTCTCTGAGGATGTCACCGATTCCGATTTCATCCTCGTGAATATCGGCCTAATGTATATGTTCCAGGATCGCCAGCAACGAGTGACGGATAAGAAGGAACACGAAGAGAACGAGGAATACTCCAAAGCACTTCGGGTAAACGCAGAGACGGCCCTGGCCAATTTACCTTTCCACCTACCTGCTACTTCGAACATGATTTCTGCCCTACTGCTGGGAGTATGCAGCCTTGCCGATTTCATTACGCACAGTGCTGACGATGCCCCTAGGCTTTCTACGCAATTGAAATATCGAAACCATCACTTTCATGGACTTTATCATGCAAGGCATCGGAGCTATGTCAAACTTTGGGGTATCACCGTATCTCTACCATGAAGAACGATAAGCCTCGCGAGGCCCAGCGCAAGCAGTTTCTCTTCTGGAATACCTATTTCATCGACAAGAGTCTTTCTCTTCGTCTTGGAAGAGCGTCCACTATCCAAGACTGGGACGTCACTGTGCCTCTTCCCTCCGAGGATCCTATCAATGCAACACCATTGTCCCCTTTCATCTCGCTCTGGATAGCCACGGCTCGGTGTCAAGGGCATATATACGAGCTGCTGTACAGTCCCGGGTCGATGAAAGAATCTGACGATGTGAGGAGGTTTCGCTCTCAGAAACTAGTGTGCGATTTGCAAGACATTGGCAGGAGGAGCAAAGAACTCACTGTAAGTATCGCAGTACCAATTGGTCTACCATTGTCTTAAACGTAACTTTCCAGAAGTATCGTGCAGGAGAAGTCAAAACAAAACTTGGAGAGTATTTTATGGACTTCATTCTTATATCTGACGATGTGCTCCGACTTTCGCTTCTCACTCTTATTTATCGAGCAACTCCTGCCCCTCCAGGGTCTCGCGCAACATTCATCCCAGAGTGTATCGAGGCTGCACGTGCAACGCTCCAGCGCCATCAAGACTGCATGGATCTCCTTGGACGGGATAATGTCTTGTACTTCCCATCCTACGTTCATTGGTAAATTCGCTACACATACAACCCCAGATGGAACAATGCTGATAAGACTAGGACTCTCCTCTTCGCTCCCTTCATCCCGTTCATTGTAGTCTTCTGTCAAGTCATCGAAACACAAGATCAAAATGATCTAGCCCGTCTGCACCACTTTTGCACATCAGTCGAGACGACCATAACGCTTTCAGATGCGGCAGCTAAAACCCATCGTCTGTTCCAAGTTCTTTACACTGTAGCACTGCGTTACATTGAATTTCGCACAACCACGCCGCCTGCAGACCAGACGCAGGCAAGTGCTGAGCTCAACAACTATCTCGCAGCGCTTGGCTTCCCGCCAGCTGGGCTTAATAATGGAGAGCAGCAACCCTCGGCGATGGATCCCTCACAAGCTGGTACTTTTCCACAGACGCTGGGTGATATGGGAATGCTTGATGGGGCTGAAGGTCAGAGAGGCGCGAATACCATGATGTGGATGGGAAACACGGCACAGTTAGGTGAGTGGTTTAACAGCAACCAGCAGATGATGGAGTTACTTGAGGAGCCTAGCTTCACGTTTCCTCAGTGAGGGAACAGTTCAGAAGAAGGGATTATACATTTTCAAAGAGAAGCGCAATTGAGTAAGGCTCAGGGTCCACAAACACAATGTCACTGGAAAACATATGTCTGGGTATCACCAGTAAAATTTAACGGTCAAACGTTTGAGACTTGAACAGTGCATGTGTGCAACATTGGTGCTTACCCTATGAACATGTACGAATAAATACTTGGCCAAACTTTCAACCAATCTGCCTCGAAAGTCTAAACTCTCCAGACGCCCCCGAGTCTGCAACGAGCATAGGAGATCCCTCCAGCTCGCCTTCTAAATTCTCGTGTCTTTCAACATCATCCGAGGGCACTTTTGGGGGCGGCTGCTTCTTAACCATAACGACACCAATGGCACTTCCAAGAATTAGGGTACATCCAGCGCCACTCATAAGCCCCATCCGATGCCCGAAAACCCAACGGTCGAAGCTTGCGGCGAAGAGCATGTGCGTGTAAACCATGGAGTTAGCACGGTTCGACTTGTCCGCTCCGAGGCCTGCTGTGAGAAAGTATTGCATGATAAACCCCAGAATGCCAAGTGGGAGAAGAAGCGCCCATTGTTTGACCGTCGTTGGAGTAACCCATCGGAGACCAGGTTGTTGGATATCGAGAATGGGTCCGAGAATAAGCATGGCCAGTGCAATAAAGGTGGAAATGACACCGAAGTAGTTGACAGAGATGAGAGGATGGGCTCGTTTCCCAATAGTTCGGAGAGTCGTAAACGCGCCAGCTGCTCCCAAAACGCCCAACAAAGCCACACCGACAGCTATCAAACGTTCCTCGGGTGTGGCTTGATGGTCAGCACCGGGTATACCTCCTGGCCGGGATGTTTCAGTCGTCTGGGTATCATCACTGTCAGAGTGAGAGAACAAGGTGGTAGGTCGAGCGATCAGCACGACGCCGAGAAGAGCAATCAGCGTTGCAAACTGCTCAACTCGAGTGAAGGGTTCACGGAGAGCGAACCAGCATATGAAGCCGGCAACGCCTGGCGCGAGAAAAGTAATGACAGTGGCATCAGCAAGCGGGATATACATCATCGAGTACCAAACGCCATAGATACCCCAGAAGCCACTGGCTCCACGCAACCACAGCAGCCATCGAATTTCCTTCTTACCAAAGGGAAAATCCGGGGTCTTGTTCCACCACATATAAGCTGAACAGCACAGCGCAGTTATGGAGTGTCTCATGAGCAAAGCCTGAACGGGATGCATGCCGTCACCTTCGAGCTCGACCAGGCGAGCGCTGAGGTTCATCAACGCTCCAAAGAGCTGGGACAAAGCGACATAAGCAGCAGGTTTGTTCTTGATCCAGAACTGTCTCCACCTCGACGGCGGTGCCTCAGTTGGAAATTCGGCTGCATTATGGGAGAACTGTCTCAAGGGAATGGGCGATGGACAAGGGGATGGACTTGGAGATAATCGGCGAAAGTCATCAAAACTCGCATTGCCAGCTTTCGAATGCAAAAGGTTAGGTGAGGCCGAAGGCGGTAACAAGTGCTGATGTGGTTCACAAGACTCTCCGGGCATCAACTTGGCCCCGGGAGTCTGAGGAACATCATCATATGACGGAGGAGTCTTGGCCATTTCAACTAAGGTAATGACGAGCAGCTACTTTTCTTCCATGAAGCAGGCATAAACTCACAACAACAGGGACAGATTACAACAGAGTGAGGGAAAGAGAAAAACAGGAACAGAAGAGAATCTTACAAATAAGGTAAGGAAAGATCCCATGGGAACCGATAACTCTAGAGCGTAAAGCATTACGAGCCAACCACCCCGCAGCCGGAACCCACTGAATCGATCATGGATCCTCTTTTCGTCCTTCTCTTTTCACCTTTACCAACCATTGAGCCAACAGGAGTCAGTCTCTTGCAGTGGGGACGGAGCCCAAATCTGACCCCAGTAACATGGAGTTCTTTTTAGTATAGATGACGAGGACTTAATCGATCTATGAAAGCTTACGGGAACAGTAACATGCTACGATTCTCCGAGACAGATATTCCTAGTCAGGAAGTCTCTCGGATGTTTCGTATTAGCAAGACACTTACGTAGCACTGAAGTTATCAAAACAGAAGGTAGTTAGTCGCCTTGCCGAGAATAACAATGACACGCGACCAGCAACGGTTCCAGTGGCAAGGACCTCGAAAAATGAGTGAGCGCTTAAAAAAGAGGAAGAAGCCAGAAGCCACCACTTACATCGGTTTCTCTCTTGGATCTGCAACTAACCAACACTAGAAAACTCCGACTTCGGTGTCGGTTATCAGTAGGTATCATTGGCAGAGGATGGATACCAGTTGAATTTACATGTGGAACCGGGAATAAGTCATCTTCGGTATATTTCCACAACGAATCATCTTAAATAATGGAGTAGAAGCGTAAGTTCAACAAAGCTACCATGGTAAGATACTAAACACAATTAAAGAAAGTTGTTATTCGGTTTGGCTTTTAGTAAGCAATGATGCACTTGTAAAACAGTCGTTGTGTATTTGTCCCGAAAGAACAGGTCATAAACATCGGGTCAGTATAGGGTAATATCTGTTCAAGGGGGAATCAACAGAACTTGCTGGACGAGGATATTAATGACAACAGTGCAGCAACGCAAAGCAGTTAATGGCTGAAATTGTGTAAACAAGAGCAAGCACTTATAAATCATATAGAAATGGTAGTAGTGTGGTTTTCATCAAGTCTTGTTTCAACACCCATAATGCCCGTTCGCGCGAGACTATATCGCTATCCATAACTCCAGTCCTATGTATTCCCATAGTAATTCCTCTCAACGCCATAACCCAGTCATGATCTTGTTTTTGCAGAACGCCACAAGTGCACCCAAAAAGGTGAGTTTCCGATAGTCTTGTCATGTCCAAAAAATGGCCCTATCATCAACGCTTCTTACCCAACGCATCAAGCTCTGCCTCGACATCATCATCAGCCTCACCCAGCTCCTCCTCTGCTCTTGACGCCGCAGACGCTGCAGCAACACCACCACCCGACCCTCCGGTTCTCGTATCAGTCTTCTCTCTCTTCTTCTCCTCGTCCGCAGCATCCTTCATAATCTCGTCCTCTCCATCGCGCAGAATCTCTCGAGCCTTCTTGATCTCCTTCTGCTTCTCAAACACCTCTTGGACTTTGCCCAGGAACGCGGGGTTCTTACGGAACGCGAACTCAAAGTCTTCGTATTTGATCTTTTGACGCCCAGAGTAGTTAGCCGCTCGAGTCGCTTCAAAAGCGATGGACTGCATGAAATCCGTGAGGATCTCGTCGAGAACGCGGACGGTTTCGGGGAGTGGGTTTTGAACGTCGCCGTGTGCATAGAGGAGCTGTGCAACTGTATCGTGAGTTAGCACATGCATGTGGTTTGAAAATGGAGGGCCGAGACGTACGCTCTGCATGGCTGAAGTTCATTTTACCGACATTCTTGCCGGCACGCGCTCGAGGCTCCATGATGATTGTAATTACTTGCGCTCAAGCGCAAAGTATAAATATCGAAAGAAAAAAGAAATCGCTGGGAGAAAAGGGTTGGGTTTTGACGAAAGGCACTTTGTTGGAAATTAGAGGAGCGCAGCCTTGCGGTAGAGATGTAGTTGAAATATTGGGAGAAGATTCAAATGCTCAGCGCAGCCTTGCGACGGAATACTAGGTCAGTTAGAGGCTGAGTCTGGGGTCCCTTCAGTGGGGTTAGGACTTTCCCAGTGGGGGTCAATTCAGGTCTGTACGTCACCCCCTAGAGTTGAGCCCCCGCAGAGCTCTCCAAGAAACACGTCGCGGCTCCGGCGAATCTTTACCCCTAAGCACACTTGTCGCATGTGAGAAAGTCAACGAGATATCCAGTTCGAAACCATTCATTCAACATAGGACTAGCTTCTTGAGTTGTAAAAATGGTATGCACGCCACAGTTCCTTGTCAAATCGATATGTTAACAGCTTGTCTAGTCCGCCCTCTTCAACTTCCAGTCTCTCCTACTCGTCCTCTTGCTGCTCATATGCACGAGCGCATACGTTCACCACTTTACACCAGGTATCATGGACCGAAATAAGAACGGGTACGGAGTACGACAACTCCAGAATCCTGCGAAGAGGCTGACACGATCCTAGATTCATGGGCATCTTTTGGAAATGCGCAAGGATAGGTGAGAGACTGAGTCCCTACATAAGTATATGCTGTGTCCTCATGGCCGTACGTCGTAGTTCTCCCCCTGCTATGTGAACATGACTAATTACGGACTGCAGGTTTCCATCCTCCTCAACTAAACCACGTATTCGCAACGGCATGTTCTTTTTTGTTTTCTTTGTTAAAGATATCACGACAGGCTAGGAGTTGGAACGGAAGAGGGGGAAAAGATTCATCGGGCAGAGCGTTGACACTGTCCATCACGTATGCAGATGCTGCAGATCATAATCATGAAATTATTCGACCTTGCCCTTCGCAAGCTATGCCCTGTCCGCACCTGAACAAAGCGACATCCTGCAGCATCATGAAGAAGCAGTGTGCTTGCATTACATTTCCAGAATTTAACCACGCAAACCGGCAGTTTTGAAACATGGAAGGAAACCTTGGTTCAATGGCCTGGAGCGTTTTAACCTACTTCTCTCGGAGAAACCTCAAAGCGAGTGACACCAGGTAGCACCAGACTGTAATGAGGACTGAAAGAGGAACAAGACGTAACACCACTTGGTGTGTACCGGTACGTTTAATGCCACATAACGTAGATTATAAGTTATTCGGATTGTGATGTTTGGATACCACGGTGGAAGGTTAGTAATTTGATATTACCTACCTAGGGGAGGAAATAAAACATCAGACGCAAGCTTAGGATGCAAAAAATAAAGAGCCTAAGAGCCTTGTCTAAGAAGCATAAGCTGACCTAACAATTATATCCCTTAGGCTTTAGTAGTTAAGTCTTCCTGCTCCCTAAGGCCTACTTAAGAGAGGAGTATAGTATACTCCTGGACTTTCAATACAGGCTGTCCTGCTTATACCAGAAGGCTCGTGGTCAGTTTGCCACGAATTTGCCACGGATCTTAACTAACCTATAGACGAGACACCGAGATTAAGGACATGTAGTCCATGCACATTCAACACTATGCGATAAGTATTGCCTGCCGCCATGCGAGAAGCTGCGCCCTGTTCAATCCATTTTGCACATTGTTGAGGGATGCCACATCCATCCACCATGATAAGATTGCAACATGCATGCATGCATACATACGAGGTTCTGAACAGCCTTTACCTTTCTTATCTTTGGCTGCTTGATCTAAACCTTCCCGTCTTACAAAAAGCAAAAAGTGTATGTGATTGTCACAGGGAAAAGGAATACGGGAGAATAGACAGGCCCAGAATCTGGGGTTAACGAGATCCAATTTGTTGAGAACCCCTTCAGCCATGTTGAAATCCTTATTCCCATCCTATGGAAAGAGTGGATGGGTGACTGGTATGGATGTTTAGTTATCAACGCTGGCTAGCTACTATCTAGGTATCGGGCATCTGGTAGCAATGGCGACTCAAGAATAAGCACGCAGTTGTAAGACATGAAAACAACCGGATGTCACAGTAACACACACTTGAGTTGGCTACTCTATCTACCACTTGGACATGGAAGCTGGTCATACATAGTAATCAGTCATCTGTGAACTCTGATAGTCTCTGGTGCCGTCATATGTGTGCGACATGGGCGTAATTCTCGCATAAATACGACAAGTACACTGGCGAGCACGGTTGACCACATGTGTAAAGTAAATAAGCAACTTTAGTAAAAGTAGACCAGAGTGAAGCAAAACAACACAAATGGTGTGCTGTGCTGAGCTGAGCAGACAATGACCGAATAGGCACTGCAGAATCGTAACAAAAAAAAAAAACAAACACCATACCCGAAATGCTATCTTCCGCCGCTCCTTGCTTCTGAATCTTGGCCCTATGTACTCTGTAGGGACCTAGAATTAATACCAGTCACTATTATTGCCGTATCGTGGATCTGTTCAGGCCCCGAGCTTCTAGCCCCGAACTCGGCCTGAAGCTTGAGGTGGCCCCCAGTCTGACTCGTCACGACACCACCTGCTCAATCCGTAAAATGAGTTGCAATTCTAGTGCGAGGTGAAACCAGCACAGCTGCATTCGAAATGAACCTCCCGTCCAAAGCTAGGCGCCTTCAAGTATAAGTCTGGTAAAGCCCCCGCCGAAAAAGGGGACAAAACACCGGTATACGAAACGATGTGATGGGGATCCAACTAGTATAATATGTATGCACGTACTCCTGGTATTGACTGCAGTTAGGATGCTTGGTGTGGTTGGCATGAATGATGGATTGATGGACCCAAGGCCTGCATATGCAAGGCGAATCTGGGTGATTCGAGATGATGATAAGACATCCAACTAATACAGTGTACCATGGTGGCAGAGGGAGGGATCCATCTCAAAGAGCCGAGTCAAAAGTCAGGGACTGGGCACGTATTCAGTGGCAACCTGACCCTGATTCAAATCCGTCGTCTAACTAGGTCTCGCTGCCCTGCGTCCATCTCGTCGAGCGAACGTCGTGATCATGGCAACGACCGACATGCCTGCCTGTCAAAGAAATGCCAACAACAAAAGGACCAGTGGCACAAGCACACCCTATAAGATCGAGAATGAATCGTTGGTTTTTAGGGTTAGGGAGATTCTTTGCCTTGCATGGCACTATCGACCTTGCCGCCCCAAAACCAGCCAACATTTTTTTTTTGGGTTTTGTTCAAGTAAAGGTGAGGGACAAACAACCTTTATGTTAGTGTATCGACATTTTTTCTTACGCGCGTGATCATTTGTCATGCTGCCTTGGCTGCTTGCGGTTACACAGAATAAATGAATCGACTGTAGCAGTATCTCGCGAGTCCGAGTATCAATGGAAGGGAACTTACTTTGTTATCGAAAAACTCTGAAGCACTCATTTGTAGCACGGATGGATGCTATTGATGCAGCCTCGCCATGTCCGATGTCCGATGTGGTGGTTTCGGACCTGAACGGACGGACGGGGCGTGACACAATAAATCCATGCGCCGCATGGACAATGTGAGCTGAACATGGACTTGGGGCGAAGCGGCTGATGGATAGGCGGTCTTAGTCAGAAAACTTGGATACGTTCCTGAATAATAGTAGAGTTGCCTTCCCACGAAAAGCATTCCAATAAGAGATGGCATCTCCGACTCAGGTTTGGCGTCGAATCCTACCATTAATAAGATTTGAAGTTGGCCATGTGGAAATGAACAAACACCATCTTTGTAGTGACAGGTGCTGTAATAAGCTTGGCATTTTACTGATTGAACATGCTATCAAGCTCATCGACCATGCGACAAACATCAAACGGCGATTTGTGTGCAATGAGGTAGCCACAACTTGTTACACCATAGCAGCGTTGTGATTGCTATTGCGGTTACGGCGGTGAAAGAATTCCATCCGCATTAATATCTGCAGCATTCTCGGGCAGAACAGCATTAGAGCCAAGTTTTGGGCTGTGGTTCAAACAGAGGTGCATTGATGCGTTGGCCACTTCGTGTCCTGCTGGATGGTGATGTGGTTCCACACCGATGGTGTTTTGCGATTGATTCTTGATATTTAAAGGAATGGAGTCCTTCCTGGTTGTTGTCAATCCTGACTCATAGCGAGCTTTGCTGAACGCTATTGCAGGGTGGACAGATAGACCAGCAGCCCAATAGTGTGAGTGAGAGTAGGAATAATACCCAAAACTCTGGGCCTCAGAGAGTCATTATCAGGGTTGGCACATTTCTGTCGAGAAATGAACCCATCATCTCTTTTGTCGAATTGGTGCATCCTCCTTGTTCTACCCTGTCTGACCAGGAATCGAGGAGGTCCGCTCTTCATATCATACTGCCAAACAGACCACTACGACACCACTACCATTCGATACAGATGCAGCTCCAGGGCCTGCACGCATGGACGTTCTGGCAGGTGCTGAGCCTCTATCGAAATGGTCGGAGCGTGAACGAACCCTGGTCTGCCCGCCCTGAATAGAATATGGTGGCCTGGGATGCTATACTCAAGGTTCCCACGATATTGTTATATTGTGAACCTCCACCAATCCAATCCATTGTATAAAAACAGCCAAGGGTCCTGAGGCTGTTGCACGCTGCCTGGCATGGAAGATGCTTGTACTGAACGGTGTAGCAAGGAGAGATTAGATAGCTAAAAAAACATCCCAGTACCACCAGGCTGGGATACACTGTCAGTGGCACCAACCAATTGTCAAGTTTGAAATTGGCGAAATGCCCTTTGCCTTGGAGTTGGTCGGTCATTGTGCACCGAAAGTCCTGAGAAGGCTGTAACAACGTACGGGCAAAACGGAGTACGGATACAACCTCATATCCACTTGCGAGCGTCTCGGCAAACTTGTATTTTGTGTGAGACTGACTGACTTGCTGCATTGCAGAATGACACGACTGACTGACTGCATCGACACAAGCCGACAAGTCACCGCTCCGGACCCAGCGCATACCACACCCGTCGGTGTTGTCTGTGGCGAGATGCAAGTGAAGATTTCTGACAAAGATTTGGAAATATAAGACGGCACTTGTGGTGGCGGCAGTTGACGGGAATGGCACAATCGAAGAAAACACTCTCCGGCCGAGGCTCAGCATACAACTGTCGTCACAACACTGCCACGAGAAACATGATTTTTTAATTATTAATTGAGAGTCAGCTTTCAGATTACATTGCTTTGTTGGCTCATGGGCCAGCGAGAGTTGCAGGCCGACTCGTAGTGGCCGATGCTGGGGCGGCTCATTAGTCGCGCAATGGCTCCGCCGAAATCTGCACGCTTCTGGTCCGTTTCTAGATCAGCAGCGGCGGCGGATGGATCTTTCTATGACCCCCCGAGGTGTGCTAGTGTGATGGAATGACGATGGTGGTCCCTGGGAAATGGTAGTCCTTGGCCCTGGGCCGTCCCTTCTTGGGGTTATTGTTGGCGCCAGCACTCGGTTTGTATGGTAGGTACCTCTTCCAGCGTGACACGTCGAGTACTGATGTACTGTGCAAGACGTCCTTCATTGGTCCCGAGGAAGTGAGATCCCCTGAAAATGTTGGACGAATCGGCAGGCCAAGTTTGTTATTCCCTGGCCTGTTTGGGTCGAATGTTCCTGGAATTCGATCCGCCTTCGGCAAGTCGAAGTCTGACCCTGTTTTATTTGTTTATTTTTGTTAATGTTGCAAGATCAGGACTACTGTCATGCCAGGTTGTAGTATGAGAATGTCAAAATTTTAATATTGGGGGTTTATTAAGTTTGCAGAAGGTGTACAGTATTCCCTTTCCTGGAAATCAAGGGAAAGAAAAATCAGGAAAGAAGGGCAGGGCAGTTTGAGGATCACATCCTGTAAGGGAAGGAGCCATCTTTCTCTCTCTCTCTCTCTTTCTCTCTTACTTCTCGACTGCCCCTACCTACAGGATGGAAAGTACCATTCACTCGTCACTGCCAACCTTTTCCTGCCCATCTCCATCTCCAGGCCCAGGGTATTTCCATCTCCATCTCATCCCGCGGATCCTACGAAATGACATCCATGGCAGAACCCACTCGCTTCATCGAGTAGTCTTGATCACGCACTGTACTACTACGTCTGTGGAGTCACCATAAATCGCCGCTACAGTACTGTGCTGCACAGCTGAACGGACCATGATTGCTATGAATTCCCTAGAACACTTCTCTTCTCGCTATGACCATAGCCTTTTCGAGGCGGCAAGTATCGTGCAATATAATACAGTACACAAATGCAGTGGTGTTTGTCGTATATGTGTACGTATATCTTTACCATAGAAGAATTTTCGTCAGACAAAGGAAGATCGATCATCGTGAGTGAGTGGTCCCCGTGATACCCCCCTTTAGACTGAGTCAGGTAGCGTCTGACCTTCTCTTCCTTAGGTACTCATCTACTAGAGATGAGGCACCGAGACGATGGCAACAACATCAGAGGGTCACGCTGTCGCTACAGCGTTAAAATTACACTCCAATCCTCAACAGCGTGTCCTAACCGGGACACTGACTGGACTGCATACTACTCTGTCTGACCTTTAACGAGAACCCAGCAACTATCCATCTCGATTACTTCAATCCATCGTGTTTGAACCATCTCCAAACCATGATGTCCATCTAAACTTTCCACTGGATTCCGGGGGCGACAGTTCAAGAAGAAGAAAAAAAAACTCTTCATGGGTTCATTCATATGTGCCATGAACAATACTGATCCTACCTCCAATACAGTATGCTTTATGGCCACCACCCAACCATGCAGGACACTTAATTACAGCCCGGTACGAGGATACATCAGTGTACATCAGTCTGGCGTCCTTCAGTCCAATGGTGCATTCCAATCTCGAACTCTACATGCACACCCTTTTGTCTTATGCACCCCCGCCCATGCAGGGCCCTTCCACGCCAGAAAGATGGGCTTGGATGAGCTGGGATACTGGGGTGAAGACACTACGGAGTAGAGTTAGCCGATTTTTGCCTCGTTCTAGGTACAGTACTGTATGGCCTACACGGGCTCCCCTCCGCATGCATGGCGTTCCGCTGCCCACCGCCAGACCCAGCCAGGCCAGCCCATGCCACGCGATGCCGCGCTTGGCCCCTAAATTTCCAAGCACAGCACAGAAAGGCCTTCGTTCTTCTGACTCGGTTATGGAGACCACTTTGAGTTGAGGTCGGTGGAAAAAGACGTGTCTCAAGAGCCCATCAGAGGAGCAAATGTACCACTAGCCTGGTCTCGTCTGTCTAAGTGCCACACACTATTCAGACTCTATCCACATATCAAATATCCCAGTCTCCCGTCACTGTCGTCCCCTTTTCTTTCTCTCTTTCCTTCCTCTTGATCCGTTTCCTATTTCTGTCTCCCCATACTTATAATCATTCCACCTTCTTTAAGGCTATAAGTGTTGAAGATATATCTTATCTTTTATCCTCAAGGCTTTATTTTGTCAGGCTTTTAGAACACTCGACATACACTTGGTCTTTCCCTACCCTCATTTACTCGACGCAAGTACCCGCGAGACGATTGGTCACGTACAAAGACGATATCACATATAACCGAAACGAACTGCGAAGCAACTCAGTGGGAGGAAAAGTGACGGCAACATAAGAGAGGAACACAACATATACTGCCCAGCCAAAATATTAGTGCACCGAAACAGTCACTATCCGCCTCAAGCTCATACGATCCTTGTAAGTCGACCGCAATATCTCAGCATTGCATGCGAACTTGGGCAGAAAACAAAAGATGTCCTTGTGCTTGATACCGGCGTACAGCATTTGTTTGATGGATAGTTCACCCATCGAGTGGTCTGCAGCCGGCCGTATGCTCTAACTGTTTCACCTAACCCCCCTCCTGTTCACCAGATGACTTTCTTGTTTGGACGTGGCATGACTAACAACCACTTAAACAGTTCGTGAATTGAATACATCGGATTTCTCGACCTAGTTCCACCATCTTGAATCTGGTCACAACCTACTGAATTGATCAAAAAAAAAAAAAAACATTCGGCAATTACACAAACAACAAGATGGCGGCAGATCAAGGGTTTGGAGGCCCAGTTGAGCGGTCTAGACGGAGTTTGTCTACATCAGGTCCTGGGCCTAACGGCGAAGGTGAGACGAGACCAGAGAAGGAGACAACCAGAAAACCATCAACAGACGAAAAGGACGAGGCGACGCAATCATCACAAGTCTTGCCACGCGGGTATGACGGTGTCTCTAACACACCAGCCCCAGTGGCGGCACCACTCTCACGAAATCCTTCCGAAATGTCAACAACATCAGCCGCATCAAGTCCAGGCCCTGACAGCAGAAGGTCTCCTGTCCCAAGTCAACCACTTGAACCCCCCGTAACAAAATCAAGCCTGGGCGAACTTGAGGTTTCAAAGATCATCAACAACCCCAAATTAAGGCACGACATCAACTTCGACCCCGAACTGCATTTCAGACCTAATGTCGAGGGTGACAAGGGTCGAAGAAAGCACGATCGTGCTAGTATCTTCTGGACAACCCTGAAGGAGGAGCTTCTTGAATTCATTGTGGATCGGGAAAGCTTCTACGCAAAGCACGGTACAGGCGATGACTGGTGCCTGCCAAAGCTTCTCAAGTCTGTGAAGGAGATTATCCAAACTTTGGTACCGCAGCGTGACCGCCAATTTCTTGATGAGGGTCTGAACGTGGAACTTCTGATGCAGCAGTTCCACCGTGGGATCGCTGATTTGGAGAAGCTCGCCTCGTGGCTCTCACGAGTTCTCAAATCCCACTGCGCACCAATGCGCGATGAGTGGGTTGATTCTATGTACAAGCAGCTCAGCAACGGTAACAGCAACAACGACGTCGAAGAGCTTGTTAATGGCATGCGGAGTTTGCTCAGCGTTCTCGAGGCGATGAAGTTGGATGTTGCAAACCACCAGATTCGTTGTCTTCGGCCAGCTCTCATTGAAGAGACAACTGCTTTTGAACAAAAGTTTTTAATGAAGAAGCTGCGAAACCGCAAGATGGATATTGACGATGCTAAGCCCTGGTATCGAGAGGCTGCCAGAACCTATCCCAGTGGTTCTGGAAAAATGTCATCTCATTTTGGCGATATGGGTATCTTTTTTGAGGGACTCTCGCGCTCGATGCTTCCTTCAGCTGGCGAGAAGCCCTTGCCTGGCACATTCTTCTTTGACGAGGATCGCTTAGGACGTGTTCGATCTGACATTCTCGATGCTATCAACTTGGATGTTTGCATGCGTATGTACGAGGACCTGGAGCGGGTTTCCCGCCTTCAGTCTCCCCCCGCTTGCCTAAGCGCTGTCCCAGACGATCATGAGTTCAACTTCAATACACCTCCCTCCGCTAACTCGCGACCTTCAAGCGTCGCACTCAGCTCCACTGGATCGAACTTCTCGTCACCACGGTCCTCCCTAGTCCTCCCTTCATACTTGGCCTCAGATACTACCGAGTCCAAGTCGAGGGCTCGAAACCTTCGCGACACCCTAGTAGCACTACTTCAACAAGCACCACATGACCTTCACTACCATGACCGATGGCGAGCAATGGCGCCCTCTCTGGCCCTGCAGATCTTCCGTTTCACCAATGCCCCCATGGACATGCTTACTCGTTTCGAGGAGAAGTTGACCGAGAACGTTTGCCGCATCTCGTCTCCCATCTATCAAGAAATGGAAGATGCATACCGCAATCGACTTGTTACCGAACTGGCCACACGTGTACGCTACTTCAAGTCACTGTCTGGTGTTTGCTTGTTTTCGATTGCCACTGGCAACCGTGTGCCAGCTAGTAGCCGCAGTCTAGATGCAGGACGAGATCGAGACTTGGATGCAGCTATCCGCATGGGTCAGCAGGAAGGCGGCATTGAAGATATTGCTACCCGTATTGCCCACGTTGGCGTTGTCCACTGGAGGATATGGGCCCGCATGGCATACGTCGACGAGGATGATATGTCTTTGGACTAGTTACGCCGAGCACAACCCCAGGTGTCCTTTCGTGCCACCACTTCGCTATACCCCATTTACCATTTTTTAATATCGACATATGGTTACTTACACACTATCCGGCTTGGCTTTGGGATACAACATAATACAACCGGGACTCGATAACTATTCTTGGCTGGTCCGGAAATCAAACTTCCGTCACTTGATTCGACATCGCAGACTTTTGCAACAAGGCTTTGCTACTGCATCGAGCTTCTGTATGAGGCGGCGATAATCGCTATCTACCCCTCGCTTTTCTTTTTATCTTATATGGTGTTTCCGTATGCTTTTTGGGAGGTTGGGCACTGCCCTTTTTGTTTCGACGCAACGGCGCTTTCGGTGTTAGGCTATCCTAAAGTACACTCGTGCTTCTTTTTAAAGTAGCACAATGTTGTACGGGGAAGCACATGACTTTGGTTTCAGGCTGTACAAATTTGAACGGCTCACTCGCATTTAGATCAGGCGCACAGATTTGAGCTCATATACCGAATATTCTTCTGTATTGTACATACACGGCGCAATAAGTGGCATAGACTAGACAAAGAAAGACTAGAAGAGACTTGTTATTCTCACTTGGCTCCATTCCTGTTTACCGCTCGCTTGCTCGGGTGAATGCATTTGCGATTCCTTTAGGCTTGGTATTATGTTACACAAAATGCAGTGTAAGCCAAGGTTTAATAGTCATTGTTCTGATCTGCACTTCTATCTTTTGATCTCTGTCTGTCTGACTCGTCACTTGCTGCGAAGTTGGATATGCTAAGACTGAGACCGAACTGCTGACCTGATTACCCCAGCTTATGACTATTATGCATGTGACCGACACCAACCACCACGAAACTCATCATCTGTCGATTGCAGCACACTTTCGCATTTTTGAAAGACTTTTTGTGTGTAGTTTCAAGTCCCCATGATAGTACCTTTGAATTGTAGTGGGGTGAGGGGAGTGACCGTGTCTCTCTTCTGCCGAATTTGCTTGATTATTGCCGCAGACTACACAAGCTTATTCGGGTTTGAGGAAACCAAGTGCGTTTTCGCCAACTAGGATATCATATAGCAAGATTGAGAACTCGAAATGCTGCTAAATACTTGTAGTGATATTGACTTATAGAATATGAATTGTTGATTTACTATAACGAACAGATTGTATGTGAGCGTTTGTTTTAGGAAACGTATGGGCGAAGGCTTCAGACAGATCATATCTGTTCTGGGAGATTATGCAAGATACGAGTTGGCAAGGATTTTCAAACATAAGTCAATGACAAGGTTTATTAGGTATTGACGCATATCCTTCCTGCTGTGTATAAAGTATCGCAGGGGTCACTCGGGTATTTCTGCGTGAAGCCTCACAGGGAAGCACATTGGGATTTGGGTCCCTCACTTCCAAAGCATCTTTGTTGGCTCGCCACTTCTTAAAAAGTAAAACATAAGCATCGGTGTATCATTTTGTGGAATAAGGCCAAACACAGCTTTCAATCATTTGGTATGGTATGTCCAAAGTTTAGATAATGGCCCTATCCACAAGATCCTCTCCGCATGTCGCTAACAAACCAAGCCATCAGCCTCCCCATCATTTATCAAGAACCTTCTATTCAGCTCTCACTTTTTTTGGAATCGTTGATTCATCCTTCACATAAACTCCTTATATATGCATATACGCCCCAACAACATCCACTCTTAACCCCTTAACATCCATCAAATTGGTACCCTTTAGACCGAATTAAGTGCGAGTAGCGGTCAAACAGGATTGCCTTCTAGAAGAAAAACACCAACAATGAAGAAACAAAATACTGTACATCGTGCAATACCGCGCATAGTATGAATTAAACTTTGCCTCGAAACTTCTCTTCTCAATGACCGACTCATTGAGGACTTGGAGGTACTTTGGTTGGTGTCTGGACACGCTTCAGTTTAGACAACTCTTCTTCGAGTTGACGTGTTCGAGCACGCTCCTCCTGGATGTTTGTTAGCATTCTTGTCATGCATATCATGGGGACGGGAATGTAGGCTTACCCGAATACTCTCCTGGAACTTCTTCCTCTCCTCACGCATTGTGGCCCTGAACTGCTCGCTCAGCATGGAGGCACCTCTACCGACTCCTCCGTTTGGCGGAATTGCCTTCAGGCGCTCGCTGTCAAGATCTTCCTGAAGCTTGGTGATATGCTCACGAGCCTTCTCCATATCTGTCTCAAGTCGCTTGCGCAATGTTGATACCTCTCCTTCAAGCTGCCTCCTCACCACCTGGACGTCCTGAAGCTTGTTTTCAAGTTCAATTTTTTCCCGCTCAGCGCTGAGGGTTTCCTTCGTGACGTCCTCCAGCTCTTGCACGGTCCCGGCCAGCTCATTCTTGAGCCTCGTGAGTTGATTCTGGAGCTTCATCACCTCGCCACTAGTCTTGATAGCCGCCACGTCGGCGGCCCTCTCTGCCCGGGATCCGTAGGCGCCATCTAGTTCAGCTTGAGCAATGGTGAGCTCTGTCTTTGTTTCGACGAAATTCATGTTCAGAAGTTCAAGTTCATCCTCCTTCTCCTTGAGTTGTTTCTTCTTGGCCGCCAACTCCTCCTTTTGTCCGTCGACCCGTTGCTGTAGGGACCTGGCGTTATTTTCAGCCATTTGTTTGGATCGGTTGACCTCATCCAGCTGCGCGTTGAGAGCATCAATCACCGAGTCTACGCCAGTTAACTGGTCACGATTGTTGTTGCTGGAAGACTCAGCAGCAGCCAGCTTCTCTTCGAGTTGCTTGATATCAGCCTCAAGAATCGCGATCTTGCTGTTCCGCTCCTCGAGCTGAGCTTGAGCGGCCCCTGCAGCACCTGCAGCGCCTGCCAGATCTGCCTGAAGTAGCTCCATATCGGACTCGAGGCGGGCGACCTTGGAATTTCGTTCCTCGAGACGAGCTTCGACATCATTGGTTTTCTCCAACTCAGCTTTAAGGGTAGCGATGGTAGCACTGTGTACCTCAACCTGATCCCTGAAAGTGTTGGCTTCTTGAACTTCGGTGCGAAGGGTTGCAATCTTTGCGTCGCGCTCCTCGATCTGAGCATGGGCAGCGTTGACTTGCTCAAGCTCAGCCTGAAGTGCGGCGATTTTCTGGTTTCGTTCCTCAACCTCACTCTGGGCTGTCTCGAGATAGACCAACTCGGACTCAAGGGCAGTAATCTTGCTCTCACGGTCATCGATTTGAGCCTGAGCGGCGGCTGCCGCAGCCGCCGCATCGGCAAGATCAGATCTGACGTGCTCAAGCTCTTTCTCCAGGCCGACAATCTTTTCTTCCTGTTCTTCGACTTGCGCATGGGCTGCACCGGTCGCCCCCGCCGCGCCGGCTAGATCACTCTGCAGACGTTTGAGTTCAGCCTCTAGCTCAGCGATCTTCTTCGTGCTTTCTTCAGATTCGGCCTTCGAAGGGCCGATGCTGCGCGCAACGTTACGAGTGCCTTCGAGTTCCTCCAAGGTCTCCGAGAGCATGGCCTGTGCAGTCATGGCGTCTCTTTCAGCTCGAGCCAATAAGACTTGTGTCTCATCTAGCTCATCCTGCTTTCTCGCAAGTTCCTCGTCTTTCTCGGCGTCTGACTTATTATTCAGTTCTCGCTGCTGCTTGATTTGTCGCTTCAATACAGACTTCTGGTCCTTCAGTGTAGTGGCTTGAGAGTACAGCCACTGGACTCGGTTCGAGAATCCGGGAAGGCTGAATGCTTCATCAATATCGAACTCGTCATCGGAGACTTCTTCATCTTCGTATCCTCTCTCGATGCGGGCTCTTCGACGTTCCTCCTTCTCTCTCTTGATTTTGGTAAAACCTGTCTGCATCATATTCCACAGGTTCATGAGAATTCGCTCCACTTGCTCATCATCCTGCTTCTCTGGCGGACCTGATCGAGCTGCTTGAACGGCACGTTCTAATTCAGAGTCTGCGGCACGTAACGCATCTTCAAGGTAGTCGAGTTTCGACTCGAAGCTGTCTTGTGACGACTGAGGTGCAGTTGGATATTCGGGGTCCACTGCCATCAACAGATCTCGAACTTGCTGGTTTAATGATTCGATGCGCCTCTCAATAGAGCTGTCAACTTTGCCATGATCGCCTGAAGACTCTTCTTGTTCGACCTCGATGGCGTTGAGACCCATTTCGAGATAGTCCATTTGGTTGTTCAGTAACTCTCCTGGCTTCATACCTGGCACACCAAATGGAGGGTCATAATAATCCTCGTTCTTCGAGGGGTTGAAGCGAACAATTGCATCCCGAAGTGAGCCGTTCAGGTTCTCCAGTCGAGCCTCCATCTCTGTTATCGAGGTAACCAAAGAATCAGACTGACCCTTGAGATGCAAGTTCTCATCCTTGATCTTTTCCATCTCATCTTTCAGCTGACTATGCTGCTCTCGGATTGGTGATTTGAGTGGTATCTCGATAGGCTGCTGGCGAGGAGCCCCCCTGGTCGGTATTCCACTGGCTTGGTCGTAATAGTTGTCGTCGTGAAAGTAGTTCTCATCACCGGCGCGGTCGATGCTGTTGCGGGTATAAGTATAGAGGCTCTCCGGACTCCCAGGCATGCCATTTATTGGTTGAAGTGTAGGGGTCATATCCTTCTTCTTATTTGATGCTTTATGCGTGAGCTGAAGAATACCGGCAGTATGTTCCAATAGACGTCTTTGAGGCTCCATAAGCCGTTTTTCGAGATTAAAGAGCTCCGCTGCCAGCTCCTCGCATTTCCTTTCGCTTGCCTGCCTCTCGGCCTCGGCTTCCTTTGCCCGAGCGTGGTCGCCACTGTTGCGACCCAAAAGACTCCTTCGTTTGCCGTCGAGTTTCCCGGGATTATATAATCTCGCCATTGAAATCGCCGCATCTCGGTATTTGGATTGGATGGTAAGATTCTGCCGTGTCGACTCGACGCGCTGAGACAAAGACTGGCTCTGCTTCTTAAGATCGTCTACCTCTTCCTGTGACAGGATCTCATATTCTTTACTATCAGAAAGGGCGGTTTCGGTGAGGAGATGTACTTGAATCGGGTCTTTAAGGTCGACAAGCGCGGAACTCTGTGGTCGATCAGGATTCATCTATGACAATAGTTAGGAGCTGTAAGTCAATGACTCCACTGCCATGACTACATACCGGATTGTAGAGTTTATGATCCTTTTCGAAACCGTTCATTATGTCACTGCGGTAGCCTTCGGCGAAGGTTTTCCCCAGAGGACTTGGAGCCGTAGGCGACATCCTGGAAGAGTCGAACCCATACGGGCTGCCCTCTCGCGCGTATGCACTCATAGTTTGGAAGAGTTTATGGCGGTGTCTTGTTGATTAACAGAATACAGGATGGGCCTCGAACGGGGATAGGCAGTTAAGATAGCACAATAGCAGCCATAGAGAGCAATGGCTGGTCAGTATCGGAAAGCTTGAAAGGTGGTTGACTGTGAAGCCAAGATGAAATTGAATGCAACAAAGGGGCGTCGCGTCCGGGAATGATTGAGGCTGGGGCGCCACAGAACGTCGAGAGCGATCCTGCGAGAGGCGCTGAACTGCTGCCGCCAAAAAGTCGGTCCAAAAGCCTTGAGATTATTCCCAATGCTGGGGAGGGAAAAGGAGAGGTCGGTGTCGACTAAGAGAAAAGGAGACCCATCAACATCCCAAAAGATCAGGGACTGTTCTAATTACCTACCTACCTTAAGTTATCGGGTGGGACCCTTGTGAAGACCTCCACTGCAGGTTGAATTACAGCGGCCGAGATGATGGCCTAGTCTCCATACCTAACCGAGTCAGGTAGGCAGGTACGTACAACTACTGGGAAGATCTATCCATTCAGGTCAATGTAATTCGATGTTCTAGGGGTTTTGCGGCGGCTGGAGCAAGGCACAGGAGGGGCGCACCCGCAGTCTCAGGCATGGGCCCTTCCACTAGTCTTTATCGAGTTCGTAACTCTTGAACAGATGCACCAGTAGGAATGAGCCTTCGTTTCGAGCATGGTCGGGTGGGCATGTAAGAGAAAGAGAGTAGTACAAATATGGAATTTCTTGGTTGTCCCCAAAGCGTCAGAAGAATTGGCCGCTGAAGCCCAAGAGACGAAATTCGTCAGTCACTTTATGATATCTAGATAGAAAGGCTTCTTTAGCTATTTATTTCTGTCATTCTAACTTTTACTCGGCTGTCCGGTCGTTTATCTATCTGCCTCCGACATACATGATTACTACGTATCAGAGGCTGAGCTGGTATCGTTAGAATCCCATTTCCATATTTAGCTATACGTTAATCCCCCCTTTACAGTGGCTCCCATAGATGATGCTGTTATAATAAAACCCGACCATGCCCGCTGATCCCGCAGTAATGCTGACGATGTATGTGGCTGACGACGCCATGGACGAATCCCAGTCACCCATATTGACACCCTCCCCCAATGTACATACAAAACTTTGTCAGCCCCGTTTTTGGTACACCAAAGGTGCATCCTTGGTCACTACGTTCGGTTTCATTCCCCCTTCAGACGATAACCGAGTACTCATCGGTATAGCATATGCATACCAAGTTGAGACAAATCCAAGGCGGAATGCACTGTAAGACTCGCATGCTTTGCAATGCTTCAGACCATATTGCTGAACCAGATGCGATGGGAGCCAAGTTGATGTCTTTGTCATATCGACTGCACTAAAGTACTTCCCGGACCTGATCCATGATCTGCTGTCCCATGGTCCTTCGGCGCTCGGCCTGTCCTTGCGCCTGTCCCTGAGCTCTTGTTGTCACCGTCGCCGTCGAATTCTCATCTTCAAGACGACGTCGTATACCTTCAAACTCGGCACTCCGCCTCTGCGAACTAAGCCCAACCATCCAACCCGGCACTCGCCAGCGTACGAGGGCAGCTGGAAGAAGCCCTTCTCGCCACGAATACCCAATAACCCAGCCGGTGATTGCACCCAGAACTGAGCCTGGCCACTGTAGTAGTGCGAGGTGTAGAGCAATGGCGTATTTGTAGGACTTGTCAGAAAATGTGAGTCCCACGAATGGCCGGTCTGTCGGTGGCGCCTCGGACATTGCGACTCGATACTTGTACATATGCGGAATCATAGCATGGTACTGGGCTAAAATGGCAAAAATGATGGGAGTAGGGCCGGCTGGGATATAGTTCAGATAGCCGGCAGTGAGAGGTCGCAGCACGATCGAAACGACTGGTGGAATGATGGATGTGATGAAATAAGTGACAGTCAGGAAGGACTGTAACAACTCTGTCAGCAACGTTGAATAGGATCTATCAAATTGACTTACAAAGAACTTGCGAGAACCCCACATGCGCTCAACGATTCGGAGGTTATACAATGACATGGCAGCAAAGAGGACCTCGGTTGAGTTAACATAACACAGCTGGTAGGCCAGAAGCCTCCAGAATTGCCGGTAGCGCCATATGTGAGCATCAATCAGAATATAGAAGTAGTGTTTGACGTCGAGGACGCTCGCTAGAATAGAGCCGGCCACAAGACCGACCACGCCAAACCGGGTCACGGGCGTGTTGGTGAAAGACATGATACACTTGGCTGATGGACGATTGTGCTGTTTATGATGACATAGTTCAGGATATATCGTAGTTTCTTTTGTGCAAGACCGTACTGGTGTTATTTGGAGCCGTGAATGCCCTTCAGTTGCATAATCGACGTCAAATTTGACACGATCGCAAGCTCCAGATGCAGTTCCAGAAGCTATCCGCGAAAGGTGGCATTTCAGCATCACGTGAATGCACGGGTATTTATGGGTCATGTCGTATCCACGTTTTTATCTCCGCTGACGTCGGTTCTCAAATCTTGTTACGGATCCATGAGATTTCGATGAAGAAGGATGCAATTTTGGGAGTGTGGCATATAGAATTCATATCTACCTATGCACAGCTATGGCTTAGCACGATGAGATAATTTGAATCACAATAAGATACTATTAATGCTCTGTAGTTAGTGAGACGAAGATTACCGAGGATTACATTGTGTTTCACGACAGTCCACAGGATACCGAGTAAGATCTCGCGGCATAACATAACAACATCGACGGACTACATTTTACGCAACGCAAGAAGTTCAATAACGCATTTCGATCTTTATAAAGAGAACAATTGATGAATCTTTTCATGTCCCATCCCTGCAAACGTCACGCTACCAACCAGCATGACTATAGCACCTTGACTAGCTTCTATAGTGGACTGGACTCCAGTTGGGCAGGTAAACGCCAAGCATGTAAAACCTGGGCATCATTTCCAAATATCAGCATGGGGATTCAATTCAATTTCCAACGCTAATAGCCGTTTGTTAATTAATAGGCTACAGTCCATAATTTGTAGCTAAACTCTGTAGTGGCCACTTTGAAGTTGCAAAAAGACGAAACTCTAACACAGCCTGTCTTTTCTACTCCATCAAGTTCCAACTCTCTCCTACCTTTGATCAACCTCACACTCTCACCAAGATCGACCATCCACAGGCGGCTCACGCGGCTCCGAATAGTCAGTCACTTGTCAACCTAACTTTGGTACAGATCAGCCGCCAAAACAAGAATCTCTTCTCTCCTCTTCTCTGCCCTTCCCCCCCTCCCTACATTAAGTGTTAAGCTTAGTACTCATGCCCAGTAACAAGGGCATTGATCTAAATCTCGCCTCCTCCTCCGCCTCTAATTCCGATCATGCCGCTCGCTAATTTTGGCACCCTCATTCTCCACCATCTTGTTTTTGTCGCTCATCTGGTCTACTTCCACATTGCTTTCTCTCACATGGAACCCAGCGCTCTTGTGGCTCTATACTGTGTCTCTAAGCTCCTTGCCCGCCGCGCCGACGACATTGGTGGCCCTCCTCCGGAATGGCCACCTCCGGCTATCCAGTGGTAGACGGTCTTCCGTCTCCGGCTTCGGCCTCCGGTCTAACTACCGGTTACGAGTCTCCGTCGGAAGAGCATCCGCCATTCTTTTCGGCCGTGGCCTCCGCGCCTGCGGCCCCAGATAGAAGTTCGAATCGAAATGCAAGGCAACTTGCTGTACCACGGCCTGCACTAACTCAACGACTCTCTTATATCGCCGCCATTGCTCCTGAGGATGCCAATGTTGACAACCAGGTTCGCCCTCGGCTTGTTAACCATGGTTCTACAATTACTTCTCACAGCTTAAATTATGTCATGGCCACGGCGGAGAAGACATCACAAAAACGAAGGGTTGGTCTGAGGGACCGCATTGCCTGTTATCAATGGACTTATTTCACTTTGGTTGGTGTTTCCGAGGCTCAATCATGGCTTTGCTGACACCTTCAAGACAATGTCGACAGGCGGTATCGCCAACATTCTTCATTCATGTAGGTACACCTTCTTTTAATTCCCAGAGAACGTGACTGATTCTCGCTAGTAAAATGGACAGCTCCCTGGCTACGCGGCGTTGGCCTCTTCTTTTTCTTCTTCAACATTATACTATTTGTAATGAATTGTGTTCTCATATGTACGAGATTTCATCTACGTCCAGGGAGCTTCGTGAACTCTTTCACAGATCAGATGGAGTCACTTTTCATCTCAGCTTCTGTAGGCTTCCCGTTACTCGTTATGCATGACTGTTACTAAAAAAAAACACTAGGTGGTATCGTAAGCGACACATATCCGCATTTTAACTTTCACGTAACTCTGACAATCTTTAGCATTGCTGTAATACTAATCAATACCTGTCAATATGGCATCCCGTATACAGGCCCGTGGCTTCTCAACACCATGGAATGGGTATTCTGGGTCTATGCTGCCCTCAGCGTCTCTGTCAGCGCATTCCTATATCTTATTTTATGGTCTACACTGTGAGATTTAAAAGTTTCTTGGTTTTGCAATACTTTCGATACTAATTATCCATCTCAGGGTCTTCCCCGTTCATACAATGACACCCACGTGGGTCTTTCCAGCATATCCTCTGCTCCTCAACGCACCCTTCGCAGCAAACCTTATCGCTGCAGCAGACTCTTCGGGCCATGAGCTGACGGTAAATACCGTGTCTATGGCACTCGGAGCTACTGCAATTCAAGGAACCGGCTGTCTGATCGCCTTTATGATATCTTCTGCTTTCATTTATCGCCTTATGACACAGAAGCTTCCGCGAGATAACCAGAGGCCTGGTATTGTAAGTTTGAGGATCAACGCTAGTGTCAAATAATACATGCTGACCTCTATTAGTTCATGTCAATCGGTCCTTATGGTTTTACCGCGGCTGGGATAGGTACGTTGTCATCCAGTTCTGCAGACATGAATCTCTAACAAACGTAGCCCAACTCGGTAGTCAAGCACACTTGCTTGTCCCCGAAAACTTTCTCGGCACTCCCCATGTCGCAGACATTATCAAAGTTATAAGCATTCTTGTTAGTCTCTGGCTTTGGGGCCTCGCCATGTGGTTCTTCCTCGTTTGCGTCGGCGCATTGTGGAAATATACTAGGTCAGGCCACCACATGCCCTTCCAGATGACCTGGTGGTCTTTTGTCTTTCCCAATACTGCTCTTGTAAGTCCCCCTTCTTAGATACACCTTCACGTAAGCGAAATCTCATTTAGTTTACCTACAGGTTACAGCCACTAGCGTTATGGGCAAGATATTTGACAATAATGGCCTGCACATCTTCGCATCTACTATGACCGTTGCTATTATCATCGTTTGGATCATAATCTTTGCAAGGATGTGCTGGAGTCTTAAAACAAAGAAACTTCTCTGGCCCAGGGATGAAAAATAGATCAATACACAGCCTTACGGGCCTTTTCTTGTCTATATTTTTGCAACTTATATTCATTGTGTACGGACTCCAGCATTCTTGGGCTTAGGGTGCCTTCCTCAATTAGACTCAGCATGGATGAATATTATATAGCATCTTGGATCGATACATTTCTGCTGTGTTGAAAGGACAACTCGACTAAATTGTAACAATTAAATGTCATCATACCTGGTTCCCTAGCAGGACCCCTAAATTTCCTCTACATACTCCGTGTACATGGTCTTAAATACATATTGTAGTTCCGAACAACAAGCTGGAAAAACGTATCACGACTCGCTTGCCGAGAACCTTCAAAACGCCTCCAAACTCCGATACCTATGTTCTGGTCACCATGCCCTGACACCCAAGCTACAGAATACACCAAAAGACCGTCACGTATAGCATTGTATTACAGTTTCGCCTTGACTCCTTCACCGGCAGTAGCCTCAAGGTTGACGGTGACCTCGCCTGTCTTCTCGCCATGGCCAAAGAAAATAACCTGGACGGTCAGATCATCACTAAACGCTTGTCAGTCATGGCATGGATTATTATGAACAAGACTTCTTACCGATAACGTCGCGAGAAGGGAGAAGGCAGAGTGAGCAGAGCGCATACTTGCTCGTCGTTGTTGCCGCCAAGGGCATTTCGGACGAGGTGTGTAGCAACATTCTTGTCCTTCACTGTGAAACGATCCTTGGCATCTGGATCGATACCCCACTGTTGAACTCGGATAGGGGTCTTGTTGCCATCAGGCCCAGCAGTCTTACTCTCCTCGACAGGCAGAGGCGTCTTTGACGACCCGAAGATCTTGTTCCAGGCAGCATCGAACTGAGAGTTGGTCCCGGACTGTCCCTCAGTTTCGATCCACTTGCCTACAAGGCCGACGACCTCTTCATTAGTGAGCATCTCCCATAGACCATCGGTGGCCAAAACAAGGAAATCGCCATTTTCGGGATTGACCTTGGTCGTAGTGACCACAGGCTCAGCTGTAACATATGGAGGAGTTTTCAGCAGGGGCGAGGGGCTGCGGCCGAAGAAATTCTCCCGCAGTTTCCATGCGACGTCTCTGCTCCACTTGTAAACAGCATCGCCAAATGCACGGCTGGGTTCCAGTCCACCGAGAACACGACCATTGCGAATGACATTTTCCTCCCCAGGGTGTTCCTTGCGCATGCGATCAACCTCCTGAGGATTGCTACCTGTTTGATCCTCTGAAAGAGCAGTAGCAGTCCACTTTCCATTCGCGGCTCGACGACCCAGAACAGCGCGAGAATCACCGGTGCAGGCAACGCGCAAAAGATTGCTACGGCTATCGTAAAACGACAACAGAGCACAGGATCCAGACAGAGCAGGCTGTAACAACTCGGCGGCGACGGTCTTAGAACCGCCCTTGAACACCTTCTCGACGCTCTTGTGGACAATCTCATTATCCAGGTTGTTGAATCCAGTCTTGATAGCCAGATTTACTGCGTCTTCAGAAGGTAGCTCACCAGAAGCCCGCTTGTAGGTTTCATTCAGTTCGCGGGCGACATAGTTGATCAAGCTTTCCCTCAATGTTGCAGAAGTGGTCCATCCCCTAAATGCTGTAAGTAAAGGCCTATCATGTTGCGCTGTGGCGCAAAATGCATCCTATAACAACTACTTACGAATGACCGTCAAAGACACCCCAGAACATCCAGTCGCTGTTGTCAGTCTCGGCAGAAGACCTGCTGGGGACCTGGACGATCTTCTCGGCGTGATCATCCTCAATTGGGTCGTTACTAGGCAGCTGGACCAAGTCATAACGGGTAACACCTTGACCTCGGCTGACAGAAAAAGACTGCTCAAGACGACGCAGCTTTTGCGTAGCTTGATCGGGCGTCAACATCTCGACAATGCGACGACCGTCGTCGCTAGTAGACTTGGAGATTGGCCCCTCGCCAACAATTGTGCCCTGTCTGAGTTCGTCAGCGCCCACTACAAGGACGGTACGAGTCGGCACCACATCAGCCGTCGGGGTAGAAGTGAGACTGTTCTTCGCGAAGGTGGAACTGGGCGCAAGCTCAGAGCTATTATAGGAGTACCAAGCACCGTATCCAACGACGATACTGGAAAGCAGCGCGGCGGGCAAGCGACGGAAGTACATAGAGGACCTTAGATGAATGTTTTTGCTCGAGTTGCGATGAGCGTTGCGAGCGTGCGCGCTGGCCTTGGATCGGAATTCGTGAGCAAAAACCGTGGAGGAGGCGGAGAAGCCGCGACGAGGGGTTCGATGGAGGGCGCGGACTGTCGAAAGAGAAGTCGTCCGAAGGGCTTTAACGGCAGCTCGATTCATTGGGGCGGCGGGCAGGGGAGCTCAGAGCTAACCTGGCAGGGAGTGGTGGTCAAGGGTTGCAAGAGGAGTAAAAAAGAGATGTTGAGTACCGATAATTTCAAGCAATAACCAACAACAGAGAAGACGACGACCACAATGACATGAAGGGGGAAAAGAAGGGTCTTGATGCTGTACTGGAGCTAGGACCGTGACGATGTTACGGTTAGTCTACCTAGTCTAGCAGGTAATGGGTAGATAACAGAGGTTCGTGAGGTCAATGGATAGTGAATAGGTGGATCCAGTCGCCTTGTGTGGAGAATGGAGCACTGCGCTATCTTATCTTGACTTTTCTCCTCTGGGACTGCAACTAGACTACTAAGATAGTAGTTAGTCCGGACAGTAGTATGATAAGTCACTACGAACACCGGAGTCGTGGGATATCAAGGGAATTTTATTCTACGTGATCTTATTTCATTCTCTCTTATTAAAACTCATTCAAATGCTTCTGAACTGCCTATAGCGACTTATTCCGATATTTCTCACATTCCCAAGGTCACGTCTTAGGCCGCTCGCACCACGTGAGCCAACGGAATAGCACCCGACCTGAGTTCAACTCCCATTCGTCTCCAGCTATAAACCGACCTCTACCGAGGCTCACCTCTTATTGATGTTTCAGGCACTTCGGGCTACCTGGTTGACCTAATTCCTGAACAAGCCAAGCTTAGCTAGACCTGTAAGCTGTACCAAGCCCAGGCTTGCTTTCTCACATGTTAGTGAGGTGATCCTTTCACACGGACGCAGGGAATTTATGCTTTGTAAATGATTCTGGTTGAATGTGAAGCTGACTGAGATCTCCCAGAATTCGAAATCCTCCAACCAAAACTTCTGAAAATGGACCAACAACAGCCCGCACAATCTCTCACTGGAGCCGATCGTATCAGAGCTCTCAGGGATGATGATGCTATATTCACTGCTTTTGATACATATCCGTGGAGTAAGGACAAAAATTTCATGGTAAATACCCGTTCTGCTTATTATTCTCTGAAGTACTGACCTCTCGTTAGTCTGGTCTTCGTACCATCCTGAGTGAGCCTGGCCAGCAAAATCCTCAAGCCTCCTTCTCAGATATGGCCATCCACGCTCGTATTTTTTACTATGCTCAGCGCATTGGTGTCAATATCGACTTTGATGCCTACAAGACTTGGCTAGCTGGCAAACAGGATTATCAGCCCCCAGATGTCCTACCAGAGGAATACCGCCAGCATACAGAGGTCAACGTCGTCTCAACCCCTGCCTTAGACTGGCAGAAAGCTGCACCAAAGACCGACCTCTACATCGACAGAAAAGCCGCTGCAGCACAACCTGGCTCACAAGACCAGCCCAACTACCCAATGGGTTTTGCTGAGATGATAAAACTTATACAAGAAGGAAAGCCTGTACCAGGAATCCGACAAATACCAAACACCATCATTAGGGACCCCGTAAGTTCAACTATAATGAAAAAAAAACTCCTCTATTAATGTGTACTTGCTAAACCCCATTCAGGCAGTAAAGCCCGTCGGAAACAGAGCTGTTCCTAGGAAGCCGTGGGAGAAAGATGTCAGTACTGATGCTCTTGTTGTCACAGACCTGCCCAAGGCGCTTGATACCGAATTTCCACCGCTTCACGGTGATTTGACTGCTTCCCCTGCTGCTGAAGCTTCGTGAGCAGGAAAACTAGATCAGCGTTGTGCCATTGAAATAGCATTGGTAACGTTAAGGGTCATGCAACCACCGGCGTGAGCATGCCTCAATGGGCATTTGAGCAAGATAGAGCGATGACTAAAACAAGATGGTGTTGACTACCTCGGCCATCAATCACGGTACATAATGAGATCATTGAGAGTGATAAATGCATCAAGCGTTTATTAAAAGGATTTTAATGACTACCGCAACAAACCCATGTGTTATAGGAAGACGCCTGAACCCAGCATCCGCATAGAAAAACGACATACAACTTCATAAACTCATCCCGACCTCCAAGAGGGTCCTTCCAGACCACCATCATTCATACCCGTAGATTGACTGAAGAAGTATGGCCCCGGCACCCCACGAGAAATGGTTCCGCTCATCCTGTAAGACTGGCAGCCCATGAACAGCGGGGTATAGAGGTCAGTTCTGCAAGGACTGCAAGGACTTGGTGGTTAGTATCTGCCATCTCCTCCATATTGCAAAATCGATAACCATAATGTGTCCAATGCACCCGAGAAGGCAGTAGCCAGCTGGGCGTAGGATGTCGTGTGATTTGTAAATTACTTGCGTTGGAAGATGTTTCTTAAGAAAGGTCGACAAATTCTGGTTTGTTGCGTGATCTTGACGAGCGGAACGATTGGTGATTCAGATAGGGGCTCCTCGACACGGATGACAATGAAAGAACAGAAAACAAAAGGTGTAATGGGAAAAGCTCGGGATCCTCTAGCAGAAAGCTTTCTATGGCGATAACAGAGATTGATTGGCAAAGAATGAAAGATTTTAACGGTAACCGTTGCTGAAGCGTGGCCCAGGTCCCATGCGCCCACTCATTCCAGGGCCAGCACCAGGGCCAGGACGAGTCGCAACGGCGTGGTTGGTGCAAAGCATGCCGACACGTGAACCAAACTTGGATCCTCGCAAGGAGACCATGTGCTTTCGGATATGAGCTGCCACAATCTCACGATGCTGAGGGGAGGCGTTGTTGAGAATCCACTGGATAAGATAGTTCCCGTACTGATCGCTTGCGATATCGATCAGCGGGATACGGGTACGGTCACGGCGGCCCTCGCAGACTCGGTCCAGGTAACGGCCAAGGAACTCCGCACCTCCGATCTTGAGGCACTTCTCGACAACCTTGGAAGCGAACTGATCGGTGCTGTACTCAGCAGCATAACGAATGACATGGTCAATAGCCCGACTACGGTCAGGAGGAGCACCGTGCTCGCAGATATGCTGAATACACCAGTTGCCGAATTGGCCATGGGCCACAATGTCAATATTGGCAAGAACCTCCTCGATACATGGACGCTGATAAAATAATTAGCATAGCAACTTTATCGAACAACAACTCAGCATACCTTATCCTCTTCAAGACAATTCTCAAAAATGTTTTGCACGACAAGGCTGCCAGTCTCGCCAAGAGCTACTTCATGCCACATCCCGCTCAGTGCCTCGTTGACATACTTCATGATCTGTGGAGGCGACTCGGTCCAACGGAGTTCGAAAAGCTTCTGCCATACATGACAAGCGTAGCGATGAATGACCGTCTCTGGAATTCGTCGCAGCAATTCGGAGACCATGATAGCTTTGAAGTTTTCCGGCACCGAGTCAAACGCTTTCTGAACAACGTGGCAACCGAAGGGATCCATGGAGAGATTCAAAGTGTTGCCCCGAATGGCTTCAGCAATGTGAATAACCTGATCAGGTGTTCCATGCTCAAAGCATCGCTGTACCAAGAAGTTGCCAAATCGATTGACCATCAAGGGATAAGCTTGCGCCACGATCGCATCCACAATCTCAAATTTTTGTTCCGGGGTTCCGACCTTGAGCTTCTGCTGCAAGAAGATAGAGGCTTGCTGATCATTGTTGCAGACGATCTTGTCGACGATGTACTTCCAGTTGCAGTTGACATTGCGATCTAAGAGACGACGATAGTTCAGTGGCTCAGTTGGGGGGAGGTATGTCTGATCTTCAGACGATAGAACGTCTCTCGGATCTAGTCCCCTGTGTCGGTATACGGTAGCCGGTGGACCAACCTCATTCTTCCATCCGGAACTGGCAGTGAACTCGGAAGCGTGAGGTGACAGAGGTGTGCCAGCGGGAGGCGGGTAGGGAGGATAGATGCCCATAGGGCTAATGCCTTGGGGAACGTTCATCGGAGGTCCAGGGACAGGGCTGCCCATGTAGTCGGATTGGTTAGCGGGGCTGTTGTAGCCTCCTCCATAACCAGAACCAAACGGCTGCGGGGAGTTGAATCGGCTTTCCATACGGTTACCACGGCGTCCGTAATTAGGTCTCATCATTTCCGCGTCGGGAGTCATACGTTCGCTGCGGAAGCTGTCCATGACAGGGTAGGGCGATCCATTCGACTCTGGGTATGGAGGGATGAAGCTGCGCCCTCCAAGCCACTTCCCAGGAGCTGGTTCAGCAACTGGCGCCTGAAGCGTATTGGCGAATGGGCCAGGGTGACCTCCCCAGATTTCTCGGGTACGGTTGAAGGTAGAAGCGGACATTGCATCACTTGTATCAGAATGAGCATCGTCTGGGGAACCCCATGCACTCTCACGAGCAGTGTATGCCGAGCTGTTGGTTCCAGTGGCAGAGGTGTCAGGGGCAGTTTTGACGACACGGGTCTCGGCCAACTCTTGACCAAGTTCGGAAATTTTGCTCTCTGCTTGAGCAAGCTGCATCTTCAGGCGGGCCACTTCTTCGTTTTCGCTACGAGTATCGTCGAGACTGGCACTGGCAGGTCGCGTAGTAGGAGCCGTGCTCGAAAACGCATCGGTAGCAGGAGTACCGGGCAGCGAGTTGCTTGAAGATGCATGGTCAAATACTCTTGCGTAAAGGGCCCCATCGTTATTAGCTTTGAGGGAGTCAACCTGCTGGTCCATGGCCTGCTCAGAGAGTTTGGCAAGAAGCTTATCCACGGGGTAAGGTTGTTCCGCTGTCAAGTGATCGTGACTGATTTTCATCTTCTATCATTGTCAATATGTTATATGTCACGAGTTGGATGTTCAGTTTCACCTTTGGGAGGCCCTGGTTCGCAAGCTTCGAGGTAGTGAGGGCTGAGATACTCTTCTTTGCGGGATTAACTTTGCCTGTTTCCTTCTAGATATCCTCAGTAAGTTATTCTCAAGGAAAACTAAATCATTATGCAACATCAAGCCACTGCGTGGTGCACCCAGAGAGCGATGAAGTCAAGGTAACCTTACCAGAACAGAGGCACGTGGTGAACCACTTGGAGTCTCGCCCTGCATCATAGCAGTAAAGATAGGAATGTTCTTCTCAGGTGATCCCCGAGAACACCCAGGTGAAGACATGATATTGCACTGGCTGGGCTGATGCTTCGACGCAATGGGTTTGGTGAGAACGCAATCGGATAAGAACTGTGAAGAGGGAGTGGACGCAAGATAACGCGCGATGCGATAGAGAAAGAGTGTGAATGTGCCGAGTGTACAAACCAAGAAGAGGCTGATCGATTGTGATGAGGAGAGTGTGCTGAAGAAGAAAGGAAGAAGAAGAGAGTGAAGAGGTGAAAGAAAGGAAGAGGATATGGTGACGAGAGGGAAGTGGATGTTAATCACAAACGTAGCTTTTTTGGCAGGCTAAGTGGAAGGAGATTGAGGATGGAAAGAGCGTAAAGTGGCAGGTGCCAGCAGCCGGCAGCGGCAGCCCGACCCCTTCTGCTCCTTCCACTTTTGCTGAAGGTGTCACCTACAGCTGGCGCTGGCAGACAATAAGGATTTATCGTTTTCAAATGTGCCGGTGCAATACCCCAAATTCTGAAGCCATCGTGGCCCGTCAGACAGATGAACACGTTATTGTAAAGGGCTCTTAACGCCTGTAGGGCATAAAGTCTGTAGGGATAACACTGGGGAAAGCCCTCTATCATGAACGTAAAATGTCCACGCCAACTTCGATACGAATTGCCCTAGTGCCTCATAGTAGTACACATGAAAGCGTTCTGTTGGAACTTCTTTCTGTGAATAGGAAAAAGAGAGGTTAGAAGGCATGCAACAGGTCGAATTGTCAAGTACAAACAACACAGTTTGCGAAAAGGCATGTGAGTGGCCCCTGGGGAGCTCTGAATTTGAACTTGCCTCTAACCTTGGACACGGCTGTGACCGTCGCTGTTCCTGCTCGCAATATGAACACATGAGATAATTCGATGAGAAACATGACTGGGTTGCTAAGCGAACCAAGATCTCAATATTCTTTTACAGTCGGCGGACGTTCTATCCAGCAATGTACCAAGCAATAGGTCAAATCACAGACAAAGCTTCCTAATTGAGAACTGAACAATGTATTCTTTGAGGTGATACAAGTAATTGTACATACTTGAGATAAAGCCAAAAGAGGATTCCTTGGCTTTACTCGTCATCCCTGCCCCGGCACCATATCTAAGGAGTCGTAAAGTCAAAACGTCGTCCACTGCTTGCAGGTCGTCACTGCGATCTCCTACACTGTCATGGCCGATTTCGAACTTGTCATTACATTTATTGTCAGGCCTATCGCTTCTTGCCGGTAGGAGCTGGAAAGCTATTAGTATCTGGTTATGGCTAATGAGTCACGGGCGCTTACCTGGAGGTCCCTTCTTCTTCTTAGGCGCACTCTTTCCACGAAGCTTGAGTCTGAAATCAAATTGTCAGCATCTTCGCAGCTATTCAAAGGTTGCAGTTTCCATCTTACTCCTCGATGTACTCGAATCGATCTTCCTCTGCCTCATCCCACGTCGCCAAAGTCGGTCCAAACTCGCGTTTGAGGTCCTGTATCGTCGCTGTCTTTCGAGGGTAGTATGCTGCCATGGCTGGTCCTCGCAGTCGTTGTCGGAGAATCTTGTTGCCCATGCGGACGCCGTCAGGATTGTATGAAGTAGCGAAGACCTGGCATTGTGCCTACAGAATATCAGTACAACGATCGCCTTTTCGGTGTTGGTGGATCCACCTTCATCAAGTCTAATATCCGCGCGCGTGGGACACTCATCTTGACGTGGTTGACATTAAATGTTGCTCCTGTCAACTTTCCTTCTACTTGAATTGACGTCTGATCTGAAGTCCACGCAAAAGTCGAACAAAAGACCCGATTGGATGGAATGACACAGAGTGGGCCCATCAGCTTCAAAATACGATTTCATACAGGCCAATGAAAATGCAACTCCATAGAGTGTAACTGTTTTTTTTATACATGTACCTATAACCTATAGGTGTTTTCTTCAATATTACTTAACTACTACCTACCAGGCTACTACCATCTGCTATTTTTGAAGGTGTCAAGGGTTTCCAGACGGTTCTTGCAGAGATATCACAATACGTGACCAGCAGTAAGTTTGCTGAATTTCCCAAATGCGCCCCAAAGATCCAAAGCAAAACACCATCTTACCAACGGCTACTAGGTATCTATTCTCATCAGCACCAACTGATAACATACATCTACAATATGTCAAAAAGACCGGCAGAAATATCACTAGATGAGCCACGCAAGCGCGTGCAGGTAATCGCGGCTGGCTCTGTTGCGCCAGGCATCTCACGATGGTCTTACGCAGAGATTGCTGACAGCCTACCACCTCTCCCATCAATCAGTCCTGAACTTGAAGAGCAGGTCTTCAGACACCCTGGACTTGGAGGTCCAAACTGGGAGAGACTGGAATGGTACGGCGACGCGGTACTCGAGATGATATCCACAGAGCTCATTTTCGAAACCTTTCCGCATCTTCCAGCAGGTCGGTGCAGTCAAATCCGCGAACAAATTGTGTGCAACCGCACACTGGCTGGGTACTACCGACAATATGGCATGGATCACAAAACCCAACTGCCTGCAGATTTTGGTAAAATGACAGACCTTTTACGCACCAAAAAGAACGACAGAGATGTCATAAAACTCCAAGGGGATGTTTTTGAGTCATACGTTGGAGCAGTTGTCAAATCGCACCCTCAAGGATTCGCCAACGCCGTTGCCTGGCTCAAAATGCTATGGGGACGTACGATCAAAGATCAGATCAAGCGAGCAGAAAAGGAAACAATAGCCCGACAATCCATACAAGAACAACCAGAAAAAACGGAACCCCTGACAGAGCAAAATGCGAAGAATCGTCTCAATGCAGCGATATTGGTCCCCGGAGTCAAAATCCGGTACGAAGATATGCCATGTAAGAAAAAGGACAAGGATACCGGCCTTCCGCTTTATGCTGTTGGAGTCTATCTTGACGGATGGGGAGAGACAAACAAGTTCCTAGGCCTTAGCTCCGGTAAGCGCAAGACTGAAGCGGGTGGAAAAGCGGCGTTGCAAGCGCTGGAAAATAGACAACTCATGAAAGTCTACGAAGCTAAGAAGAAGCAATGGTTGGATGAGAGAAAAACATCAGGTTCGGGTCCCTCAAATGGGCCGGAAACAAATTCTCATACCAAAGCTGTGTGACAGAATACCTTTCTGAGCAAGTTTGTTTTCCGAGGCTTGGGATGACAGAAATAGACAGCATAAGAGGCTGTTGTGATATCATACCTAAACAGTATGATTAATTTCGACTTTTGGGTTTTCAACAGCCAGTTCTTCTGACGCCCGGAAGCCATCTAAATGATAGAATAGATCAAGAAATAACCCACCCGTACATTAGAGCTAGTTACGTTATTCCATAAAATATCTATAAGATTAATTCTAATAAATTTATGCCGGCTGGTGTTCTTTAGTATAGTAATAACCTTAAGGTAGATACCGCTTTTTACTGCCATCTTCACGTGTCTCGGTTCTTCAGGGACACATGCAGGGGTTGGTCTCCAGATCCCGAGATCTCGAACCGTTCAAAGGAGGGGAGAATACCTAAGCTCGGTACAAGGTAAAACATAATTCTAGGTATCGGTTTAGAGATCGTGACGAGAGGCAGATATTCTCTCAGTTAGCCATATGCGAAACCATTATTATATGTATATGATTTGTACCCATTGGATAAAATCGTGAATTCGTATTCTCCTGAATGTATTGTGTGGAATCCATATCAATTACTACAATGACATTGAATCCCCAGATCCATTGTCATCCCCTCCCCCTGGGGACGTGCCTTGTCTAGTGGAGACGGCCCTGAAAGCGAATCCCCCGAGACCACCATCCATTGGTAGCCGTCACCCGTGGGCGCCGAGGTCCTCCGCAGGTCCCAGCCCAGGTCTAGATCTAGCATCATCTCATCATCCAATTGCTTCTGATTGAGCATCAATCCATCATAGTTTCGAGGACCCTCCTTTCTTTTCCTGATGGAGTCATAACACACGGGCGACTAGGCGTTTCTTTGGTTGCTTTTTATTCTTTGCACTTATTCTTTCTTGTCTAATTCTTTTGTGATATACAAGATCAATCTCCTCCGCTCTTATTCGACTTTGTTAATTATTCTCCTTTCCATTCTTAGCTTGTGGGGTTCCGTTATCTCGGCCATCAAGCCGCGGTCCGGACGGCTCAAGGTCCGATAAAGGACCCCATATCGAAGCTCGGCTTGGACCTCGACGCAATTGCCACTCCCTCCCATCGGCCGCAACTTGCGTGTCGCGAGTCGCTTTTTTACACAGAAAGATAGCCGTCACAATGGCGGATTCAGTGGGTATGTCATATTGAGCAATTAGTACACAGCGTGAAGGTGGTGGCTGACGTGATTTTCAGATCGCGTGTTTGTACACGCTCTCAACACCGTTAAAAAGATACCCAAAACAGGCGCATCGAGACCACCGCCGACTGATCGACTTCGACTTTATGGACTCTATAAGCAAGCAATGGAAGGGGATATTGATGGTGTAATGGAACGTCCGACTGCTGCCTCTGGATTGGCATCCGACGAACTACAGCGCGAGAAGGACAAATGGGATGCGTGGAATCTACAAAAAGGATTGAGCCGGACAGAGTCGAAGAGGAGATATATTGAGGCTCTGATAGATACGATGCACCGATATGCGACGACTCCGTAAGCGGTACCTGACTCGAACTAGACGAATGAACTAACACAGCCTACCAGGGACGCTGAGGAACTTGTTTCGGAACTCGAATTCGTCTGGAATCAGATTAAAAACAATAGTCCAAGCTCATCATTATCGTCGCCAGGAGCTAATAAATCGACCGGCGCGAGCGCACACCAACCTTACCAGGAACCCGAGCAAGCAAGCGATGGCGAAGGTGAAGGAGAAGGCCCCCTAAAAGAGTTGAGACCAATGAGCGAGTATGATGAAGCAGAGCTACGGTCTCAGCGACAATTAGACCTCGAAGATGACGAAGTCGATGCACCTGATAGCGATCGGAGCAGTGGTCGCTGGCAGCGGAAGGTGGAGCGAGCATTAACCACGATGTCTGCTGAGGTGGCTGCGCTCCGAGAACAAATTACGACGGGTCGAGAGTGGCGAGCGAAGAAGGAGCGCAGTTTTTCAGCCTGGATGAAATGGTTTGCCTGGCTGTTGGTCAAGCATATATTCGCTGACCTCGTTATCCTCTCTGTCGTATTATTGTGGCTGAGGAGACGCAAAGACCGGCGACTGGAAGATCTTGTAAGAGCGGGCGTCAGGCTTGTGAGGGAATATGTTCGAAACGTTCTACCATCACGGGGGTAATGGCTCAGACAGCATGCCGTCCGTCGGTTCCTACTCAAGCCCCTGTGAGTTATTCGGACGCGGCGTCGGTGGCACTCTTCCAGAATGGGAGCAATTCCATCCTGCGGTAGGATCTCTTGATCCATGTTCTCTTTCGGGCTATTCTGGCTAGTCCAGCATTCACAGTGTCATACGCTGCATATATGCGTATATTGGGATGCCCGCTGGTATCGATTCCAGCTACCGGCCGAGCAACCCAACAATTGTTTTTGGATACAAGATAATCACATGAAGTAAGGCGCTCAACGGAGTATAGGTTAGCATTGTATTTATGTTTAGGAATGTGCGGCCATTGTGTATTTAAGGACATGTACTGGGTAGATATTTCATACCCAGGGAATTATCACGAAATCACTACCTTAATTATGGTGTTTATACCTTTATTGGAACCAACATGGTTTCCACGTACACTTCCTCTCATCTTGTCTGCTGTGATGAACACTTTTGGGATTTCTATCTGCATTGCAGCAGATGTAGGAGGTATCTTTGCTACCTACTAGTAGGGAATTTGTTGTTGGCGCCCCTCGCAATTCGTTAAAGCTCAAGTCGTGTACAAATATTTCCATGATTGGCCCCATCGCAAACCTATTTTCTCACCCCTTCATTCACTTCAACTTATGCAGGTACAGACGCAGCCATCGGCCCATTCATTGACCTGGTGCAACTCAGACCCGTCTCTCATCCTTCCCTGGCCACTCATCTCAAATCTTGTCAGCTGTAGTACAACAACATTGATTGCACGCAGCCACAAACAAATCATGTGTTGACGACCCCAACTTCAAAGAACTGAATAATCGAGGAACACACAGAAGCATGGCGCAGCCGCTCGACCGTCATGGCTCAGGCTCGGATCGCTTAGAATATCCCGATCATATTCCTGATCCAGAAGGCCACTCCATCATTCCCCCATTACAAAGCTTCGCGCCTGCTATCTTCCGTTCTATAAGCGAGGACGAAATCCTCTGCGATCTAACATCGACCACCAAGCTCGACCTTCTGCAAGCAGAGCTAGAAGGCCTTGATGCTCACGCTATCAGCACCAATGAGAGTTTTCTTGCGCTGTGCACACGCGAGCGCGAGCGCATCCTTCAAGAAGGGCGGCGCTATGAAGCCCTCGACAAGATAGAAGGCACCACTACACCAGACGTCCCACGCGGCGTCGAGCCTGATCAGTTGAGCATCATGGTCGCAAATATGGAGGCCAAGCCACCAGCAGATACTTATATGGACACATCACAAGTACCCCAACCATCATTTGACGGGCCGAATCGATCTCTACGTGAATTTCAGGCCAACGCTACGATGGCTTTCGTATTGAGGTCTGCCCAAATGGCCGCGTCTCGTAATGCGAAATTGATTGCACACCGCGCAAGGATCGAGGATGAAATAAAAAAGGAACAGTCAGGACAGGAGCGGGAACGCAGAGTCAATTAGGAATCGGCTCGTACACCTGCACCACAACCCCAGCTTTCACCAGTGAAGTACGTTAATGGGGCATCAAACAAGATTAGCGACAAGAATATGTACATGTTCCTCAAGAACGCGAATAGAAAGAGGAACGTGTGAAACAGGAGGGTCTTTGAAAGTGCACGTCGTAGTGAAGGAATTAGGTATTCAGCTTATCTACCTTCAGCCCTCCGTCCGACATCATATATGTACATACTACGAACTTCCCAGCCGCATTAAAACAAAGCAGATCTTTCTATTCTTTTACCACCGCCACCTTATACGCCGTACTCAACTTGGCCCATAGGCTTATCCTCCTCCATACCAGGAGCCATAAAGTTCGTCCTGGCATCGCCAGTAGCCTTGGCCGCTGAGCAGCGAGCCATTGTGGGAGAGCTAGAGAATTTGTTAGCGGGGTGTTCCAGTATATTATGAAATGTGTTTACATACCTTCGCGAGATAACATCTGTGAAGTAAAAGTTGTCGATAACCTTCTTGAGGGGAGTTCCAGTCACCTTAGCACCCTTGTTCTGGTCCACAAGTTGAACCTTGCTCAAGGCGGGGAGGGCAACAGGCTCAACAACGTCGTAGGCGGCGAGAGCAGGGCTGATCTCGACCATGCGGTCTCGGACCATAGCGACGTCATCGTAAGGAAGGGGAGCGCCGAGGAATTCACTGGCAGCTCGAAGAATCTTCCAGTCGGTTCGCGAGGCACCAGGCAGAGACGTAGCAGCTCGGGTCATCTGAACACGGCCCTCGGTGTTGATGTAGGTACCAGCCTTCTCGGTGTAAGCAGCACCAGGAAGAACGATATCAGCAATCTGAGCACCCTTGTCACCATGGTGGCCCTGGTAGACAACGAAAGCATCCTTGGGGATGTCGGCCTCGTTGACGTCGTCAGCACCAAGGAGCCAGACGAACTTGGGCTTGGTCTCGGCAACCTCAGCAGAAGGAGTGGTGAAGCCGACCTCAAAAGCACCAGCACGAGAAGCCTCACGCTGGAGGACGTTGTAACCTTGCCACTCCTCAGTCCGGAAGTTGGAGGCGTGCTTATCAACGAAGGCACCGATGGTCTCATAGTAAGCCTTGGCATCAACGTGGTCAGTGACACCAGAGCCGACGATGATCATAGGTCGCTTGGCATTCTTCAAAGTCTCACCGAAGGGACCGGAGAGGGCAGACTTGAGGGCAGCGTGATCGGTACCGAAGTGCTCGAACTCAAAGGTGGAGTCGAAAGTCTCGCCAACAAGACCGATCTCAAGGTCAGAGCGGAGCCACTGCTTTCGGATGCGGGCGTTGAGAACAGCAGCCTCATGTCGGGGGTTGCTGCCAACAATCAGAATAGCGTCAGCCTCCTCAATTCCCCAGATCTGGGAGTTGAAAAGAAAGTTGGATCGGACGTCAACACCATGGGCAAGAGGCTGGCTGCCAGTAGGGGTGTCAAGAGCCAGGTTATCAGAGCCGAGCTTGTTGGCCATATCCTTGGCAACAACCAGAGACTCAACCTCAGTCAAAGCACCAGCAATGACCTTGAACTCATTGCCCTGGGGGTTCTTGATCTGGTAGGCACGGCCAATCTCGGTGAGAGCCTCCTCCCAATCAGCAGGCTCGAATCGGCCCTCACGGCGGACCAGGGGCATGGTAAGTCGTTGAGTCTTGAGACCGTCACAGGCAAATCGAGTCTTGTCGTCAATCCACTCCTCGTTCACGTCGTCGTTAAGTCGGGGGAGAATACGCATGACCTCGAGGCCACGGGAGTCCACACGGATATTGGAGCCGAGACCGTTTAGAACGTCGATAGATTCGGTGTGCTTCAGCTCCCAGGGACGAGCTCGAAAGGCGTAAGGCTTGGAGGTGAGAGCACCAACGGGGCAGAGGTCGATAACGTTACCAGACAGTTCGGTGTCCAGGTTCTTCTCGAGGTAGGTGCCAATCTGGATATCGTTACCACGTCCGGTGGAGCCCATCTCCGGGGCGCCGGCAATATCGTTGGAGAATCGAATACATCGGGTACAGTGAATACATCGGTTCATGGAGGTCTTGATCAGGGGACCAATGTTCTTGTCCTCAACAGCTCGCTTGCCACCGACCTCGTGGAATCGGCCTCGGTCCGCTCCGTAACGCATAGACTGGTCTTGAAGATCACACTCACCACCCTGATCACAGACGGGGCAGTCGAGAGGATGGTTCGCCAGCAAGAATTCCATAACACCCTCACGGGCCTTGTGAGTGAGGGGGGAGTTGGTCTTGACAACCATACCGGGCTGTACGGGCCAAGCACATGAGGCAACGGGCTTCGGTGCCCGCTCGACCTCCACCAGACACATTCGGCAGTTACCGGCAATCATAAGCTTCCTGAAGCATTGTCAGCGATAAGTCGATCGTAGGAGAGCTCGGGGCATCGTACTCATGGTAGCAGTATCTATATTAAGTTAGCCAGGTCATCTAAACTCGCCACGACTGTCTTGACTTACCGAGGGACTGTTGAACCTGCCTTTTCGCAGGCTTGAATAAGGGCAGAACCAGCTACAATTCTGTCAGAATACATCGACTAACCCGCCCAAGCATTAAATCATACCTTCAATAGAGACCTTCTTTCCATCTAGCAACAGTATTAGCCTTCGTCCAATCGTCAATGGCTATATACACAAAGATGCTCACCAATTGTCAGCTCCACCTCGGCCGGGCGCTGGCTTGTCGTCGCGAAGGTTCGCGAGACATTGACCGCCCGCCGGCTCGTCCGCCAAGCCGAACGTGCTAGAGTATTTCGGAGCATCGTGTCGCCTTGACGGAGGGAAGATGAAAAGGGTTGCAGGGTCGCTGGCGGCGAATATATGCTCAGTCGTTGACGTCTAGAAAGGGAACCTGCTGTTCGGGTGATGGATTTAGTGGCGCTAGTCCGCGATTAATTTACGTTAATGCTTATTGGTCAGCATCTTTTCTATCTCTGCCTCAGGCCGCAGCCTCGGACCCAACAGCTCTTATTCCACAATTCGCGGCGAGATTTTTGAATTTTTTTCTCTTCTACCAAATTAATTGTACACGGGCACACTTTATTGTAGGTGAGCTTGCGCAACAGGACTGCTTCGGCAGGACTGTTGCTTCAGTCGAGTCTTCCTCTATCTTGTGCTCAAGATAAATATTTTACGCCGTTTATGGAAGCATGGGAGAGTAACCAATCTCCATGACCGCTGCCTCTTACCGCCGGTCGTAACATACCATCATACCTTAGAATAGCCTGTAGATCTTGTGAGAGGCACATATGTGTATTATTTCAAGGATTGTTCTATCTACACCTATGAACTGCAGCTGCATTGCATAGCGCGCTCAGTTTGAGGGGGGTCGTCCGTCCATCTAAGCTCCTCGTCCTTGTCACCATGATATATTTTTCCATCGAAAGTTTCGCCGTCCCAGCGATCTTCGAACGGGTTGAGGGACATGTGCATGACGCGGTTGAGCACGTCTCGTTCACCACCCTTCTCTACGCGTTGGATAAGTTCATCGAGAATCCAACCACGAGGGACGAAGTTGGGGTTCACTCGCTTCATCGCGTCGATTCTCTCGCTGTCCTTAGCGTCCGACACGTTATCTTCCTCGTCCTTCCAATCCTCAATAATGCGCTGCCGCCAGCTCTCTAGCCAGATAGCAAGACGTGCCCGGGCGTCTTCTTCAGATATGGTGGATGGAGGACCTTCTTTGTGGAAGAAAACCGACGCTTTCTCCTTGCAGGCTTCTTCGGTGGTCAAGTCCTGCAACTTGATCTTGCTGAGACGGCGGAAGAAATGATGGAAGTCAAGCTCCAAAGCTTCCATGGTGTCAAGGGCCTCGCTGAAAAGAACCTCGAAATCAGCGTCCTTGTGCGTTTTGAGACCCAAACGAGCAGTCATAAGTCGCTTGTACTCTGCTAGAAACACTGCTTTGAACTCTTCTCCTGCTTGTGTGATGAGCTTTTCAGCTCTTGACACAATCTCTTCTTCTTGCTCTTTCTTGACACCTTCTGTGACAAATGTCTCGTCGTCAACATTTGCACCTGCTCCCATGAGCTCGCCGATGGCCTCACCAAAGCGAACAAGGTTCCACCAGATAATGGTAGGTTGGTTTCTATAACTATAACGGAGCGCGAAGTCATCATGGTTGGGCGTGTATGCAGGGTCAAAATTATCCATAAAAGCAAAGGGGCCAAAGTCGATTGATAGTCCATATATGGAGGTATTATCCGTATTCTACCATACGTTAGCACGATATTGGGAATACAAGTACAAGTCACTTACCAGGACACCATTCATGAATCCGTAAGCTTGCCAGTTGGCCACTACTTTTGCATTGCGACGCACGACTTCACGGTAGAACCTAGTAAATCGGTTCTCCTCAGCACCGTCTGCGCCCTCGATGGTGTCAGCAGCCACCCCACGCTTTGGAGTTGGAGAATCAACAGGCTTCTCCGGGTCTTGCAGCCGAGCAGGCAGTTTATCCCAACCGCCGAAGACATCCTCGGCAATGTAGGTGGCAAGTTGTCTAATCAATTTGCGATCTCCTCTCGCACGCAAAATGTCAAAGTTGCCTAGGCGCACCCAGGACTGCGCAAACCGCAAAACGATGGCGCCTGGCTCGATCCTCTCCCGTAGAACTTTGGAATTTGGCAGCAGTGTGAGCGATAAGGCTCTGGTAGTGGGAATCTTGAGAGCGTTGAGCGCCTCTGAAACGATAAATTCTCGAATGCTGGATCGCAGAACAGCCTTTCCATCGGCAAATCGTGAGTAAGGTGTCAGGCCGGCGCCCTTAAGTTGAAGCTCATATCGCTCACCAGAGGTGGGATTGGTTGACTCGAAGAGGGAAATAGCTCTGCCGTCGCCAAGCTGGCCAGCCCACTGTCCAAACTGGAATCCTCCGTAGCATTGCGCCCACGGATAGCCACCCTCAAGCTTCTCTTCGTCCCACCCATACAGCTTATTTCCCGCTACCAGCTGTCTGAAGTCGTCTGTCGTTTCTTCCCCAGGTTTGATCCCTAGATCGCGTAGAGCAGCTGGACTAACAGCCAGAAGTTCTGGATCTTTCTGTTCGGCGGGGCGCACCCAGGTATATATGGCATTGCGCACTTGCCGAGGACCTATCTGATCTCGAGGGGTCTTGTGGGAGTCGGCAGGTGTCGGGAATATGGTATCGGCAGGCAGGGATTCGGTAAAATGCCACGACTTAGGGAGATCTTGGAGTGTTGCGCCTTCATAGTTGGATGAGGGCGACAATGCGCCGCTACCATTGGAAACCTGAGAAGCCATTTGTGTGATTCTTCGTAAATGTGAGGTTGATCGAGTGCGCGGCACAGCTCTGCGAAGGGCGTTCCGGCAGAGCATCAGTGACAGGAATTTATGTGCGGGGAGAAGTTAAGGTTGAAAGAAACATGTGAGCATTTGGAATCATTTGGTGCAGGGTTATCTTTTAAGCAGAGGTCTCATTGCCTCATCAATGGGAATAAGTCAAAACAATTTTGCTGACAAAAGTGGCAATGGTTGACGGTTACCATCGTTTAGGTTATCTTGACATCACCTCCGGAGCTTCGGCGCCGGTCCTCACGATCGGGTCAAGATGGATCTAATCTGATAGCTTCTTGTTATGTCAAACCCCCACTTATTCGGGCGCATATAAGACGCAACCGGTCCGCGATTCAACTTGATTGTACCATATTGGACTAGCTATTGAATCAATTTATCATCAAGACGAAAGTACTGTACTTAGCGAGGTAATACGCGGTGACAGTCCATTTGGCCGATCGTGAGGGCATACCCTATAGCGGATATAACTAGTACATAGTACTTCCTAACAATGACCTGATATTAATGATTATGACGTGCTATCTGCCAATATAATTATGCGCAGAGTTTGGTAAGGGTGACAAAACCTTCTCTCTTACTCCCCTGTGGCGGTTATATGGGTATTTCATAAAGAAAGGTGTTGTTTTGTAAGACTTGTCTAGTCGCAAGGGAACGATATCGAGTTCTTGATAATTGACCGTAAAGATGCCAACTTGTATTGATATTTGTAAGTAGAGGATGGTTGTCCAAACAAGCTATAGCCTTCTTGTAACTGCGTGCTCGTTTCTTGTAGTTCGTAACTCATAAATATGAATTTAACATAGCCTTGAACAGCCGTTGCATTTGGACTCTGCCCGCAGACTGCTGGCTACTACAGTGCTCTAATATCACTCATACTTATGAATGGATCCAAACGTATGCTTGATTTTTAGAATTACAAGAGTCTTTGAGTTGGCAGTCATATATCTGGTAGAATGCTAACAATCCTATTCGCGTAGTGGGGCGATTCGGGCGGACCGGAGCACTATCTTTGAGTGGTTATCAGAAGGATGGAGTTTTAAGGATTGATCGAATCAGCTGTATATATGATCTTGAGAATTCTAGCATAAATTCATCCCAAGTCTAACCTCTTTTCCGGCTTCATACCGTTAGAAAAAGACTGAAGTCAACAAATCAAACTATAAAATTCTTGCCATCCGATCACCTGATGGACAACTAACGTTCTAAGTGCTGTGGCTTCAACGGCTTCGATTCCGAGTCAGCTCCGGCTTGTGGCGGCAAAGATTTTGAATTCATATATCAAACGCCGAGAACGACGCTTATTAGAATTTATCATATCTTATCCGCCAACAGCAACTCCAGAGCGTTTTGGTTTATCTTTTCAAACTCATTCACATAATCCTGGTACAACAGTTTTCTTCTAGAAGATGGCCACAGGCCCTGAGCCCTCGGCCAAACAGCCCAAGCGGATTCTCTTCATTGACGCATATGACTCGTTCACAAATAACATCGTCTCTCTTCTGAGAACACTTCTCGGCGCGGAAATATTCGTCATAAGGATTGATCTCTCGGTCGTCGACAGACTGGACGAAAATGATGTACCTAAAAAGTGGACAGAGCAAGAATTTCTCGATAACCTCTCCCAGTTTGACGCAGTAGTTTGCGGCCCTGGTCCCGGATCTCCGCTCAACCCCGAGGATGTCGGAGCTTTCAATATTCTCTGGAATCTCCCAGAGAATCGTCAATTGCCAGTTCTGGGTATCTGTCTTGGGTTTCAGAGCCTACTAGCTGCGCATGGTGGAGCTGTGAGAAGACTGAAGAGGGGCATTCATGGCATGGTGAGAGAGATCGAGCACCAGGGAGAGGATATCTTTCGCAAAGTACCACCGTTCAAGGCTACTCTATACCACAGTCTGTGTGTTGATATTGGCCAGTACGGTGACGAATGGCAGGAAAAGCATCGCTGGAAGGCGACTTCCGACTTCGCGCCTCTCGCCTGGGCGACCGAGTTCAGAGACGATGGTCGACGGGAGCAAATTCTCCAGGGTGTGAAGCATCTCAGAAAGCCGTTCTGGGGTCTTCAATATCACCCAGAGTCCGTGTGCACCGAGAAAAACGCACATGGTGTGCTCATCAACTGGTTTCAAGCTGCACTTCAGTGGAACAAGAACCATGGCCGATACACACAAGGGCCGTTGCTGGAAATCCAGACTCTCTCACCACCAAACCATCTAGAATCCGCAGCTGCGCACAAGGAAAGATTATCAGGAGAGTGGTGGTCGACGCTACATGGCGAGTCGACATCCTTACGAGACTTTGCGAAAACAGCAGAGTACACCCATAATACAATTCGTCTACCTCAAGGATATGGCGTACCAGATATTGTCGAGGCACTGGGATTAGCCGATGGAGAATCTGTTATTCTCGACTCGTCGAGTTCAAAGAACGGAGATGCATTGGCTCTGAACAGCATCATTGCTCTCGAGGTCGAACAAGCTCTGCGAGTTGAATATAACGTTTCGGACGACTATGTGACAATCCGACTTCCGGCTGCAGCTGAGGGTAATGACAGGGTTGAGATAGTCGGTCTTGAAAAAGGGACAGTCAAAGTTTGGGAAATCATCTCGGACTTCTGGGAGAGGCGAAGCTATCCTTCTGGATTTGATCAGTCAAACTCGGCCTTCAAAGGTGGATTTATGGGGTTCATTACCTACGAGATGGGCCTGCATGGCTTGGAGAAAAAAATGATTCCAGAAAATAGGGGTCATACGAGACCTGATATCTGTTTGGCGTGGGTCACAAAGAGCATCGTGTTGGATCATCGAGCTGGCGTGGCGTATGTCCAAAACTTGAAAGCCCGAGGATCAGACGACTTGTGGCTTTCGAAAATGACAAAAACCATCCAGGAATGTCTCTCTCGGAGAGTAGCAGAGACAAGTAACGGATACGGCAATGGAAATTCGGTTCAACATAAGCGAGTCAACATTACAACACCACGGCCTGATAAATACGAGGAGCAAGTTCGAGTGTGTCAGGATTTTATCGCAGCAGGGGAGTCGTATGAGCTTTGCTTAACCTCACAAACGACCATGGAAAGGCCTCGTTCTCGCAATAATGAGAGTAGCCCTTGGAAAATCTATCAGACGCTAAGAAATCGGCAGCCAGCTCCTTTCGGATCGTTCATTCGACTTGGTGGCGCTACAATGCTCAGCTGCTCTCCTGAGCGTTTCATGCGGCACGATAACAACGGGTTGTGCTCTATGAGACCCATGAAGGGCACCGTCCGCAAGTCGGAAGCTGTTTCAACACTGGCACAGGCTGAAAAGATTCTGCATGTGCCCAAGGAAGTAGCCGAGAATCTCATGATCGTGGATCTCGTACGACACGACTTGCATGGCGTCTGTGGCGTCGACCATGTTACAGTCCCTGATTTGATGAAAGTGGAAGAATATGCCACCGTCTTTCAGATGATCACTGTAGTCAATGGTCAACTTCCTGGGCGTAATGGCCACAAACCTCCTGGTGCCCGCCGAAGCAGCTTTGATTCACACTGCCCATATACGGGCCTAGATGCTCTTGCTGCAGCTCTTCCCCCGGGAAGTATGACAGGGGCGCCAAAGAAACGCAGCTGCGAGCTTTTGCAAGTAATTGAGGGCCACCACGAGCGAAGCCTGTACTCTGGTGTCATTGGATATATGGATGTCACTGGTGCGGGAGACTGGAGTGTCACAATCCGAACTATGTTCCGTTGGGATGATGAAGAGGCTCCCGCTGAAGAGGGCGAGACGGAGCCCAGGGAAGTCTGGAGGATTGGAGCTGGCGGTGCAGTAACGATCCTCAGTACCCCTGAAGGGGAAAGGGATGAGATGTTTACCAAACTTGCCGGCCCCATGGGCGTATTTAGAGACGCAGCTTGAGTACTGATTTTAGAGAAGTGTGGATCGGAAAGGATAGGCGCAGCATTTACTTTGGACATGATACCTCAACGTACACATCGTCGGAGTTTTGGGTTGAATTTCAACAGCATAGACAGGGAACGCAAGCGCTACAAAGATAGCAGAAACGATATGATTTAAATGACGCCAATAAAGACATTGCATTGGCGACCGACCATAACCATCGCATTGCTGTGACGGAAGCCAAAGAATCGCATCCGAGACCCCTGTTTAAAACCCCGCTGAATGTCAATGTGACCCCATTGTCTTCCATGATCATACACACATTGTACAGGTCTTATACTAGAAATTACCCTCCTCTTTCCTGCAAGACAAATATGCCTTCTCGGTCGTTATACCGACAGTTCGATCTATCCTGATTTCATGCGCTTCTCTCACGCGCGCGCACCTAGAAATCTTGCTCCTCATGGAAGAACATGCCGAAGCTGACAATGGTTCCGTAAATCAATAAACCACCGATTATGGACATAACCATGGCTTGGATTTCGATGAGACCGGAGTGTGCGAGGACAACGGGTAGAGCTGGGTTCGCAAGAGGTTAGCCATCTTTACAATTTCCAATGAGCCGTTCCATCAAGACCTGTGCCGAAACGCCGGTCGGTCATTAACATCAAAACTTACCAATTCCCATGACAACAAAGAATCCTGTAAAGAAGCGCCCGAGATCTAGAACTGCAGCACCGGAGCTCTCGACGAAATCATCAGGGTTGGCGCAGTGTCCGCAGATCCAGTTGGGAATAGGCGCAATGACATAGGTAGCAACGACGAGCAGGGGATAGTAGACCTTCCACAGCGCACAGGACAGGATAACAAGGAGAAATCCGACGGCAAGCACGAAAGAGAGTGCGATGATGGTTTTGAGACCGGCAGTCATCTTGGGCGATGGTGTTTACTGCTTGACGGGTATGCAAGGATGTCGACGAACGAGGCTCCCCTTTGTGGGTGGGGTAAAGGATCCTATCGTTCGAGATGGGTATATCGATTCGTGGGATGAGAGAGCGTCTGGATTCGTGGAGTCCGACAAACAAGGATTTGTTGATGGTGAGTTACGCGGCTAAGCAGGCCAAATTCCCAAGGTGATGCTATCGCAGCTGTCATGGTACGTACTGCAGGGTGACGCAGAGCCGCGGCGCAAGCGGTTCGGAGAAACCAGAGTCCGACGCGTCAGCCACGCTTTGAGACTTGGGGTCATGTTAAGTGATTGGCCTGTCGGTGGGGTCAGACAGAAACCAAAGTTATGTCGTGACCTACAAAAAAGCTGATATCGTCGCGACCAAGAGTCTTGCATGCACAATCCGAACGTTTGTTTTTTTGTGGAAATATTCGGGTCATGATGTTAACAAAATGTGATATTGAGGTATCGCGTTATTGAGACTTGGAGTTGGAATCCTCAATGGATAATTGGTCCCCTGCTCGTGTGGCGCACTGAGCACTTGGAGCATTCAGAGATAAGATAGCAGGACGAAATTCTAGTAAACTAGCCTGAAATTTTTCAACTCGCCATCCTCCGCAGCGTCGAATCGCAAACTTGCACGAACTTCAAGACCACGGCTATTCTTGGTTTTGGACGGAGCCCGGGTCTCTTAAGCCTTTGTGAACTCTGCCCGGAGTTTCTTTTTCTTTGCGCACTTCCTGGTACTACAAACCCGACGAACACCATTAATCCACTGTGTTGTATCGCAAACTATCACAAACTTCAACTTTTTTTACCATGGCGTCCGATGAGATTGTTTGGAACATTATCAACGGAAATGGTGGATTCTGCTCTTACAGACTAAAGTAAGTCGCTCTTCTCTTTGTTCTTCCCTCTCCGCGAGGCTCAACAAGATACGACACGGAAAGCGTCCGACGCACGATCTCTCAATCGTCACCCTTAAGCAGGTCACCCAAGACAGCAAGCATACTAACTACCGAAACAGAACACCACACGTTAAAGCACAAAACGCTTTCTGCCGCAACGAATACAACCACAGCGGCCTGTGCAACCGTCAGTCGTGTCCTCTCGCCAACTCTCGATATGCCACCATCAGAGAGGAGGGCGGCAAGCTATACCTTTTCCAGAAAACGGTAGAAAGGGCGCATCTTCCTTCCAAATTGTGGGAAAAGCGCTTGTTGTCTCGTTCCTATAATGAAGCTCTTGCACAGCTGGACGAGTTGTTGCTCTACTGGCCCAAATACATGATCCATAGGTGCAAGCAACGTCTTACTCGCTTGACGCAAGTCCAAATCCGCATGCGTCGCATTGCCGCCGAGGAGGAACGACTGGGTGAAAAACTTGTGCCAAAGATGGCGCCCAAGATCAAGCATCGTGAGCGGGCTCGTGAGCGCAAGGCTGAGGCAGCTGCCAAGCTGGAGCGAACCATTGAGCGTGAGCTTGTGGAACGCTTACGACAGGGCGCTTACGGTGATCAACCTCTTAACGTTAGCGAGCACATCTGGAAGAAGGTCCTCAACGCCATGGAGCGGGATGGTGCGGGCGAACGGGATACCGACATGGACAGGGGTCTTGATGAGAATGGCGAGGAAGTCGAATGGAGCGAGAACGAGGAGGACGACAACCTCGAGAAGGAGGTCGAGTACGTTTCCGACATTGGCGAGAGCGATGACGAACTCGGTGACCTTGAGGAATGGCTCGGCAGCGACGACGAAGATGAGGAGAACGAAGAGGAAGAGGATAGCGAGGAGTCCGAGAGTGAGAAGGCTGGCAACAAGCGAAAGCGTGGACGGGCTGTCAAGATGAAGAACAAGAAGCCCAGACAGGAGGAGAAGCAAAAGCTGATGCTGACCAACGATCTGTCATGGTAATTGCTCTTCTACAAAGTAAAGCCTCGGCGTTTGCGGAGTTTTGCGTTTTCCAAAGAAGATGAAAATGGGGAGAAGGAAAGAGAAAAGCATTCTGATGGTCTTTGTTTTGCACCTCATGGGATGCGCTACAGTATGATACTTTATTTCCATGGAGCTGGTTTGTTCGGTAGTGTATGGACACCAAATAAACTGCCATTTAATCATCTTGTTGGTTCATCACTGAGTTGCCCCTCATCACAGCCAAACAGACTGTCATTTCAAGTCCTGCTATCCATGTTGTACTGTCATAGTAAAGTTGTAAAATAAAGTCTTACACAGGACTCAAGCCCCACTGCCATTAGTCCTATGTTTGTAGGTACCTACCTTGAATTGCCCCACCCGACCGCAGCGCATGATTAGCTCGGGCAGCTGTGAAACTCTCCAGCCCACTCTCATTGCATTATCCAAGAATCCCTGCGTCACTTTCACCTCCAACTCAACTCTCCCCTCTTTAAAACTCGCCAGCCTTGATCTTCTCTCGACCCTTGCAACGCACTCTAATTCTCCTCCTGTACCAACTGTAGCAGCTGGCTGCCTACGAACTCGATTGTGAAGGCTATACCTCACTGCGCATGTCGTCGCATGCTTCAGCTACGACTTAATTTCACGCTCTGGACATCGATACCGCTCCTTAAATCAACTGCGAACGAATCCGCATCACGAGGCACGCGCGATCTGTAGCCTTTAAGCAACCATCGATACGAAACCCCACTATTGAGTTATCTACAGAATTACTATCAAGATAAATACATTACATCATGGCGTCTTGGTATTCCAACCTTGTCCAAAAGACGTCGTCCCAAATCTCCTCTCTCCGTCAAAACCTCCTCTCAGGCGAACAGGACGGCGATACCGAAGACGATACTCATGTCTGCCGCGTTCTGCGCGGCTACTATACTGAAAAAGGTCGCCCCTTTCCCGCATGGCTGCCACCCGACCCAAAGGCCCCAGTCCAGCAAACCGTCCAGCCCGTGATGACACCTCAAGCCGGTCAGCGATTCGGTGCCCAAGGACAGCAGCAGCACGGAGGCCTCAGCAGCTTGTGGGATAACGGCCCCCAACAGCAACAACAACAAGCACCTCAGAGTCTTCGTGCTGGAGGCGGGCGAGTACCCGCGTCGCTGCAGCCAGGGGGTGGCGATGTATCTCGACGACCATTACCGAGCCAGCAGCGTGCAGGAAGTTATCAGAACACAGGCGGTCAATTCGGTAGGCCCGAAACAGCCAGTGTCCCACCTGGAGGCGCTGCGACTGGAGGAGGATCTGCACAGGATAGGCTACGGCAAAGGCTCTGGGGCGGTGGATCTCGTACGACGAGTCCACAGGCTGGAAGTCAGGGGCCGTTCCAACCTCCAGCTGGTAACAACGGAGGAGGAGGAGGCGGTGGTTACGAGGACCGGTTTGGGCCCGGCGGAATGTACGATCAGGCCGGCGGCGGCGGCGGCGGCGCTGGTAATGCTGGTTTGAGGCGAGGATTGCCTAGTGGACCGCGAGGATACCGTTAAAAGGGACCTGCTCTGAAGAAGGCGATATGTGTACAAAGCTTGAGAAGAGAGTGAAGACTCCGCTTGTTGGATGTCTGGCGTTCACGTTTCTTGAAAGGATAGAAAGGCGTTTTGCATGATAATAATGGATTCTTGCTTTCCCAGTAATCATGTTTAAACCAGTAAACTATAGGATATATGACGATACAACCACTTGCCAACAAAGTCTTACCAAGATGAATCAAAGATTGATTAACTTTCCATAATACCATTAACTCCCTGCATAAATTGACTAAAGAAGGCCAGTAAAGTGAAACTCGAAGCGTAGAAGCACATTCTTTACCGACAAAACGTGGTCAGGTTGACTTTGAACTTTACTTGCTCGGCATACCATCGCCCTTTTGAGCCACCGTCGTCCTGGGAAGCACTTCTACCTCCTTACTCAACAGCCTGCGCAACTCAGGGGTGATTGTCTTTGGCTGTGGAGGAGCTGCAGGCTCCTTGGCTTTGCCCTTAGCAGGTGTCTTGCCATCCTTCGAGGGCCCTGACTCTGCTGATTCGGAAGAACCAGACGAGTCCTTGGGGTTGAATCGGGGAGCTGGGAAATTTTGCCTCTTGTCGACAGCGTCGACTAGTCGTTGGAATCGCTTGAAAAGACTTTCTGCTCTGATAAGAGTTGCTTCGAGATCGATTGTGGTAGAGAGCTCATTAACTAGATAATATTAGCATACGCTCCACGTGCTCAGTGGAATGTCAATACTCACTATACTTGAGTACCTCGTCAAAGTGTTGCAGGTGCTCCATGATGACATCACGATGTCTCTCGAGGATCGCCAACGCAATAAAAAGGTGGAAGTTGGCACTCATATAGTCTGTCCACAAACCTTCCCATAACCGTAGGACGTCTAGCCACTCAAACTCGCGTTTGTACCATACTAAAATCATGCGGAAGAAAAAGAAGAAGTTGGTGCTGTCAGCCTTTTGGAGGTGGTTCCAGAGCACAGGATCCATGAACTGGACAAGCTGATCTAGCGTCAGAAGCTGGTTGCGCATGCCAGATTGATCGCGTAGGAAATTGCGCTCCATGCGCTCCATGAATTTCTGGAAACCCCAGAAAGCCACGGCATCATCCTGGATTACAGCGTAAATAGGTGCCAGGAGATCCGACATTCCCTGAACGTAACCAAGATCCTTATTGTACTCATTGTAAGTCAGGAGCATTTCCTTCATTTGCTCTAGGTGGACGTTGGTGCCGACTTCGGCAAAAGGTGAACTTGGGTCAGGGTGGGGAGTATCCTCGCCCATGAAGATGGGCACGTTACGGTCTGTTCTATGAACATCCTTTTCTGCAGAAATCGTAGGGTCAGCAAAGTCCTTGGGGGAGAAAGGCTGGGGGATGGTGAGTAACCTACCGATTCGTCCCTTTTGCTCGCGCCACCACTCTCCCGTCTCGCCCTCGCCTCCATCGCCTTCAAGTCTCTCCCACCATGATAGCTTAAGCTTGTAATACTGGTCGCGTAGAGAGGCTATTTGCGCCTTTCGGTCATCAGCAGTACTATACCACTCGTACACACCAAGAAGGAAAAGCCACGCTTCCTTTCGAACTCCGTCGTCAGGATCCAAACCTCCATGGAAAACTCGCTCCTTGACCTCGTCGATCGTGACTGATAACCGACCAGTTGTGGGGTCGAAGAACGTCTTCCACTCCTTCATCGTCACTGCTTTCCGGCGCTCTTCGAGCGACAAGTTGCTGGTGCCTTCTAGTAGTTCAAACTCACCAACATCGGTGTCCTCGAGCTCCATAACGTCGTTCGCGGACCATATCCTCTGTCTCCGATCGCGATCGCTTTGCTCCTGGATGCCCATAGCCCAGCGAGCTAAATAAATCCTGGCACTGTCGAATTCATCCTGTAGAGTCTGAACTTCTGGGTTCTTCAGCAGTCGTCTCACTTGTGGTGGCAAGTTCGGGTGCTCGACAATGTCTTGAGCCGCTCTCCGTGTGAACGTGGTAACTTTGCTAAACTTTTCCATGAGATTCCAACCAGTCTCCTTGATCAGCTTGACAAAAGGGTCCATCTCAGCATCTTTGTTAGAAGGACCCCCAGCACCACGCTGCTGCGATCCTACTGAACTGTCTTGACGACCGATTTGCGACGCGCTGGAAGTAAGTTTGTGGCCAAATGCCTCACTATCCTCCTTTGACGGCTCAATCAAGTAGATGTTCGGCTCAGCGCCGGATCGTTCGATCTTAACATAACGACGTAGCCACTTCACAACCTCATCACCACCCCAGAACATCTGTCCCGATTCTCCAAAGGGATCAAATGTGTCGCGGGCAATCTTCTTCTTTTGAAGCATAGTGCTTTGACACTCGTTATCGTGGAAGAATAGGGCAGGGAAGCTGTCGCCCGCACGCGAGTTGATGATGACGGATCCATACCACCAACCGAGACTTGGAGGGCGTACGAGAAGTGAGTATACAGCGCTCACGGGAATCGCAAAGGCATATCCCCCAACAGATCCGACATGGCTCGTAACGGTGGGTGGGGGAGGCACCAAATAAGACTGTTTCGGGGGCGAGTCTCCATCGCAAAGGTCGACCTTGACGTAGATGCTAGCAGAGTCGCCGAGCGAAGACTCGGGAATCCAAGCGAGAAGCAGATCTGAGGAAGCGATCTTTTGCGAATCATGAGACGAAGATGAAGAAGGGCGCTCTTCATGGTAGCCTCGTTGCTGAAGAAGTGCGATATAGCCTGGGATGTTGTCCTTTGAAGATGGTGTTGGGTGAACATAGACCTACCAATGTCAGCTGCTGCCCGGTCTGTTTCCGAGACACAATCTCTGGTGTCACAGACTGTGGGAATGTTTACCTTGCTTTTTGAAAAGAGCAGTTTTACGCCTCTCCCCGTCTCTTCATTTCTGATAGTGTTGTATTCGCCCTCTTCATCGTCGCTCAACGCATAGAAACTGTTTGATGGTGACGCAGATCGTCGCGAAGACTGCTGTGGCGGGGCATCAGCTGCCTCAGAGGTCTGCTGCGACATGGCGAGAAGTTGAGCTCTTAGCTCTGGATTGTTGCGTGAAAAACTGGGGGTTATTTACTCGATTTTAAGTAGAGGTGATACAGGCAAATTTTGTAAATAAAAGAGAGTGTGTTTAAATAATCACGTTGAAGATTGGATTCGTGGAGGTGGCATGTGAGTAAATGGAAGCCCAGAGTAGAGGCAGCTGCTGTCTCTTGCCCAAACGGATCACAGATGACGACGTGCCCCGCCACAGACAGCTCCCCACTTTGTGTTAGTGGTGGTACTTTAGCTCGTGGCTGAGTTTGAGTATAGATGGAGAGTATTTGCGACTTGACACGAGTACCCGTGCTCTAAAGCCTTAACTTACCTTATTAGTAGACTGGCTGCATTTATTGGTGAAAGGAATATTCGCTAACGAGCGTCGTCACAGGTATACGGAATGGCCTGAATGTCTTCACACCAAGTCCTGCAAACACGTGGATGCCTACGTATACCATGAAAGAGATTAGACCAGTATGTGAAGATTTTTTGCAGGTCATTATAAAGAATAGCTACTTTGGGACATTTTGCATCAATTCTGTAACATTTGAGGCGAGATAGTTGGGGTGTTTCAATACAACTACTATTTATCCATAGAGTTCAGTGATCATTCGTTCCAACCCTGATATAGGCTCAAGCTCTATTATGTCAGTATCCTTGATAACGTGCGATAGAGCAGTCTCGAAATGACATTTACATAGATTAATTCATTCTAAAGAGTTACGAAACAAACAAAACACAATCACAGATTATATCAGTCGATCAAATGGAGGTTGTTCCCTTCTTGGGCTTATTAACTTGAGCAAAACTGCTTCACAGGTATCTAACTGATCGCATGGTATGGTATAAGGATATGCAACCGCTGTCTACATATATTCATCTTCCCTCTGTGTTGTATCGTCCAGCTCCTCTCTGACGAACGATGTCTTCAAAGGAGATAAATACAGCCACAAAGCCTTCCGCAGAGGCTTCTCAATCGCTTCTAAACATCTTCGGTTATGTAACCACTTTGGAATTCAGGCTCAACAGCTGTCTCGGGATCAGTCCAGTTCACTGGCTTGTGAAGGCGGAGTAAAGCCAGGAAATAGTCTTCCAGAATGCAAAAGTTGAGCAGGAAGTCGTTGCAGTTCCAAGCAATGGCGCAAACCATGGCACCGGCCACGGCGTCGAGGATGAAGTGGTTAGCCGTTGCAACAATAGCAGTCAGGATCAGACCTGGATATGACATGCCGACGGCGACGATGACGATTCGTTTCCACGAGGAGGGTCGAAGGCTGGTAACAGGGATAGTAGCGACTGTGAGACCGACGAGTAGAGAGTAACCAAAGTGCAACGAAGGCATAGCAGCTGCAAGTCCAATTAGCACCACAAGTTCAACAATATGCGAGTTTGGCTTACCGTATTGGTTACAGAATTTGTTGGTAGTCCAGACGCTGCTCTCGCCAGTACCACTATGAACAGTGTCGATAAAACCAAAGCTCTTGGATTCCTCAGCATCTTGACCCTTGTACTCGGGATCGCTCAGAAGTCGAGGCGGCATACAAGGCCAGCTTGTGAAGACGATAAACGCGAGCAGGTTGCACATAGCCATGGTTCGTCGGCGAGCTTCGTACAAAGCAGGGCCAGCAGTGACGCTGTCGGAGCGCACACGGCCAGCAGCATAGCGGCGATGGCGAGTGGTTGTGAAGTAGTATAGCACCACTAGGAACATGATTGTACCAGGAATGTGGATGAAGGAGTAGATACGGTTGATCCAGTGGAGAATGGTTGGTCGTGCAAGGAACCATTTCTGGAAATCAACTTCCCAGAAAATGTGAAGACGCTGTTCGAGGTGGATGATCTGCAGAGCATGTCGACGAGCTACATCGACGGTGCCCTCATCGAGAGTCAGCGCAGTGATGGCGCGACCAACCTGGTATACAAAGTAGATGAGAAACCAGTACCAACACTCGACCAAGAAGGGAAGTTTTTTCAACAGTCGACTCAAAAGACGATCCTCAAATACTTGAGTATTTGGTGTAGAAACAATACGCTTGTAACCGAAGACTTTTAACTTGCGACGGCGCAGACTTGGCTGTGCATGTTTATGAGAGTCGAGGTTTGGCGAGCGCGAGCCGCTCCATCCACTCATCAAACTTTCGGTCGAGTCTCGCTTCGGTAGGTCATCGGAGCGCTTGTAGCTTTTGAGGCTGGCAAAGCCCGACTTGTTGGTCCAGAAGTTGTAGTCCTTGCTGCGATTGAAGTAGGCGCCTCCAAAGAGAAGAGTCACCACGACCAGAGGTTCGAGAAATGAACCGACTCCCATGACGGAGAGCACTAGCGACAGCTGGCTGTTAAATTAAGCTTAACCGTGACGTTATAGAATTTAAAGTGTCTGGCCACCTTGGTGTTGATAAGGTAGGTCTGTCTCGTAAATGCAAGGCACGAAACGGTAGATGCCGTACACCACTGAGGAGATTGCCAAGGCGGGATAGGATAAATCAAGATGAGGAGGAAACAGAAAAGGGTATCAGGCAAACTACTGAAATAATTTCAGATCATAGGGACAAGAGCACACATGAGATGTCGTTTGTAGGGGGGGGAGCAGAGATGGGTTTTGATGAACGAGAACAAACGGAACGCTCGGGTATAAGTTCATGGCGATATCAATAACTCCATACCTAGGTAGGTACATGGACAGCTCACAATCAGCCAAGATGGCCTCAAGGCATAAACCAGTATGTAATTGGTAGATTTCTTTTCTTTTCCGTCCTGCGAGGTAACTTTAGGTCATGGATATTTCTTGAGGGCACACGACATGGCTCTTGTCTAAGTCGTCTCGGGAGCACTAAACCAAGCCGAGCCAGCCCCAAACAGGGAATACCCATGGGACCCAAGCTCTCTCAACCTCCGCCCTGTTGCCGGATCCCGGCTTGTAAAGGCTGATCAACCAATTACAGAGCTCTGGATGCACCTGAAAGAGCAGAGCCTGAGCGGAGCTAGACAGGGATGCTTGCGGTAATGGATCGCCCACTACCAACTTTACACTGCTGACATGCGATGCAACAGGTGAATGGACCAGTCATAGACAAAGACTTGCGAAGAGATGGACAAAATACTCTAGTCATAAGAGACTGTCCTATCTCAGTCTAATAAGCTGCTTAATCATGAGCCTGATATCTCATCTTGAAGTGCAGATTGTCTCACCTCATTCCTCGTTGTTGGTTGTCAAACCATTTTTAATCGTCTCTGCTCGAAAAGGCGGAACAATGTTTCTAGGGTTGACGATTTACTGACGTACTTGGACATGATTATGGTGTTGTTTGTCCGTGCCCGTCAACCACCATCATTCGACAGTCACTTATACAAAATTCCTTTCTTGTTGCCATCCAGACCCCCCTGACTACTGGCTATCCCCTATCCGCGGATGCCGGTATTTGTTCATACGGGATTGCGTACAGTCTGATCTGTAGAGAATCATGTCATCAGCGGAAGTACGGGTAAGATGACAATCCGGCTGCATATCAAGTGTCCGGCCTCCGACTATTAGTAGTAAAGTCCGGGCATCCCGGGCCCCAACTCAATGCCACGGCGCTTTCTGCATTCGGTCGCGCATCAAATCACACCGACCCAGTTGTGTTTTGAAGTCGTCTGTCAAGACTTTTCTGCAGGCTGGAACTAAATGCATGATTTTTGCCTGGTTGCCAAATTAACAATTCCATGCCAATCGTGATTTCGACTCCAGTTTGCCAAGTTCCATACATAGCAACATGACCGAGACTCAAACCATTGGAGCTTTATCACCTTGTTATAGTTGACTTGGCAGCTTGGTATTTGATTTTTGAAATTACTTCTTTATTGGCTTTGTCAAGCTCTGATGCGTTCTCAACCTGTGGGTATATAGAGCAAGCTCGTTCATTATAATTTGTTGCCTGCCTCCGTCTGTATACAGCATCGCATTCCATACTATACGTCATGTTTGTAAAATATTTATCAATCTACCGCGAGACCACGCTAATTTAGCTGGCTTCAAAAGGCATATAATTTAATATTGCCGATTCCCGTCTTGATGTCAAGCACACTGTGGCCATGAACAAATCAGCAGCATGCGTTCTTGCACCCGTCGATTCTAGCTACAGTATCGATACACCACCTGATAACGCTTACTCGTGTAAAGCTCTTGTGACCTTTCGGCAGCCAGAGGTTGACAAAAATACTAAACACATACTCTCGGCCGACACCAACACCCCGAGTTCCATTTTATCGTGACGGTCCAATCCAATGACTCTCCGGGACATCCGAGCCAAGCCAACAACTCTGATGTCTCATGTGGTTTGATGTAAAACTTATGCTTATAAGCCTGGTTTAGTCATCGTCATTACCAGAATGCTATCAGTCATGGACATCAGATAATACAAGACACACGTGATACCGAATTTGACAAGCAACGGATATTATCTGTTTACTGAAAACAGAACGCCAAGTCTAAAAAAATTCAAATAAATGCTACAAAACGCCTTCGTTACTGTAGCTCTCCTTGCCCGACGTATGCACCCAACACCCAGCATGATTATCAATCACTGATATATTATGTATATATGTTGTGGCCTCGTTGACCTGCATGCTTTTTGCTTCTCATACCAGGTTCCTGTCTCTCAGTATAGTGCTCAACTCCTTAAGTTTAACAGGTTTAGACAGGAAAACGTCCACGCCGCTCGCATATGCATCCTGCTGAGCACTTGCCGAGGCCAGCCCGGTCAAAGCAAGTATCACCACTGGCTCTCGCTCTTTGCCATGCTCAAATGCTCGTATCTGCTTTGTAGCCTCAATTCCATCCATTCGTGGCATGCTGATATCCATCAGGATGCAACTGAACAGGCCGGGGTTTTCTTGGAATCGTTCTACAGCCTCAAGCCCGTCTGTTGCTGTAGTGTATTTGCTTTTCAGCTTTTTCATATAAGCACACAGTACTGAGAGATTGATTGGGTTGTCATCAACAAGGAGGAAGCTCTTAGCCTCGTTTGCCGGAATTGATCCCTGTGCCAGCTCAGGGGATGCATGTGCCGTAGAGGCCCGTGTTGGCGGCTTAAGTCGTTTCGCAGGTTCTATACCTGAACCCGGCGGCGTAAGGTCATAATTTGCAACATCGACTTCAGCATCCTCCTCCTGCTTTTCTGAACTGTCCGAAGTATGGTGAAAGAGATTCTCCTCTGCTTCCGTTGGTGTAACTGGTGACAAAGCTTGCAAGTCTCCCCATCGACGGAACGCTATGTGGAGGATCCTAGCAAGCTTGTGCGGACCGATACTATAGTGATGAGTTAGCAGGCTAGGAATTCGGGAGCCACCTGTGATACTCACGGCTGGGAAACAAATTCGTACACTCGATGTTCTTCTGATTTGTTTCGTTGGGAAGATCGTTTGTGTGCCGTGATGGCATTAGCGCATATGACAACTACAGGGGACCTCACGAGCTCTGGGCTGCTGAGGACTGGATCGTCAATTGCGATCTCATTACACAGCACAATGTCTGGTGCCACGTGCTGACTTGAAGATTCGTGAATAACGTCCATCTCCAGCCAACGATGACACATGGTCCGCATAGCAGACATGGGAATACCACTTGCCGTGCGAGACTTGATCTCCTCTACTGAGGGAAATCCGACGAGGCGCACTCGCAAGCCCTTTAACCTTTTCGCCTCTACGTCGACTTCGTTCTTCTCATGCCCCTGTAGAGAGTTTGGGTCGTTCGATCGAGTTAGAGGTAATGTTATGGTTGCAGTAGTTCCAACATTGACTTTGCTTTCAATCGAGATATTACCACCCATAGACGCCACGATCTTTTTTACCAGACTCAATCCTAATCCAGTACCATGCGAGAGGTGGTTTTCTTGAGAAAATGGCTTGAAGAGATCGTTTTGAAGAAAGTCCGGGGAAATGCCTTGGCCAGTATCTATAACTGAAATCCTGACCACTCGTCTGTTACTTTCTGGGTCGTTAGAAGATAGTGGCTTTTGAGAAAGTGATACCGTGATTGTCCCTTGCTGCGTATATTTCAGTGCATTTCCAAATAGGTTCATCACCACGCGTCTTAGCGCACCAGCTGCAACGTGGAAGCGATATGGTACATAGGGGTCGATGTCGAGGAAGATAGCCACCTGGCCTTTGTCCCCGAGTGGAACTTCGTACTTTACGGTATCATTTGCTCGGCCACCTATCGAACTGTTCGAGTTGAGGGTTTGCGCGTCCTTGGTGTCCAAATGTTCGTTTCGACGACTGGTTTGCCAGACTTTGTCGGCTTCATTCCGTGCAAAGACATGGCCAGCAAAAACACTGTCCATTACCTCCTCAACCAAAGCGTCCAATCTGACTTCAGAGGTTGAAGTACTCGCTACGATTGTTGTGTTAGGCTCAAATACGACAGATGTTTTACGCGCTCGGCGCTCTCTCTTCCGTTGGACCGCAACTTGATTGACTTTTGAGAAGTACAAGAGATGATCGATAGTCTCAGTAAGGGTTCGACCGCATGTTTCCAGAGTACGCAGTAGGTTTCCTTGAAAGACATCCAGCTGGGTGTCAGCGAGAAGCTCGGCTGAAAGCATGACTCCATGGAGAGGAGTACGCAGCTCGTGTGATAAGGAACCAAGCACATCAGATTGCGCCTTGTTCACCAGAAGGGCTTCAAGTCTTTGAGCTTCCGACATGGCCAGCATTCCAAAGCCTCTCAAGTAACTCAATTCGCCCTCAACAGTGAAAGATCTTGTAGGCGTCAGAGTGTAAGCAAAACCTCCTGCCAGCCACCGATCCCGTTTGGGATCCCAAACAGGGACGAAGGCTACACTTCTGGCTCCAGGAAATATTTTTGATAGTGACGGTCCTTCTGAGGCTCGCGACCAAGGACGATGCTCTTTACTGGAAATAGAAACCGCCGAGCCTTCAACAAGCGCGTCTTGTTTGGATACGGATGACCAAAGATCTTCCTCTGATGATCCACTGGAAAGAAGCCCCCCGTCCTCGTCGAAATTAAAGATCTTGCCAGTCGGGTATCTTCTCAAAAGAGCCTCAAGTAGTTTCATTGGCAGTCCAGCATGAAGGTCGGACCCAGGGTCGGAATTAATGCTCGACGAAGTGGAAGTGGCAAACCCAAGAATACCGCAGCATCGTCTCTCTTCTTCGTCGCTTGTTTGTGCTGTAGCCTCATCACTGCTAGACGACGACTCGGGGGTTGAATGACTATCATCGTGGATTGATCCATCGACTGCTGATATATCGAGATTGGCATCTAGAAATAAGACACCTTCGATTTCAATCCCCTCACGTATGAGGTTAGCTGCACGAGAGAATATCTTGGCCACTGCTTTCTCTTTTACATTAGACTCAGAATCCTTGGCAGTCGGGCCTCTCAACGAAGCACTGGTCATATTTGCTTGACCAGCGTTCCCAGATCTCACTGCAGTCGTCTCGCTTCCAGTGTTGGCCTGTATCGACACATGTACCGGCAGCGTATTCTGGAGACTCAGTCCACGGACTTTCTGTAGTGCTTGCTGCTCCGGGTTCAAAGCACCTTCTCTGGTCGCATCGTCGTGAAATGCTGGAGAATTAGCACCAGCTCTCCAGCCAGCCATGGTCGACTCCCTCTCCACAAAGGAACCGATCCCTCTTGTCATTCTCACACTTCTTCTGTAAGCGTCGCCCACACTTTTGGACTGAAGATAGTCCATAATGTTCGAAGATATCTCCCGCAGAGCCTGAGTATTACTACTGCTCCAGGCTTGAGCTTCCCTTGGCTCAGGGTCAATCACACAATAGACTCCAATATCAATACCGGCGGGTGATCGTATAGGAACTGCAGCGTAGAAGCGAGCGGGATACCCTGATAACGGATGCGGTAGTTTGGATAACCGGGCGTCAGCCTCAAGGTCAGGTATAAGAGTGAGGGGCAATTCTGTTTCAGAGGTAGTAGAGTCGTTTTTCTGGGCCATAAGAGCCCGATCGCAGACCGAAAGTTGGCGTGGAAATGTTCCAGGATATAACCAGAATTCTGCATGGTCATTCTTCGATCGAATTGGTCCTGGAGCAAGGGATGATCCTCGCGTTGTCTCCGCAACGATATATTGATGATTACGGTCGAATAGAGAAATCAAGGCGTGTTCGGTGCCTGTCTTCCAGAGTCCTAACTGGGCAAGAGATGCAAGGACAGTATCTCTTGGGGTCTTTTGTTGCCTGATGGCTTCGTCGAATGCATTGTCTGGGGGTATATTTTGGCCTGGGGGGGATGCACCTTCGCTTGGCGAGCCTGTGATGTCGTCGAGAAGCGACGCTCCATACCTAATAACCTGTGAGTGATTGCGTAACAATAGGGCTACTCGCTACATGCGAGCAAAAAGAGCTTGAAATAGGAGGCACAAACTTGAAAGATTCCCGTTCACGAGCTGATTCCGAGACCAGCTTTGGCGCCATCTTGAGGGCTGCCTATCGATCTTGACCCGAATTTGATCAGAGCAAATACCGTCCTGGGTGAATCTCCAAGAGCGAAGAGTAAGGGGAACCCCGACTATTCTGAGAGAAGTGTGCGCTCTGATGAACCACTATATTCTTGACCTCGAAGTGGCGATCGACAGGTACTGGTTCGACGTATAGTCACGTATACCACTAACAAATCTCAAAGTGATGTACCTTGGGATACCTTTTGGAACCCACCGCAATTGAGACAACTGTTTATATGTATTCGTGGGTGAAATATACCAAAGCTTGCGTTGTAACACACAAATCCTGCACCATCAAACAAACTCATCAGTCCCTGGAGCGAACTACCGAGGCCAGCTTTAAAGAGAACTTACCGCTAACAAATATCGTTGTCGCCAATGACGGGCCATGCTCCGGTTGTCGGCAGATCTTTCTAAGTCTCGAACGTTCGACAGTCAAGTTCTAGGCATCGGCAGAGTCTCGATTAATAGATCGATGGTGGCGATAGAGGGGATACGGGAGCAATTGTGTTTGTTTGGTAAACAATAGAAGGAACTATCGTGGGGCTGAGACATGGAAAGTGTCAACCCGCAAAATGCTTGATTCTTGGCTTTTGAGATCGTCTTACCTTAGCAATTGCTTAGTACTTATTTCAAGCGTCACGGCAGTATTCTGGACAGAAAACCTGCCTTCTCTGGACCCCTACAGCGCAAGGATGTATATCTGGATTTGCAGTAGTGTATACCCTTGAAAACGATCGATCCCTGCATGATTAATATTGACGACATTACTCGCACTAATAACAGTCCGCGGAAACAGCATCTGGCATCTTTCTCAAAATCCAGACAGTCAATAGGCAGTCACCAAAGATGAGACTTTGGACTGCAGCAGAACGAGACTCGTCTTGTTGACTAAGGGCCAACACCTGACTGAATCTCTCCTTTGTACCTACTGCCTACCTCAAGAACTCCCCATAAACTATGGATCACAAACCCCTCGTCTAACAAGCTTTGGTGCCCAAATTCCTTGATATTGCCGTACTTTGGATCAGAGTGGGAACCAAAGGGGTCTACCCCGTCTGTTTGACGCTACTCAAGTGAATAACGACATGATGATGTAAACATGTGCCTTTTCTTACCGCAAATCACTTAGCAGTACAACAATGAGATCCATGTAGAAAGAAAGAAAGAAAGAAAGAAAAGTTCGTGTAAACGCCAGGGGTAATCCAACCGGTACCTGTACTAGCTACATGTATCCCCTCAGATTCCGCTTTGCAACGCCATCCAATGCATCAACCCAAGTAATTGATCCCTGTTAATCCACTTGAGATAGTGGTAGTACTCAAACGCCCCTATAAACAAGAAACCCCAATAAGCATGCTAGGTGTGCATTTCATTTTCTTCAACCATACGACCCAGAATCAAACTCTGAATCACAAGCTCATCGTCCAAGACGCGGATATTCTCAATTTTGGCTTGAGCTGGTGCGGATTTCCGCCGTCTCTTATTGCCCATTGTTTCCTTAGGCGCAAGAACCGCCTCCACTGTTCCTGTGCCCTTATCGAGGTACAGCCAGTCAAACGGGTTTCCTGCTTTCTGATGCTCCAGCAACAGTTCTCGTGCTTGTTGTGTCGAAAAGACTCTCGATATTGTTGGGCCCAAGACACTGGCAAGGAAAATGTATGGCTCCTTGGCCTCGTTGCGTGACTTCTTTGAGTCTACAACAACGAGAACCCGTTGCCCATCTAGAAGCCGTGGTCGTTGCTCAATAACCTCAGCTAATCTCGCCTCAGCGGCCGAATATGTCGTCAAGATTCGAGACCGGAGGGCATTTCCAAGTACAGTAGATGCACCCGCGCAAAGTAAATACGGCTCCCAGTCCACAATAGCACCCTTATTGAGGCAAGCTGTGATCCATTGAGGAGCCAAACAGGGAAGGCCCAGTGCTAGTGCCTGCATGTATTTGACCTTGCGAGAATAGTTGTCGGCAATGAGGGCCGTGAACCCGCTATCGCAACTTATTTTGGTAAGTCTCAATGCTTCTTCCTCATCCATCACTGGACTCATAGTGCTCATGATGGATGAGTGCTCAAACATGTCCTGGAATCCTTCCGTAAGAATTGTGCCCCCTGATTGTGTAATCTTTGTCTCTATCTTCTTTCGTTCTTGTGCTTTGAACTGGGTTGAAAAAGATAGTGCAAACACCATGCCATCAAACAACCGTCCTGTGCGATATACAGAAGCAAAGCTCTGCTTGAAAGACCTGCTGGATTTGTGTACTATACTCCTTTCCAGCACGCTTGCAGCTGGCGAGTGGTGCAGTTCATCGGTAGATTCAGAGTCAAGACGTGGATGCCTTTTTGATATCCTTCTCTGCTTTCCTGCTTGTTGAGGAGACTCTGACTTGGTTCCTGATGGAGTATGCCCCTTGCGTAAACTGTGGTTACCCCCCGGAGAAGGAAGAGTCACCGATTGTGGCCGTTCAGAGCCAGGGGAGTCTTGCGTTCTGGGTGTTGTTCTAACAGAGCAGGCTGGTGTTATTGACAAAACACTCAAACTCGATGATGTTGGCAAAGCTTGACCAGCCGAACGACTAACTAGTGGGGTCACCGGAGTCGTCTCAGCTCTATCGCTGCGTCGTGACCGAGTAGTCATTGGCGGTGGGAGGTCTGCGTAAATATCCCGGGCCGTCTTCTTGGGCCGTGCTGTGGTGTTCGTATCATTGTTGATGGTTTCCTGTGGCAGCTGGAACTCCTGCTCCGGCTCTTCTTCTATCATCGAAACTGCAGCCGCTTTATGCAAAGGCGATGATCTAGACATTGGTCTCGGCTCCATTTCGCCCATCAAACCGTCCGAGTTGGAAGAGCTGAGAAAAGGATTTCTGCGTTTTTGTCGAACTGCACAGCCATAAGTCCTAGTACTGCGTTTCCTTGGTGGAGGCAATGACGAAGGCTCAGAGTGATCATCCAAGCCTTCTGGCAGATTTTCGTCGTCCATTCGGAGCCGAGGTAGCTCCGGCTCTGATGGCTCTGGATGTTCGACAGGCGCTGTAGGTGGCAGAGATGCCGGTGGACTGGTGGCTGGTATCATATCTTCATCCACCACAACCTTATCGGCATCTACCAGTATCACATCGCCATCGTTGTCAACGTGCTTGTTTTCAGGAGCACTGTTTCCAGGAGTGGCTTCGGTTGATGCAACAGGGAGTCCATTGGAAGCCACTGATCCTTTCTGGGAATCATCCACTATGGCGGGCAGGTCTTGTCCTCTGTGGAGACTGTCGACTTTGGGTTTCACATAGCTCGTCTCAGGACCATCAGCCGACAACAGCTTTCTCTTCTTCCTTGATGGCTGTTCCTTCGAGTCTTGCCTAATCTTTGGTGTGAAACTAACCCGGCCCAGTTCTTCAGCCGCCTTTGCCTTTTTTCGCTCAATCTTTTTTCGTCTCTCCATCCTTCGGATTGCATCATCGGAATCATCGTCAGAGTTCATGGGGGAAATTACAATTGATCCCAGGATTTTTCTCTCTTGGGACTGTTTCATGGGTTCATAATGTGACATCGGCTCGGTGGTACCTGACGACCTGAGCGCTTGCGCGCGAGGAGTAGGTTCTGATGAGGTGGGTGACTCTGGTATCATGTCATGGCCGGCGGATCGGCTGTTCAGGGGTGTTTGCGCTCGCCCTGAATCTCTATTGTCGTCTCTCAACGAAGTCTCGGGTATCTCATGCAGACGTTGGGGACTCGATGTACGAATATCAGTTGGGGAGGAAACATTGGCTCGGTTCTTCAGAGGGGATGTCTCAATAAGGTTCGGGGACTTGGAGTTGAACAACTTGGGAGAAGGTCGTGACGATGTCGGACTTATGTGCTTGACAGCTGAGGAGAACTGCGTCTGGCCGAACAATTGGCTTCCAGCCAGAGGGGCAGTAATATTCGGTTTCGCGGCAAACGGATTCTTAGGAACAGCAGGGGTTTCGAAGGTCGGGGCATTAGGACGGTGCGGCGTTTGACCATTGTTCAACTGCGAAGTCCCATCAGGATGTCTCCAGTCACCTCTAGTGTTCTCGAAGCCTGCATCTTCTGAGACCTGGGATGAAGGTCGAGCGAACTCGCTCAAGTTAGCAAAGTTGACGGCCCCTGTGTCGTCATCTTCGAGAGTCCGGTGCTCAAGAGACCCAGGCTGTGTGTCGCCCTCAACAGGGCTGGAGGGTACGACGTCGCAGAATTCACTGTAATCACGGTCGAAATTGGCCTGTGTTGGGGTTTGCTGAGAAAAGTCCATCTTGTGCAAGGCAGCGCTATTCGGCGGCTTAGTACTCCCGATCAGAGACTTGGGTGCATCGTTTTGCACTGCTTTCGGCTTCGCACTATCATGGCGCGCAGGCAAGTCGCTAGAACCTTGTGGTTTGATGAGTATGTCGTGGCCTGGAGTTTTGCTTCTGTCGGTAATCAGGTTAACGCGGTTCTCGTGGCTCTGGGTAACGCCTTTTAGTATGCCTGTCTCTAGAGCACATTGCTTTTTTGAGTGTGTCAGTGCCACCCCTGTCTCGTCCCAGTGCGACGGATAGCCTTTCTCGGGAGCGGGTCTAACTGAGCGCGTCTGGCTCGTTAACGCGTCGTAAGAAGCAACGGCCTCGGATACAACTTTTCTATTGACCTTTGGGTCCGGCGATGGTACAAGAACTACGTTTGTAGGTGAAGTTATTTGTCCCGAGGTGTTTGTGTCATTTCTTGATGACGATACGGGATTGGGAGGCGGACTGATAAGCTGGGTGAAGCGACATAAGTGTTAGTGCATCATGCCCGTCCTCAGTGTGATGTGATTTCAGCTGCACTGTTGACGTACCCTGCCGACGCCAAACTCGGCCCTGTAGGCCTCAATGATGGCCTGGCTATCCTGCGATTCATTGCTGCCTGCTTGGAGCAACTGTGAGTCCATCATTTTGGTGAGTCACGCATTTTCGAGGCAAAAGCTGACAAGGAGAGGAGGTCGCTATAATATAGTTGGAAGAGAGAAATGAACTAAGCGTATCTCTATGCGGCTAAATTGGAGTGAATTGACCGGAAGAGTTACAGTACGAGGGACGAAACTGCGAGCGTCAGTAACGCGACAGCACGTGATGCTCATTAAAACCTACAATACCACTCTCTGGTCCAACCACCACTCAAAGATGGGGAAAAGTGAACTTACAACTACCGACTTTACACACGTCTGTAGAATAGGCTCGTTTGTTAAGAATTTTCATCTTTCACCACCAGAAAAAGGTTATAGTGCCATTTAGGTTACTGCCTCTTATATGTAGATCGTAGACCAATCAGCATCCATCTTATAGTGCAGTACCTACTACATACCTACTACTCATGGGATCAAAAATCCTCCATTCAAGTAGAAAACCAGAGGAACATCCATCATGGGTACTTCAGTTCCCGGTCATTCTATGTTTATCTCTCATACCAACTACGTCAGTCCTTGCAGTGGTACGGAGGCTTCGCAGATTCTGAATATTAATTTGCTATCAAGCAGTTTGGGTTCACGATTTGACGAACTCTCATGCAGATCTTGCCGCAGCGGCGATCTAATTCAATTACCGCATTAGCTGTAAGCTTTCAGATCCATGTGATTGAAACACTGATCCCATTCATGTGTAACTAATTCATGGAAGTTTCCCAAAGGTGTTCATGAGCTAAATGCCTCTATCCTTCGGCTCTAGGCTAGCGTTTGCAAAAAGCTTCTGCCTGTTACCTGCTCTGAACGCAACATATACCTGTGTTCAGATCCCATATCACATTGTGAGTACTTTGGACTGCTCTTTCGTTGCACATCAAACATTAGACAAAACTGCTGATCATCAAACCCCACTTTGCGTGTCATGAAGTCTCATTAGATCCATATGATACAGTCCTATCTAGGGCTAGGGCTCCTTATAGAAGTGCAGGCTTGGCGACCATCATCACAGTAATTGAGAAAAAGAGGTGATTTTCACGAAGTGTCTCGCCTTCAACTATAGCAATTGTACTTCTCGTATATGTTCAAGAAAGTGAAGCATGTGAGCATTGACCTCTAATGACTAAGAAAAATACCAGAACGCGGGCAATCATAAATTTCTAATTAGAGGGGCCTGTTTGGTTGTTGTTGGGGAACCCGACTGTACCTTAAATTTTGTTAGTACATAACTGAAATGATTCACATCCCCGGTGCCGGTGCTACCACAATGATGCAAGCTTCTGCCCCGCTCCGATGATGCCCCGCGTCATGCCCCGCGCCTTTTTTTCCATCTTGCAACATCGACATACATCGTGTTCAACGGATTTCACAGTAACTCAAAATGACGATAAAGATTATTCTTGGTGCTCAATGGGGTGAGTCTTGCTGTCCTCTTGCTTGCCTCGTTCTTCTATGCTCCAGCAGTGCCGGGTATAGAGAACAGGATGCTGTGGTGTGGTTACGGATGTTCATGATGGACGAATGCTAACTTGATGAATGATAGGTGATGAGGGCGTACGTATTCTCGGAACACATTGTTTCTCCCTTTCTACTACCTGACACCGCTCAACTGGTTTCTGACGATTTTATGTGATACAGAAGGGAAAGTTGACCGACATCCTTGCCCCTGAGGCACAACTTTGCGCCAGAGCTGCTGGAGGTCACAATGGTAAGACTCAACCAAAGCGATTCAGCACATGACGAATATTGATGAATTCTTAGCTGGACACTCTATCGTGTTAGTGGAATACACTTCTGGTAACCGTTATTTTCAACTAACATTTGATTTCTTCTCGATAGCGCCAATGGAGTATCCTACAGGTGCGCATAAACAAACGCCAAAGTATCCTGACAAGTACTGACCTGCCTCTAGCTTCCACCTTTTGCCAAGTGGACTTATCAACCCCAACTGGTATGCTCCCAAGCTATGAAATTATATGACACGGAACTAAGATATTCAGCCTCAACTTCATCGGCAGCGGTGTTGTATTCCATGTGTAAGTATCAACGTCGACGTCTAGTCCCTCAGTGCCGTCCACTTTACATCGCTGAGCCTCTCCCGTGGGTGTTTGGAATACTAACACATCCTTAGCCCAAGCTTTTTCTCGGAGATGGCCGCATTAATAGAGAAGGGACTCCCCTCTGTTGAGGATCGTCTTCTCGTATCGGACCGAGTACACATTATCTTGCAGCAGCACATCGCTGTCGATGGACTTGAGGAGAAGGAACTCGGAGGTTGGTCTTCCCAACTAGAATGAGTAAAATGTCCATCTAACGCTTCAACAGACAAGAAGATCGGTACCACCGGCAGAGGCAAGTCATAATCGACATTCAGGTTCGCGCCGAGAACACGAGACTACAAAGATCAGAACCTACATGTCTGAGAGTCATGATGAAATTTAGTCTCGTGTTCTTTGGCACCGCTGGAGTCCTTCTGATGGGAATTGACTAACATCGGCAACAGGTATCGGCCCTACATACTCCAAGGCCGCAGCTGTGAGAAATTATCAGTTTCAACGCCATTTGGAAATTTACTAACCTCTTCACAGCGAGAGGGCGTTCGTCTTGTCGACGTATTCAACAAGGAGCTGTTCGATTCTAAGCTCCGACGTCTCGAAGCCGGTTACCGTAAGCGCTTCGGAGACCTTTTCGAATACGATGTCGAGGAGGAAATTGCTCGATTCGACGAATACCGACCGAAACTCGCAAAGTACGCCGTCGATGGCGTGTCTTTCATGAAGGCTGCCCAAGAAGACAACAAGAACATCATTGTTGAGGGAGCGAACGCGCTTATGCTCGACATCAAGTACGGCTCGTACCCATTCGTAACCTCATCCAACACAACTATCGGTGGCATTATCGGTGGACTCACCTTGAATCCTAAGAACATCACCGAGACAATCGGTGTCGTGAAAGCTTACACAACTCGAGTCGGCCAGGGAGCTTTCAAGACGGAGGATACTGGAGAGATCGGAACCAAGCTCCAGGAGATTGGACGAGAATGGGGAACATCGACTGGCCGCCGACGCAGATGTGGATGGCTCGATCTCGTAGTTGTCCGTTACAGTGCTTCCATCAACTACTACTCTGCTTTGAACCTCACAAAGCTCGACGTTCTGGACACTTTTGAGACGATCAAGATTGCCATTGCCTACAAAGTTGATGGAGAGGAACTCGATCACTACCCCGCTGACCTTGACCTCCTGGAGCGCGCCGAAGTAGTGTATCACGAGATGCCAGGCTGGCAGAAGCCAACCACTGGTGCGAAGACTTACTACGACCTTCCTAAGCAAGCCAGAGAATACATCGAGGTAGGGTAAATGTCATTATATGAGGCAATCATGCTAATAAATCTCAGTACATCGAGAAGTTTGTTGGGGTTAAGGTAGGCCGCTTTTGGATTTCTGCTTGGCAGGCATTTTTACTAACATCTCCCAGGTCAAGTGGATTGGTACCGGTCCTGACCGCGAGGCCATGATCATGCGCGCTTAAGCGATTTCCACTGTACATGGCGTTGATTTTACGCACGAATTGGCGCCTTTTCGACCATAGAGCCTTACAGACAGGTTACAATAGCTCATTTAGTTGAAGTCATGGATTTGGGAACAGTTTTCAGTTCGTTTTTGAGCTAACAAAATAGATTTTCGGGATTTTTTTTTTTTGCGGATTCAGATGTCACGAAGAACGATGATCAACAGTGACCGGGCGTCAAGATAACAGTCGAAAGCTCGCTCACCGGTCACTGACAATCGGTCATTACTTGAACTCAGACGAATCATATACATGTGGCCGAAGAAGTCGATATTGGGCTATTACTGGGATGAACTAACCATACATAGCGCAACACAACTCTGAAACTATTGCTATACCAAATTTATTCAACAGCATTCATTGTGAGACTGAGATCTAGTATGTTGGGTTTCTGGGCGGAACACTGTGAATGAACACAATCTTGGCAGATGATCCAAGAAGTGCAAGGATCGTGTTAATTAATGATTTTAGCTGTATCTTAGACGTTTTCAGAATGGATATTTGTTTATTTTTATATATTTTTACTCTTGCTAGGTAGTCACAAGTGTTTGACCATTGTGCTGCTGATATGGATAGTTCTCAAACCCTTGGTTTGATATAAGCACGTGGCCCTGATAACCGTCAATATGGCTCCCATGCCTTGTCTCGTGGTTGCAACTATGCTGATGTGATATTAATGCTGTGAAAAACTGTCGTGTTGATAGACGAATCATGTATATAATTGGTCTATCTCATTTGGTGATTTCTCAGTGGCTGGCGAAGTGCAGTCAGTAACAACTCCATGCCAGGTGCAGTGGCTCCTTAGCACTACAGCCGCCAATCGTCTCAGTTTCAACTTCATTTCGGACATCTAAAATAGGTTCCCTTTTCGCTTTGCAGAAGAAGTCTGTCGAGACGATGGCAGCATAGGCAATTCTCCTTGGCATGGTACTCCATCTTAGACGTGTAGATTCAAGTTTCCACAAGGCCAACGACAACTAAGAATATCAACAGCATCTGTCGATGACACATGTCTAGTCCTTTCTGATTAGAAACGGGTGTGTCTGTATATATCCATCTCTCGAGTTAGTTGCCTCCTCAAGCTTGAAGCTCCTCTAGAGACCTGTTGCATATGAAGACATCATGCATTTGAAGAAGGGCTCCATTCAACTCGAGATCAATTGTTCTGATACGAGACAACAATCAAGAAATCCCTTCGGTTGAATTTTTGTTACATCAACGCTTTGACTTTGCCCTTGGCCAACTCATCGTCAAGGTTTTTGCTGTCAAGCTCCATTCGAGATCAGCGGCGATTGTTCCGCGAGGTGAGACAAACAACACACGATGCTGTCTTCAATTCTGTTCTCTGCTGCATTGACCAGGCTAGTATGATTTCTTTTTCATCAGACAGCTCATCGTCAAGGTCATCGTTGGTGTTGCTGTCAAACTCCACACTGGAGACCCTCCTCGGTCAATCGTGAAATCCACTTGAAGATCCATTCGATATGCCGCCACGGCAGTCATCCGGCTCGGTGTAATGCGGCCATCCGCACCGGTGCGGAAACATACAGTACCTAATGTGAGCATAATGTACATACGTGAATACGCTGGATCGGTATCGGGCTGCATGACAGGTTTCGGGTAGAAGCAGCAACTGCACTGCACAGTCGTGTTTAGTTTAGGCGCCGAAGCTTCTCTCCAAATCGGAAGACGGGTAAGTGCATGGCATAGTAAGAGGGGTTAAAGGGCGTCGTTGGGTAAATTGCATGGCATCCATGACATAGCCTACAATCTACGCCTCTTGTGATGATGTATCAGAATGGCGTGGGGAAGGTATTCCGTTGAAGTTTGGTGAGATATTGGTATCTGAGGTAAGGTGAGGTCAAGACAGGGTCTGGGCCATCATAGATCTTGGCAAATGCCTGACCGTTGCGAAGAAAGACAAAAAACGCTCAACGTGTTTCTTGTTATTGAATTGATATCGATAGCGTATTATACACCATCTTTAATTATCAAATACTTGATCGTGAGCGGCTTCATTCTCAGACTTGAGCCAAAACGAGGACCATCTCCGTTATCATTACCCTAGACCAGTCCCCTATCGCAGATCTACATTAACCTCACCAAGATCATCACTAGGTCCTGTGAGGAGGTTAGGACACACCCACCCCTCACTTTCGCTCTCAAGCCAAGGGGCCAGATGCGCCTTTTTTCCTGTCAAGCATGTCATCGACAATATTGGAAAGAGTCCAGGGTCTGGAAAAACGCGAGTTCCTGCAGCAGGAGCAGAAAGTACGGATGTCACCTTGTCACACGAAAGGTCACATGGTGCATTTTCATGGCAGGTTGATACTAAGACATCACAACTCAAGCGCCACCTCCGCAACTCAAACCCCCTCCTCTTCGATCGCTACAGAGAGTTGAGGACGGAGAGTTGTTCTGTGCAGTGTTCCCTTTTGCGCACTAGAATGCAATCAGACATGATGACCACTGCATGCCTGTATTTACTGTACATGCAATAGTTGCTGGCCAGTAGGTACAGTACTCTGGCTAATCGCACAAGCACCAAAACCAAACCATCCTACTTATGGCACCAGATAATTTCATTATAGAGAGCCAAAGCGGTCACGAGCGAGGGGGTGTGACCTTACAACTCGAGTCGAATTGACCACAACATACATACCTACCATGCTATGCTATGCCCCTATCACTCTACCGGGCATAGTGGTCTGAATAGTTGCGTTTCGATTAAATGAGCTCAGGAAGCAAACATGCATGAATGGTAGAGGCTGTTTTTTTTTATAATTTCCCTTTCATGCAATAATATCCCATCTCGTATTGTACCTCCTGCAGGAGGCTCAAGATAATGGATGGATGTCGTCAGAGCTTTGCCGCAGACTGCAGACTGGGGCCCAAACGGTCGGATCCTGATGAGCGACTAATAAGGGATATCTACGACCAATAGGTTATAGTCTCACGGAAGAAATATGTTTGTTTGCCTCTGTCAGCCACCAACGGAGGGCATGTATATATCGATGTCACTGTCCGTGTCTCTGTTTACTGGACGGACTTTGGAGTCCAGCACAGACAGCCCCAGAGCCATGGTACGGTAACAATCACATCATTCCTGCCTGTGTAAGCGCCGACTGAAACAAACAAACAAAGAGATGGTCCATGAACTCGTAACGTTCTACTATCAATAGTATTCCACGGCGTAGCCGCTACTTGACTTACCTACAGTAGTAAAGTCATATACCGCTGCGGACGGCAACTCCAGCCACCGAAGATGCCGAGTCCGAGAAGCCTGGAGAAGTCCGGGGTAAACTGTAGCGTATTAATTAATTGTCAAAAGCCTGGAGACTCGAAGAGGGGGATTCTTTGTTCCGCCAAGATCTAGACCTTAGTTGGTTCAGTGCAACATCCATGGCACGCTGTGACAACCTCCTCTCGGTTAGGGATCAGACCATGCAACCTGCAATAGCGACAACACAAAATGACAGGTAAAGTATTAAGCCTTCAGAAAATTTCAAATGGCACATTGAAATGCCATTCCCGACAATTGCTGTACTGTACGTACCTCCATACTAAAGAAGCCGCCAATACATAGCTACAGGACGGCACGCACGGAGGCATCCATCCTCAACTCCCCGCAACTCAACGTCCACCAAAATAACGACAAGTCCCAATCTCTCCCACAATCAACCAAACATCCAAAGTTCCCCACGTCAAGAGGCGTAGCACAAGAGTCTGGGGTGACTCAGACGTGATTGGTTCATGTTCTCAAACTGTTGCGTACAAAGAAATGCAACCGCGTGGCGATCTCAGCTGCCAAATGTGCTGCATCTGCTTTGTCCTATCCTGCAAACTAGTGTCATGGTGAAGACTGACAGCAGTGGACTGACCTACACGCAACCACATTCTCTCGTCAAACTCCTATGACAGAAGAAGAAGCTCCATGCAATGCAGCAACATCCCGATTTCGATTCGCCTCCTCGCAATCACCAGTCTGTCTGCCTTGGTCTTGCCACGCACGCCCGTTTCTGTCTCTTCTGAGAGGCTCACGGTTAGTGCTACATGACAAGTCTGTTTTAGGACTGTTGCCGTACAGAAAGCACATTTGCCTCGTATGTTACTAATGAAGTATTTCGTCTGCCAGTCTCTTTTTGAGCCGCCGGCATCCGACCTCAAACCGTCTTGGCTCTTTGCCTCTTGTCTGCCTCCAAGCGAGGCGGCCGAAAGGGGATCTTCGATGGTCCCGACACAGGCCTTGTCGATTATGTACCGTTACGCTGAGGGTTTCACAGGCGACACCTGTACCCTTGGAGCGCTCATGATAGCCTGCTTAGGTTGTGTGTAACCCCCATGTCTTAATTGACCACTCAGCACAGACACGGGTATTGCACGGCAAGGTCGAGTAAACCCCCTGATAAGCCCACGACGACAGGCTTACTGGTATCCAAAAGCGTCCAGCTGCAGCAGCCTGATAGGAATTCAACCCCCGGCCTTTCCTGGTCTTGGTCTTTGCGCAGAATAGGACAGGACAGGATAGGATGGCTGTAAGACAGTAACGAGAGCAGGCATCCTAGCATCGCATAGACGTAGAAGCTGGATATATGCTCGAGGATAGAAACACATTTTTGTTTGTCAAAAATTGGTTGAGTGGCCAATTTTGCACCCCCTTTTCTTCTTCTTTATGTTGATCTGCCTTTCAAGACCCTTCACTTGAAGAATGTAAGCTGAGGACGGAAGTAGAAGCGTTCCAGAGCATGCCCATTTCAGAATGCCATTTCAAATCTGACTGTGTCCCTACGTAACTATACAGCAGAGACAATAAGAGCACATATCCTTGTTGGTTGCAGTAGAACCTGCAGTAGAGGCAGCGTGGCAGGACGGGCCCTGACAAAGTGACAAGCTCCTTAATGCAAATTTGCGCCCAGTACAGCCGAGTTTTTGATTTAACAAAAACCCCGGTTCGATAAAAGATACGAGTGTACATGAAAGAATGCGGGGGAACGCACGTTGAATATGATATGTCAGATCTGCCTAGTAAGCAAGACAAGGCACGATGCAACGCTACAGGTTAGAGGCTAGAACAAGCCACCCTCAACCAAAGACAGTACATACGAAGAGGTAATGAAAAAAGGAACTTTTCTCTCGAGGTTCAGAACCCGTTTTCGAGAAGGCCATGTGGTCCCTGCCTTCAAATGTCTCTGAGAGAAGGGCAAAAACGTGCTTGCATTAGAACCACCGAGCGACAGACGCAAGGGATAATGTCCGTCCTGCGAGTGCGAGTCGATATGATAGGTCGAATTGGTAATAGTTCCTCATCTCGCTTGTCTAGAGAAGTTCGAGACTCGAACCAGCTACGTCAGGTAGCATGGAGGGAGCATCAGCAGCATGCGGCTTGCTGCAGGACCAGATGTCAACCCCAGACTCGACGTGAGAATCGCATTGTCATATGAATAGGTAGAGTAAGAAGAAAACGACTGAGACTAAAATGGACTTGGTTTCGGAGTCTTTGCCTGCCGCCAGAGCGAAAAGTGTGGGATACTACGCTATAGGTATAAGACGGCAAGCCATGTCAGGGGTCAGGACTGCAAATCTATCAGTATGCAACCTTGGCAGCCGTTATCAGAATGTCACTGATAGTGTGAATGAATGGATACCTGTCATGAGACGACCGTTGAGTCGAGTCGAGCCTTGTGGATGACAAACCAATAATTAAACGCCTCGAGACTTTTGCTCCGGTTTGTGTGTCTCTCTCTCATGACATGCAGCCCGGATACTGAGCCCTTTCCTGTCTGATTCTTAATTATGACTCGAGTCAAGTCTGGTCAACTCAGCCCATGCTTGAAAGCCCATGTCGTCGTCAGCAGACACAGTCAGACCCTGAGGCACCACGCGGAAAAGTAAGGAGCATGTCGTTACCGGAAACTCGGAAATTGATTAACTAATGTAAAAGTATGCAAGAGGGAAAAGAAAAGAAAAACTTTTCATCAATACCCAAGTAAAGAGAAGAAAAAAAACATAATCTTGGTGCCGGTCAGGTACCGTCATGCCCGTAACTAAACATGAATTGAAGCTCTTTCTGGCCCATGCGACCAATCCTCGACTGACACGGCACTTGAGGACGCGGCCTGCAAACCAATCAAAGGAGCATACACGAGCACTCCCCTGATGACTCTCAGCGGGAAGAGCGGGCGGGTTTTTAGTCGGACTCGGCCCTGAGCGACTGCTAAATCAAGGTTCAATGATCAAGGTCCAAGGATGGTCAAAAGTCAATCAAGCACAAGGACAAGGTAAGGAATGGTCATGTCTGAGAAGAGACAAAAAGATCCACCTCTTACAGTCACAGTCGGAGAGAGAGTCGGAGGCTATCCGCAAACTAGAGAGTAAATCAGTCACCTAAAACAAACGATTGACAGGCACGCGTCACTATCCGAAACGTGCTGATGACTTGATCAGACCCAGAACAAGTTCGTTGACTGCAGGTCATGAACAGATCAGATCGGTGACAAATACAACAGAGACCCATCTAAGTTAAAGAGACACCGCAAATTATTAAGATGGAGTCATTGTGTCAACCATCTCAAGAGTCATCATATAAATTGGGGAACATCTAAGCAGAATAGACCCTCCGGTTCCATGATACCGTAGTGACGGAATGATGCTGTAACTAAAAAGGGACAAAGGAAAAAAAAAACATTTTCCAAGTCTCCAGTAAAACTCTCCACTCCAGTGGAATTCCATCTCATTGCACAACCCAATCTCACGATGGCATCAGCTCACGAGGAGGTCCGGGCTGAGCCTCAAGCCCAAGGATAGGTCCAAGCGGAAGGGGACCACCAAGAAGGAGAAAAAAGAAGAAGGAGAAAAAAAAAAAGGCATACAAAAAGCTCAAGTAATGTCGTCATGCAAGCAATCGGCCGATCTGGTCATCCAAATCCCCAAATCCTAGTGGAAATGAAGCTTGGCGTTCTTAGACGAAAGCCGCTTTCACGCTTTGGGATAAGCCTTGTCTGTACAGCAAAAAAAGTCGAAACTGGGAGAAAAAAGCAACCGCTCAACCAACCATGAAAGATACCATAACTAATAAGAGGAGACGGACGAGAGCGGGAACTCAGTAGTCAGTTACAGAAGCTACGATCACACCAATAAAATCTATCTCCTGATTTAGAGCCTTGGACTTTGGGGCCTTGCTTGAGCCCTACTGCAGTCCATGTCTAGCTGTGGTGTGCCGTTAAACAGAAATCTTCGGCTCTAGCCTTGGAAAGGCAAGGTAGCGAGCGATAGGGTATTGCAGATCATGCCCAACTTGGCAGAACTCTCTGTCCAAGCTATTCCTGTCATCCCGGTCCCCTATCTGTCAGGGAACCCTGATGATGCCTTGAGTAATTACAGGCAACTCTGGGGATATCTCTTGGCGTAGCCCGATGGATGCCATGTCGTAAATTAACAAAGACCAAAACCAAAGAGGCTAATGATACCCGTAGGAGGATCAGATGTCCCCTCGGGCTTCAGAGACACGGGACAGGGGGGGAAGACTCAGGAGACTGGAAATTTCGGAAACAGAGAAGAAAAAAATTAATCAATCTAAAGTTCAATCTCAGGTGCCCGTCAGATCATGGTGGTTGTTCAACGAATGAGATGGCTCACCTGGCCTTTTTACTGTACCCTTGTTGCACGAGGCCACCATCAACACCACACCACCACACCACTACACTACACTACCCTGGAGAATCGGGGTCTTATCGCACAATTCCAAGATGCGGCTGGCTTTGTTGAGCCTGCGCTGCAAGTCTGTTGGTTGCCTCTTGCAAAAAGCCCGCAATGTTGACATGCATGAGAGATTTCGGAGAAGTACCCGACCAGACCCTTTCCATCGTTGATGCTGCAAGGCACAGGTTATACTCAGAGCACGGAAACTGAGGTCCTCGGCACAAGCAGCAACCGACTCAAGCCGACCTACATCGGCAGATGAAAATCAATAATAAAACTCGTCCAGTTTTATCTGGATAACCTTATCCATGCAAAGGTGGATGGTAGTAATATTGTGTCTGTTGGCTATAAACAACCGACATTGCCCTAGTCTCCTGTCCAAGTCTGCCAAGCTAGCTCTCTCTCTTGGACCCTTACCCTTGATCTCAACCTTGACGATGCGCTGCCGCCGTCTGCGGCGGTGCGGTGCGGTGCGGTTGCTCTCGCGTCATCCCAGGCGAGCGATCTGTAGAGTTAGTCGTTTCTTTTTCGTAGATCGAGTACCATAGCGCAGTATCAGTCAGTTGCCCGACTTCCTTAGCGTCAAGGCCAGTGGAATTGTTCTTCCACTTGGTGAATCTCATTGAAGGGACATTTATCTGCACCCTGGGTTAGCTTGGCTAGCTTGGGTTGACCTTGGATCCCATCTTTACTCGAGAAAGCCTACCATTCATCAGGCTGAGCACGGGCTTTGTTCTTATTCGACTGTCATTCAAGATAGGGGGCTGGTGGACTGACAGGCTGTTGAGCTAAACTAGAGGCTTCTCGGTCAGCCTGGCCCAGAAGGTGAAGATGATCGGTGATCCCACCATCAAGAGCAGCAGCAGAGCACGCCTGATCTTGATATGGCCTCCTCAGCTGAAGCACATCAATCCTTGCAGAGATTCGAACACCCTCGGCTGAGATGGTTCGTCCCTATTCCGGTGATGTGCTGCACTCTTTGACTTGACGATGTGACTCTGCATGTCTTGCTTCGAAATGGTTGGTCAGAAGCTGTAGTTGAGGCTGCGCATTCTCTTCAATTTTTGGAAAGACAATAAACGCCACAAAGACTCGACTGGGAAAGTCATTGCTGACAGGTTGGCGCGTTAATCTTGTTTGGGAATTATTGCTGCAGGGCTTTGGACGAATCGATCGTCAGCAAAGCATCCTTTCGGATGTTGGTCAACTTCCATGGCTTACACGGGACAGCTAGTGAGAGTGAGATTGGTAGCACAATTCTATTACCTACCAAAATATAATTCTGCTGCTGCACACAATCGACAGCAAGAACTGCCAGAAAAGACTCGAACTCACCGCAAACCTGTTCACACCCACGAGTTGCAGACCAACAACTTCTGATGACTATCCGAGGATTCGAACCCTTCAGCTCTGAAATCTCTTTAAGTTAGTGGATGAGAGCTCCCTGGCTCCCGCGTGGCCTGTGCATCGAGCCCTGTCCCCTGTAAATATCATCAGTACCTTAGTAGTAGCGTTGATTCTCTAGCCTGCTGTCATGTATGTGTAAGCAGAGCCTACGTCAAGCCCGACGACGAAAATACTACTACCTACTATGATCGTATAACGATTCTCGGCGTTGACGATGAGCAGGGGGAAAACCTCTCCGTTCTAGACTCCAGACTCGATAGGGAAAATAGAGTTCAGGTCCTGGCAGCGGATTGAGCGGCTTCAACCGCAGCCGTAGAAAGGGGGACACTTCCTATCTCGTCACTTTGTCCGACGAGCTAAACCAACGTAACGTTTAGAGATTTGACGGGAAATCGAAATCGTGGGGGGAAATTTGGACCCTCTCTCGGTTGTCTACTGGGCTCTATCTTATCAAAAAAACAGGCACAGTTGCCCACTCTATTTAATATGCGCTATATCTTTTGCTGGTGATAACCTACTTATGTTGCGGGCGCTGAATCTCCATCTGGAGAAGCCGCATGACTGATGTAACCTGAGCTATCTCGACAATCAATGAATCAATAAACCGCGTGGGGAATTGTAACGACTGACTAATAAACCCATTTGGTCCAACCGTCGTGATACAAGTGGAATCAATGACTCTCTAGTAGGTGATCAAGACTCATGTTTACATTCATGCCCGATCGCCAACGTGCTGGAGACAAGACGCGTTGCAAGATCAGCGTTTCGAAGTTGTGTGAAGTTGTGATTCGATCGTCAATTGTCATTGAACTCCCCATATAATGCAATGCACCTGAATTAGACTTTCGGGCGAAAAGCCCCAAATTGTTTATTTGTATGGCTATCAACGACAAAGAGGAAAAAAAACCTCATGGATCAATTGGTAGAAAAAAACCTTGGTTTTGAGGGGGATCGATTTTGAGGCCCTATAACCATGGAAAAGCCGAATGAAACCCCGTCTCAATGCCGCGATATGCCGAGCCAAAACCTGATGATTGGCAAATCCTAATTAATATGCCCACTGTCTGCCATGAGATTGGTTATCCTGGACAAGTTGGGTTTGATTGCGTCTTCAGTATCAGTATTATCCTCATCAGACTGGGGTTGGTGTTGCTCAGTGGGGATTCTTCTTGTCTGCTCCGAAACATGACCGGGCAGATAAGACTTGACAAGCTGACAAGAGGGTTAGTTAAGTACCTGTTGTAGAGGAAGGGAATGCGCGAGGTATCGCCGAACAGATTATACATGCTTGCTATCTCGCCCAGGTCCCAAAGGCTGTCAAGAATCCGGGGAAGTAGTATCAGCAGCTCGTCAGACCTAGCTAGCATGGGATGGATAGGAGTTACTGTAATAAGTCATCATTGTCGTTGACAAGGCCTATGCACCCCAGAGAGAAATAGAGAGTGTTGACCCGCTACAGTACGGCGGTAGTGTCAGGACCATAGACGTTGGGTATGGTACTAGGAGTGCGGCATCAAAGGGCGTGCTACTTGTACACGATGCGACCTTGTTGTTTCTCAGAAAAGAGGTTGGAATATGTGGTCAGGCGGCAGTATCAGAACCGGGGATGCAGTTGGATGGAGGTTGCAGCTCAAGACAGACAAGTGATTCGCTCCAGAAGACCCCCCTTGTACGTCTCCGCCCCCAGACGCAAGCCTGATCAAAAATGGAATGGTTTTGTAGAGCTGCGCAGCGACGGATCAGCGCTGCATTTTCTGTTTACTGGATGATCACGATAGGCGGCCACTTTTTCTCTCTCACTTCCCTTGCCTTTTCAAATCAATCCTCCGAAACTGACCTGACCGGACATGATAGCGCAATTCCCGGTGAACCTGGGGTAGAGATGTCCAATGCACAAGCTGCTAGTTTGACTCGTAGCGCCCTAAACTTCAACTCGGAGGTCCGTTCATCCTCATCGACGCTTCAACTGACACAAGCGCTAGTTATCTCAGGAGACGAGTCGTGATGGAAAGAGGGGTTCATTCATGATGGACAATGCTCCCAAGTAAAGTATACAGAGTTAGTTACCAGTGGGGTTTGGTTTGCAGCAAGGGAACCAAGTACCTGGTAGGGTAGGTCTGTTCTCCGTTTCGCTTCGGTTTATGGATCCAACATGTCCTCTTCTGAGTGACATTCAGCTGGAGGCGATTCTTGTGATACAGGTGAGACAATCGACAACCACTCGGACAATTTGTGTGCATTAGAGAAAAAGAAAAAAGTTGCATCAATGAGATCAATATGCATCAAAATGTGGCTTGTGGCGACGAGATGAAGATTTTTTTGATCTTGCTTCCATTACAGAATCTCTCAATGCAAATCCAGGGTCCGGGTAGGTTCCTGAAGGATGGTTGATCTCCCATTGTTGATCTGTCTTGGTCCCAAACATCAATACCACCTTTACAGTAAACTATCGCCACATGCACGGATTGTGATTGTGGTTGAGATGTTTTTTTTTTTTGGCTTACTGTAACCCAACAGTTGGACGGCGCTGGTTTAGTTTAGTTGAGACTGGTGGTTTCAACAACGGTCGCCTCCTCAAGGTATTAGTTAGTTGTATGAAGGCGAAAAATAACACAAACTTTGTGAGAAGTGAGTAAAGATTATGGTGAGGAGCTTGATGGTCATTGGCTTGTTGGTTATCAAGGTGTGATAGACCTAGCGGCAGCCTCTGATAGTGGCAGAGCGGCAGTCGAAACTGGTTATTGCTGCAGATAATACTGTACTGTGCAGCAGAGTACAGTAGAGCGTCCATAAACCCGGTAGAAAGGCCTACAGTGCAGTACATTATCTGGACTGGGGCATGTTGCAGTTAGTTGGAGTCTTTGCAGAACAAACATGCAATTCGGCGACACAGTTGCGAAAGATGGCGTCACTTGCTGTCGCGTTGAGCGTTTCGAGCGTCTCACAAACTGCCATTGCGCGTCTACTTAGATGAGGTCTAGACCTTTGGTTATAGCTATGGCGTCAATAGACTGCTAGAATCGAGAGTCAGGTGGTTTATTGTTGTGCCATGCCACAGGTTGTGTCTTGATGATGCTGAGCGGCAACAGTATGTATTACTTGAGCGCCGTCTCATAGATACAAGATTATGTCAACACTAAGTTACCCTCAATTTGATATCAGCGACATGAAACGAGATTATGTATTGCCTTGTAAGAGTAAAAAAGATATAATGTCGTTATCAATGCATGTCTTTCCTCGAGTCTCTAGTTACATCCCCGAGGAAAATCTATGCCATTTGTGCAACTAGTTATGATAACTCAAAAAAATCTCCTATTTCCGGCAGCACATCGGAGAGTTCACTGCCATTGGGAAATAATATGGATGTTGATCTCAACCCTGAACCTAACCCTGAATCCGACCTGACCTGAACGGAGAGTATTAAGCTGAAGCACGTTGTCAAAATCAGTGGTTATTTTTGCGTGCTCAAGGTGGAGAAAGGGTGAAGCAGCTAAGTTGAAATAAAGGTGGAGAGAAATGGAGATGGAGACGGACGGCAGACAGGGATGTGGGGAAGGAAGGCATTGATTTGCACTATGCCTCCAAAGGACAAGCTCTAAAGCACTATGCTCATTGCGTTGCTCTTGCGGGCGCACATTCGAATCTGCGTTTCTGCCTCAGGCCCTCGAGATGCCAGGAACCTCTCCAGCCCGTCCCATTCCTGTGGGCAGTAATGAATGGAAATCAGACCAACCATGAAGCAGATTGCGCTACGCCGCAGCAGTTACAACAGCAGCTTCAGTGTATACGCAGCTTTATTACAGCAGGCGAGCCTGTAACCCTCCTCTATGGACTCGATGCAATTGCATCTAACACATGGATCCATTGACCATTCAGCGGGCGGGGTCAATCCAGGTCAGAAAAGAAACCCAAACACAATCCCAGTGACAAAATCCCATCAGACCAAGAAAGAATTTACGATGCCAAATCTTGAATGGCCTCACCTCACACCACGGAGACCCTATGAGATGCACACATCCTCTGATCTTGCGGGGAGGGGGCACTTGGGGCACTCCGAAAGATCTAGCAAGCGGGCAGAACCGTGCAGAATTGCACGGTAGGTAACGGAAACCAGAGGCGACTTGGACGACCAACAGCCCACTGCCCACCTCCGGTGTCGCTATCCTCTTGCTCAGCGAAAAATCTCGGCTGATGCCTTCGCGGTGGGATCCGGGGACCCTCTCAAGGTCCCCATCTCATAACCCATCTGAGTCACCTCATCGAGCTTGCGATATGGGTGATTGTTCTCGTGAACCGGCCGTAATGCAATCATTGAAAAAATTTTCGGCTATCCGTCGCAATCTCGTGCAATAGTAGCATTGGCTAGGATGGGACAGGACAGGACAGAATAAAACACGGCTTGGCTTGGTCAGGGCTCAGGCGCAGTTCACTCAGCCAGTTCAGTTCAGTTCAGCACCAGCCAGCAAGCAAAATCACACGCCAGCGTCTGGTGTTTGAGTGTCTTGCTTGGGTCTTTTGTCATGAAGGCTTCTCTTGTCCTCCTCTGCCCTGCAACAGACACAGTTACGGCACGTATGGTCCCTGGAGAGCAGCAGTGGAAGCTCGCTGAGATGGATCTCCACTTGCTGATGCCCATCCTGGCACTCACTCCCTCCTCCCGCACTCCCTGAGTCTGGGAGGGGTGAGACGCCCTGGCGTGGTGTGCATGCTACACACCCAGTTGAAACGAGAGTAACCCACGCCCGACGGGCGTCCCATCACAGAGCGAGGTGGACCAACTTTTCGCAGCAAGAAGCAGTACGTACCGGTTCAACCTCTGTCTGCAGGGCATTGAGAGCGGCAAGGCGCCCCCACTAAGGTGAGAAACTCCACTGATACGTACTCTTGCTGGGTGGAGCAGTGGTGTGCCTTGGTACCCTCCTCCACGAATTCCTAGGAAGTGTACCTCTAGCGCAATCCTGGTCGTGCAACTGATCATCGACCAAGGCTGTGCCTGGGCCACTGACCAAGAATATACATAACCCTCCCCCTCGAACCTCTCCGACTCTGATCTTCTTCACCATCATCTTGAACTCCTTCACTTGCGATCCTTCAATTACTCTCTCTACTATACCAAACTACTACGGTACTCTACACGATATCACTTGGACACAAAGGAGTTCAACTTACTACTTCTTGGGTTAATCCCTTCAACACTACCTTCTACCTCTTACATACAACCACACATCACCGCAGCCATGGACTTCGATTCTTGGGCTCACTCCTTCTGCCTTGCTTGCGACAAGCAAGTGCAATCCTCTTCCGACGCCTACTGCTCTGAGTCATGCAGACTGGCCGACTTCGAGAAGACATCTACAACAAGCTCTCAAGCCAGCTCGCCCGGCCTCACTTCTCCTTCATGCCAATGGTCATCGAAATCCTCTAGCTCGGGCTTCTACCTCTCCCCTGCCTACGATTTCTCCAACGCAAAGCCATACGGATCGAGGCACATGAGCCAACCCGCCATCAAGCCTTACGGTGCCGAGTCGACTGCCAACCACCGATCTCTCACTCCCTCAAGCTCCCACAGCAGCCTTTGCTCCATGCAGAGCACCTCGACAACAGGAGAGCAAACCCAACTGTCAGACAAGGCGAGGAAGGAACTCCGAGCGTATGCTGTGTCTTTCGACAGCGTGAGGACTCAACGACGACGATCCTACTAAGGGCTTGACTACCAACATCCTCCTACTACACAACATCATACACACATACAAAACAACATCTAAAAACATATCTACGCAACTCATTCAACACACACACACACACACAACTCCTTCAACACGATACCTCAACGCATTTTTCTTTTTTCTTTTTTCTATCTTGTCGAAGAATCTATTTGTACCAAACACGGGCATCATACCGGAGCACTGCATTAAAAAAAAGTTTGTTTTACATCGATCCATGACGATTTCTTTTCACCTCAACCAACCTTTTACTGGTGGGGATCATCTGGGCGGTTCTTTTATCCACCGGGGTTCACGGTTACGGGCCCCAGGCAAGAGGGTATCTTGTACCAAATACAGGGCGGATTGATATCAAATGAAGTTTCAGAGCATGGATTACGGGAGCACGGGAGGTTTTCATGATACCGGGACACGACGGCTGGGGACATTTTGGGTCAGGCGTACAGGACCGACCAGGCAAGAAGCCGGTCGATGGATTATTCTATTGGGAGGTATAACTTGCGCTTTTGACTACGGGGCAACTGGGCATTGACAGGAACTGCGGAAAGACTGCACTACACTGCACAGCATAGCACATGATTGGATACCATAGCATACTATAGCCAAAGAGATCTTTTTTCGTTCTCCCTCCATACAAAGCAAGCCAAGTCTTCAGATTGTGAAATGTGCATAATTCTTTCTAGGTGTTTCGATGTCTTCCGTGTCTTTCTGTTTCTGAGGTGTCACTGTCCCCTGTCACCTTTGTCTCGATTGGCATAACCTACCATTGGGCATTCTTGAGTCTTCTTACATACCAAGTGGGTTTGATTGCTTTTTCTCGGGGGATTTCCAACCAAGCGGACAGTCACCGCCAGGCCGCTCGACTGGGATAGGCAGACCAAATGAATGTGCATCTACTTTTTTTTTTCTCCCCTACATTTTTCGGATCCACGTACCGTATGCACGCATCTCACTCTCTTTGCCTTGTCCCTCTCTCAACGCTTAACTAACAGGGAGACCCCAAGCAGAGAATTGGAGGGATCGATCGGGGCTCTCTGCATGATTTGAAGCTAAACTGATGTGCTTCAGCAGCGGCAAGGATTAAAGGTTCACAGTCGACTTCACTTGTGAGTTCCGGACCGGTCTTACAGGGGTTAACAGACTGGATTGAGGATAGGATGAATTACGACTGTCAAAGAAGGATCATGGCTACTTTTTTCAGCTCCGTTCCCCAGACTTCAATTGGGAAAAGCTTGTCCGAGGCTAGGCTACTCTGTATGAGCCATAGACAGCTCCGATCTCCGGCGACTGCAGTACAAGTACAGATCCAAAGATGGATGGATCCTTACCTGACAAGGTAAATGGAGACATTGATTGATCAACTGACTAGTAAAAGGGAATTGGAAGCAATCAATGAAATTGACTTTATTTTTCAAGTGTCCTCGTGATTCATTTCCGTGTGAATTGAAGCCTGTATTTGTTTTTTGCTTCTGGCCGATAAACGGGGCTTGTTGTATTAACTGAGCTTCGCAACTTTGTGCGGTATTGTATAACTCTTGTGCCTGTGTCTGTGTCATACGGGTCTTAAAAAGGTCAGACAAACAGACAATTAGCTAGTTGAATAGACGTCGTTGAGCAAAGCAAGTTGGTACCCGAAACTTGTACTGTCTGTCGTTCGCCAAGTTTACGTTGTACTTTTTTTTCTTTCTTGTATACTTCCACCGCCTTTACAAAGCAAGCAAGAGTCTACGGAGTATAGCAGGTTCTAACCGACAATATCCACCTTTTACCACGATATACCGAAGGCATTGAATGCTGTAAGCCAAGTTAATCGGCGTCAAACTCTATGTGTATCCGCTTGCTTGTCTTGGTGGTATGTGCTGTGTTAGTCGTCCAAGTCCTCGTTAACTTGGACCCCCCTTGAGTGAAGTCTTTTGTGATCCCTTTGGTAGGGAGTAATATTGAACAATAGTCACATTCCGTTAAAATCCTGTATCGACTCACTCATCCATTCGACTTGGCTCATGGTGACACTTCAAGATGCAAGTAGGGACAGTCCAGATGAAAGGTCAGTCCCCTTTCACGCCCCCCTTTGTGGATGTAAATAATCAATGGAAACTCCTGTCAGTGCATAGACGAGATGACAAGAATACTCGGACATCGCCTGTACGGAGTGGAGGTACGATGCCCCAGTATCATTTTGTCAGTATGGTCTGAATGCTCGAGTTATTTCTTTCATCTTCTGGCATCTAGACTAGACTAGGCCCCCTTACTGTAACCAAACAAGATTTTTTCTTAGCCTCACCCGAAAACCTGGTAGCTAAAAAAGGTACAGGGACCCATAAAGCAAATAGGATTGGCCTCTTGTGTCTGAACGTCATGCGGGCCGTCGCTTGTAGTGTAGAGGCGATCGTCTGTCTAACAAGGTGGATTGTCCGTGTGCCAGCGCATCCGCTGAATACCAATATTAGCCAACTTTTTTTTTTCTGTCTCTTTGTCGATGTTGTCATCGGCGATGCTCAACTGAAATAGATGATCTGAGCTAACAACAGGGTCTCGCACGTGTGTAAGAGAAAAATTTCTGAGAGTGGATTTTTTGGTGGGAAAGGGAGCTTGGCTTTCGCGATTAGGTATGTGTCACTCAGATCAGGGGACCTCTGAATTCTTTTTCAGGGGTCCGATTCTTTGTTTGCATTGACAAACAAAGCCCAATTGTTAAAATTTTTCCATGTCTGCTGTTGGATATTTCCAAGGTTTTGAGGTGCCGATGGAGTAAATAGCTGCGCGTGTAGAGACCCAACCAGAAGTTGGTCAATTTTCTTTGTCTCTTTCTCTCTTCCAACCAAAAGAGAGATGGCGCATAACTTACAGTAATGTGAAAAAGTACGTGCCTACGGGATTGTCAACCGAAGATCGACATGGCTTTTGTCAGGGCCCGGCCATCGTGAGTTTCTAGACGTGGAGTTCTTGTAAACGTAAGCACATTTTTTTGTCTGTCTCCAAGAAAAATGAATTACTTGGTTAATCATTACTACATAGTGAAATCACTACTGCATGTCTCCAGCTTTTCTTAGTCTGGGGGATCGATCGAACGCTAAACAAAAAAAAAAAATTAGATACGATAGGTATGTAGGTATGATATGGACAACCAAGAAAAGAAACCTACAATCTGCCCATGTCTACCCTTTAATACCCGATGCTGGGCGAGATTGCAGGATAGGTATGGATAGAATATGGGATGATGTTGAGATGGGCTGTTTTTTCTGTTCATCGGCAGATGGATCCTCTCGCCTCGTCTCGCCTCGCTTCGACCGGCAGTGAAACTTCAAGATTCCGGTTCTCGCATCTGCATCTTTGTTTTGCATCAGGGTGAATAAAAAAAAAATAGTGCAAAAGGTGGGTTTGTGGCTTGTTTCGGGACTATGGGGTTATGTTATGCTTCATCAACAGTCTCCTTTGATCGAGGCATGTTCCTGGATAAGGCTGTTTCGTTTTGGTCTTTTTGCTTACGAATACACTTTCATCTCGATCGATCGTCTTTTTTAGTTTATGTTTCACCGACGTATCCTCTTTTGTGTCGTCCTTGCTTTACTTTACTGTGCATAGTTTACGTACTTACGTGGCAGTCCTTTCTCTTCCATGGATGCTTGTACTGTATCTATGTATGTACCTGACAATGCCTGTCCAGTTCTTGTCCCTGGAAGCGGATGAAAGAGAAAGAGAGAGAGAGGAAAAACTTGTTCCAGTTGATCGGCGGGAACGGCCCGGAGGTTGCGTTACGCTGTGAATGGATGAATGGTGGTTGTGCTTCCAGAAACTCACTCACCTTGAGAAAGACGCAGCATGGATCGCTGGGTGACGTCGGCACATTCACGACCCATGTTATTATTGATGCTGACTATGATTCTGCCTTGGTTCAAGGAACATCGACTTAGTTACAGAGCAGCCAATTTGAACTTGCCTGATCCTGGACAGAGGCGAATTGAGTTGATTGAGTTTGGATTCAGTTTCGGCCTGCCCCGCTGGGTGTGTATGTGCTGTTTCATTCATTCAAGTACGTGAACATCCATGTGTGCTGGAATTGGTGGCTACAAGGTTACAATTATCCATCGTGGCTTTGGTTATATCAAAGTACGGCATTTGCACAACTCTCTGATATTGGTCACTCAGTTACCCATCCACTGTAACATGCTCAATATCTGGCTTGTCTCAAGTAATTTCCTTGTTTACTTTCTTTTCTTTTCTTTTCTTCCCAACAAACTGTTGGCCAATTGAACCAGAAGAACGAGAGCCCCCCCACTGCCGGGTGTCAGTCCGGTAATTGGATTCTGAGGCTCTTACATGTCTCGAGGGTTGGGCTGGCTGAACCTTGGTCAATCAATCATATATCATTCATTGCAGGGTAAAAAGAATGTGTCAAAAACAAAACAATAGCTAAACCTTCACAATGTCTTGCAGAAGAAAAATAATAATAATAATAATAATAATTTGCACATTCCAAAGGGCCACTTTTTCTTGTTGGCCCATCATCAGAGAATAAAAAAAATAGTTTTCTCGTCAACACCATGTCTTCCGGTTCATCGCTTGTGATCCGGTTCCTGTTGTGTTACTTGAGAGAGGGGGTAGCACAAAGGCAGGGCGGCTGTGATACTTTATCCATCCATGTGAATATTGTGCAACGTATTACATATGCCTCTGACCAGAAGAGGATACTGCATTCATGTATACAGTTGGTCAAGTGAAGTTGCATGCAGATAGACAGTAAGATTCATCGACCAGCCAGCCAGCCTCTTTGTCTTTTTACAAAGAAGGGCGTTGTCAATTCGACGAGTCGGATCGAGTATACAGCCACCCTTCAATATCCCTCATGCCGCGTGTTGTTTCGAGATATGATACTGTAGGATACTGTACTATGGATGTTATATGGTATCCATCCATGGATGTTCAGCAATTGACGGCTCGGATCTTGTCCCTGTGGTGTGGTTACACCACGTGGAATCATACCCTCCACAACCAGCTGCGGCTCAAAGACCGAATGGATGGAGCTGACACAACCGCATTCAATGGATTGATGCCTTATTATTGTTATTTTCCAATGCTGATTTGATCTTGACACATACAAAGCCGTTTCAGAAGAGCGGATCGCCCGTTTATGCCGAGTGGGCACTTGAACCTAAGTTCCCTCGTCCATGTTAGTGCTACTCTACTACTAATACTGCAGTGTGCTGTACATGGCTATTTTCTGACAACATCATCACCCGCTATTGACTCTACCTGTCCGTCCCTTCATCTCCCAGTGACCCAATATCCGGCTATTATGGGTCAATCCTTCTGACACATCTCTACTTCTCAACAATTACAATTGACAATAATAGCCTTTTTAGTTCTTGCGGCATAAACCAATTGCCTCACTGATGATGACGATGATGCAAAAAAATAAGGCGTTGTCTTGCCTCTTTACGCCATGCAAATGCGGTCCGGTTATTCAGAAAACCCCCCCAAATTCCAATCGACAGAATCTTTGAGACCGTCACGGCTATCTCGTCTAGAGGAAGTAATGCAAGGCCTCTTCTCTGAGACGCCCCCCTTCAAAGGTGTGTAACAATCGAACATGGGCGCCCTTTGGGGGTTCAAGCCAGCCATGTCTCTCAAGGCGAATGTTCTACTGCGTTCGCGACTTCAAGCCATAAATTCCAATTACCTAGGTACTTACTGTATGCTCTAATTCGTTAGCGTCGTGTTGAAGCCTGTGTCTTGTCGTCCGTCCGCATAGCTGGGATCCCATAGCCAGCCCAGCACGTCAGCCCAGAAATGCTCGTCTCGCCAGCTTCTACGGGTCTGTGATCGTCTCAGTCATATGACACAGCTTATGGCGATGGCCTCTCATTTTTGAGTTTCTCCTTGATGTAGACTTGCAGCAACTCCATCATCGCGTCAGGCTATGTACGTATGTATTGTTTGATGCACAAGGATATATGTATGTAGTTTTTCTACACAATACTATGTACTTGCTCTTTGGCATACTCGATATCTTTAGGAAGAGCCCTGAAACATGCGCAAGCCTCACTCTAGCCGGTTCATCCGATGTGTTGGTCTATCTTTGTTGATCAGGCTCAATAGAGAGCAGAGGCAAATGGCTTACTTTTTACAAAAGTACTAAGTGCATATTGTACAAGGTCCAATGGCGAGATACCTTGTGTTAGTCGATCGCGTTGCACTTGGAACATCTGCGACTTAGGGGCATAATTTGGTGTATCTTGAGAGTTGGTGTCTACTCATTACGGCCACCTCTTTTTTCTTTCTTTCTTTCTTTCTTTCTTTCTTTCTTTCTTTCTTTCTTTCTTTCTTTCTTTCTTTCTTTCTTTCTTTCTTTCATACAAGCTGAAGTATTTTGTCACATTTCTCACCATGTAGAGTGTGATATTGAAAGTAGAAGTGGCTGGCTTAAACACGCCTGAAATGGGTTAAAGCTGACTGACTACCTAGATAGTCTAGAATAGTATCTATGATTTTCTTATCTTTGTCTTCAGCTCCCGTCATCGAGATCCCTGGCTGGTGCTTCGAGAAACTTGGTGGAAAAAAAAATAGTTTCATTGGGCTAGGGAGGCTGAATGAAGGGATGTTTGTTTATTGCCAGCGCAAGGAATTTTGTTACCTTGTTATCTCCGCATCGTCTTGTTGGATCAATCCTTAGACATTTTTATTATTTTCTTTTCTTTTTTAAACGCCTTGTCTCTCGGACCTGTCATCACGCACGCCACGAACCTCGCAAGTACCCTCTTCTTTGTCTTGGACTCTTCAAGTTGTGTAACGCGAGCATCTCAAAGACAAACCAGTAACCGGGGAGGCAGCCGGTGACAAGAAGGAGTTGAAGGCGATTGGGTGTGTTTCTGATAGTGATACGATCCGTTTTCCTTTCTTTTCTTTTTCTTCTTCCTCCTTTCTCTACACAAGTGAAGAAATGTCTATGCCGTATTTATGACGGGAGATAAAATGCAAATTTTGAATCATGAGGCACTGGATCTCGGAAGCATCTACTAAATCGGATCATGCCAGAGGGAGTGGTCGGCTCAAGTGAGACAGACAGCCTCATAGTTTCTAAATCATCGGTTATTGTCGTCAAGAATCGGACTGGGTCCAGCAATAGTCGGTGGATATACAGACAGGCTATCACCGTCACTGTCGCTGTCACTATCACTAAGCAAGACATTAAGCAAGACAAGACTAAGAGCTTTCCCCAGCTCCTGTTCCCCGCGCCGAACCGGGTTACCCCGAATGTGCGGAGTCTTTAACACCATATTCACGGATCAAGACGGCATCATTGTCACTGCAATAGTTGTGTTGCAAAAGAGGCGAATTGAGGCGTCTAGTCTATCCTCTTGAAGCTCTAGACGCAACGGCCTCACTTTTGGTTTGATTCATTCATTCACATCCCGGGTGGTGGATTGCTTTATACGAAAACTCCCTCCCAGAATTGGGTATAGAGTCAATGTTCCTGGCTCCTCAACTTCTTCATAATGTCGACATTGTAGGGTCACAGCCGCTTTCAGCGCGACCGAATGGACTTTGACCTTTACTATTAACTCTATTTCCCGCTTAGACACTCACACTAAAATCTCAAAACCCCAGGAATAGCTCTGTACAAGGGCTGGTTATCATGGGGAGGGCTTCGTAAGCTCCAAACCTTGAAGCGATCGACCACTCACCATCCTAGGAAGCTCTCCAGTAGCGGGAGGCAAAAAGGCCAACAAACAGTGAAGGAGGGCATTCAAGAGAAACCCAAACCCAAATCAGACGGTTCCTCCGGTTCTACTCACCCTCCTTCTCAGTCTCCCCCTGGAGCCAAAATTCTCTAGTTTCCCCCTCTTCAAAGACGTTGGTAACGATCGTCAAAAAGCTTGGCTCCTTTGTGTGTGATGAGGAAGAATAGTGGACGCTTGCAGGATCTGGCTCGATCTAGGGTTTGCACTATTCGATATCCCGAGAGATCCCATCCATCCCCTTGGTTTCTGTCACCCATGCCTGCCTACATACAACCAACCAACCACTACGATGATTATCCTTTGTCTGCTTTTTTCTTACCATCACCCTGCTTGAAAATTTTCTCTCCAGGGATGTCCGAAATTACTCCTAGTGTACGATGTGACAGGAGTGTAATCACGAACTGAAACCATGCAACGTGATAGATGGACCGGTCATGTTGGTGCTGATAGTGGCTTTCCATTCGCCCAATGTTTTTAGATAAACCCTTGTAAGAAAAATTCTCTCTCTTAGGTTTGATAGTGACAGTTTAGCGAGAGCGAGTTTAAACTCGGCCCCTGGCGATTCTCTATTTTTCGCTATCATTATGTCCGCTATCCGTAATCAGTTGCTGATCTTTTACCATCAATGATGACTGTCCCGTCCCGTCAGTCTGGTACGTACCCGTATTTATCAGCTTACAGTGAGACTTGGACATCTCTCGATAGGTAAAGATTGGCAAAAGTAACAGCAAAAGCAAAAAAACGCCTGACGATCACTCTCGACATACTTGGGAAATCTCGCAATTCTCCGGTCATTCAAATGCATGTCTGAGCACATCTTTCTGTTTACATCCAGTGAAATGGGCTCTTGTCCTCTTGTGCAGGATCTCTATGATACCTCGATATAACAGGGGATACAGTATAGTAAGCCAGATTCTGTTCGGGTATCGGTAGTTGTGGTATTCCAGGGTTAGGCACACCATTTTCGGCATTGATTGGTTCAGGTACCAGGAATGCTGCATGTTTGGATTTTCTTGCTTTCAGGTCGTCAGAAATGTACGCACAAGGTTGCTGACGTGGACATGAATCAAACCAGCAGTAAATGGCAGCCATGCCTGACTCTGTTTGACGCCTTTATCATCAGGTAATAGACCTGTTGCCACTGAATAATTTGAGCTAATTTGGTGATTTGATCAATATATGCAGCTGAGCGGCGCAGTCTTTGTGCTAGCTATCGTCAAACTCTGCTTTTCGCCTATCTTGAGCTGACATCTCAGCTTACAGCTCACTTGACCTAAAAGCATCCACTGAATCCCAAGGGTTCATAGGGAGCTAAACCCTTGCTAGAGTGAATCTGATATCCATCAAACGACAGTAGCCCGTAAGTCTAGACTTGGGTGTTGGAAGCCTTCAACGGTTCCCCGACCCCATATTTACTTACAGTAGGTACATACAGTCGGACCGTCTGCTATACCTACTTTGATTGTTTTGCTGGGGTTTCAAGGGCCGTTGGATGGCAGCTGCACCTTAAAAAGAATTGGATACCGGGCTTGAAACCTCTCTTCCGATTGGACTACCGGCCTCCGGGAGGGATCTACCCGTTCCACGGACCGCCGGACTGCTCGCCGAAGTCCTGTCCTTGCCTGTCCATATCAGAATTTTCTCTCTCTCACCCGCTGCAAACTAATGCCAAATGCGTTGTAAGACCGGTCTGCTACTGTCGTACAACGCACCAAGTTCTACCGGAAAGGGCCGTGCTTAATTTCTCTCGGTTGGCTTCTCCCAGCCGGGGAGCGGACAAGACCCTGAGATGGAGATGGATGTTGGTTGAAACTGGACCGGTCTGATCCGGTTGGAGTCCTTTGTACTGTACGTGGATATGTTGTATGAAGACCCCCAATAGTGGACCGCAAGACGGCGGCGGCTTCAACGTCCTGTTAGGGTGACATGCGCAGAGCTGCGTATTGGCATCCTTGTTAATGGGGGTGAAAGGATCAAGGGCAGTATCGTCTTGCACCAAGTGTCATGGACACTCGTTGAGAGGTGGAGTATTCCAAGTCGAGAGCCTTCTATTTGTAGCTTGTTTCATTGTTGTATCGTGATATTCACCAACTGAGCACATCTTTGTACTATGGAGCTGCAACACACACACACACACATATGTAGACTATCGTAGACAGATATACAGATTGCTTGTCGAGAACCAGGAAGAAGTCTAGTGAATATTGAGAAATATCCCCTTATGAACAGCAGTGAAGGCTGAACTCACAACTCTAAGGTCCAAGGCAAACAATAAAAGAACATGGTATAGGATGATGTAAACCGGCTTATTCATGCCCTTTCCCATCCTTCTTGTAGCCAGATTTGGTGATCCAAACCGTAATGTTTTAAACAGAGTCTTTCGCATTAATATTGCTACACGTCGTCACTAAGGACTCATTCATTCCAGAGAGACATGTCACAATTCCAACCAGCCAAACACATCAATGCGAGACAATATGTTGTGATCGTCTTCTCATGGCCTCTACAACCAGCGCTACAGTAATGCTTCCATCACCCTCCCAAGACCCAGATCAAGGTACTCATCAGCATGTGAAAACACAATCCTGAACCACCCAGGCTTCTCAGAACCAAAAGCCTTACCTGATGCTAGAAATATCTTCTTTTCCATCAACTTGCTCATAACGAGATCTGTAATATCATTGGTTTCTAATTGAGGGTGCCGTTCCATATAGGCCTTACCAAGATCAACCCAAAGGAAGAAGGCAGCGTTCACACCCGGTGCGTAGTCGATCTGGTTCTTCCTGGCCCATGTAACAACACGAGTGTACTGAGCTGACAGCTTCCTTTGGTTCTCAGCAACGTACGACTCGACAAAGGCATCGTCCTCCAAGATGTTGACTGTGACATGGTCGGAGATGGACGACACTGAGCTGTATAGTCCAACTGCGATTATGGAAGCGTGTAGGGGCAAGTTGGTTTGAGATACAATGGTACCAACTCGGATACCATTTGCCCCAAAGTCTTTGGACATGCCCCATAGAACATGCACACGATCACCGTCGATGATGTCCGTGGTATCAATAGAAAGAGCGGACTCGAAAGGAACAGGTGGAGGGTGTTGATCAACAGTGTTGTTCCAGACAGACAATGCATAGATCTCATCGCTGATGAAGTGTACTTTGTACTTCTGACACAGCTTCATCAGAGCAATGAGAACACTGCGAGAATAGCATCGTCCCAAAGGGTTATGCGGATGACTGATCACCAGGCCTGAAACCCTGGTCCCCTGATCTTGAGCATCAAGAATGACTTTCTCGTACTTGGATACAGCCTCGTCGCCAAGGGGATCAACTTCTCCAAAAGCAACTGGGAGAAGTTTTGCCCCGAAACGGGCTGTGAGATCAGGGACGAAAGTTCCGTAATATGGCTGTCCGAGAAGGATTCCGTCTCCGGGATTTGCAACAGCCCACGACAAATGTTCAATGGCAGCACTGCATCCATTAGTCATGGTGATATGCGCTGGCTCGATAGCCTTGAACGGCTTGAGATGAGTATTCAAGAATCGCGCTATTGTTTTCTTGATTTGCTTTGTCCCGGTGGTTCCATCACCGTAAGTGAAAGCCGGATTCCTCAATGCGAGGTTATCATGGATATGCTTCCGGAGAACATCGTGCATGAGGCTATTCTCGGCAACGCCCAAACTCACGATGCCATCAGGATTGGTCTCTTGATCGAAGAGGTTGGGTATGACCTCCCAGAGATCCAAGCCTTTGATGGCTTCCTCTGCTTCATGGGCGCGTTTTGAAAGAGACATTGGTGTTGATTGACGTTGACGAATGGATATGCAGTGTAAGTGGTGTGAATAGAGAATATGAATGTGACTCACCTGTATGAATCGGTTCCCGAGATAAATGGCTACCGGTGGCCGATAGCCGCTACGTTCTTTATGAGAATGCCGAGTTCTAATGTTGTACAAGACCACCGTTCAAAATCGAGGGCTCATCAATAGTCGATATTGTCATCTTGTTTGGACGATTCTAGCGAGTCAGATTTGAGTTGCGTTTTGTTTACTCAACCAGATGACAACATGAAAGCACTTCAGAGGACGGCAACGGCTAGTAGCGATGGAAACTGCTACGTAACTGAGCAATCAGGCATATGCTTCCAAACTAGTAATACACCCATTGCAATCCAGTGCTGGAGATGTAACAATGTATATGTAAATACTTCATGAGAGAGAGTAAGAAAAGTCACAAAGTCCCAGCAAGAACATGGCTTCTTTGAAGCTAGACCAAAGTGAGCGTATTCGACCACGACGTAGGCATATGGAAGCATTGAGGAACCTGCTATACCTTCAGTGCTTGATCACTAATCCCAGCGAATCGAGCCCTTTCTTGATATCATCACCTTTTGTGCTACATCGTGCCATAAACAACGAAGAGACAAGAGTCACGTTGTTGTACACAACATCGTAGGCCAAATCAAATGAGTCTTTCTATTTCACGGATCTTGTATTAGCGTTTGCAGTCGTTAATGTCTATATCTTCTCTATTTCAATGTCACAAGCTCTTCAGCGCTGGTGGGGTGAATAGCAACACAGCTATCAAAGTCGGCCTTCGTGGCGCCCATCTTGACAGCAACGCCGAAGCCCTGTAGCATCTCGCCGCTTCCAATTCCCATTATGTGTAGACCAACAACCTTCTCCTCGGGACCAGTAACAATAAGTTTGTAGTTGGTAGGACCCTTCTGCTCAGGATCCATCATGGCGTAGTACATGGCTGTGAAGCTTGTCTTGTAGACTTTGATGTTATCCTTGCCGTACTTCTCGATGGCTTGGGGCTCTGTCAAACCAATGCTGCCGACCTCGGGGTGTGAAAACACAACTGAGGGGATGTTGCTGTAGTCGAGCTTGAGGTTGGCATACTCGGGACCGCCAAACAGACGGTGCGCGAGACGGCGTCCAGCAGCGATGGCGACAGGGGTCAATTCGACTTCTCCGGTAACGTCTCCGAGAGCGTAGATGTTGTCGACATCAGTGTTTTGGTACTCGTCGACAAGAATGTGTCCCGTCTTGGCAAGCTTAACTCCGGCCTCCTCCAGACCGATGCCCTTGGTCTCAGGAGTTCTGCCGATAGCCCAGATCAGGTTATCGACATCGGTGACAACGCTCTCGTTGCCCTGGTCGTCCTTGTATGTCACGGTAAGCTTGCCGTTAGAGTCCTTTTCGATCTTGCTAGCCTGCGAACGCTTGTGCAGCTTAACACCGAGTCTCTCATACTCCTTGGTAACAGCCTCCTGAATCATGGGGTCGAAGTTGCGGAGGAAGGTATCGTGACGGATGAAGAGGTGGGTCTCGGTGCCAAGGGCATTGAACATGCCAGCAAACTCGACAGCGATATAACCAGCACCGACAATGGCAACCTTTTTGGGCTGTGTGGAAATGTCGAAGAAACCATCACTGTTGGTGCCATACTCGGATCCGGGAATCTCGGGAGGAATGGTGGGCTTGCCTCCAACAGCGACAAGAATCTTCTTGGCGTTGATCAGAACTTTAGAGTTGTCGTCGAGTGTGACCTCAGCCTGGTTCTTGGAGGTGAGGCGGGCCCAACCGTGTACGTAATCGACCTTGTCGTTGTTGAGGTTTCGCTCGTAGATGCCATTCAGGCGCTGAATGTAAGCGTCACGTTTGGTCTTGAAGGTGGACCAGTCGAAGGGAGCTGTCTCCTCAACGGAGAAGCCGTAGGCCTTGGAGTCGTGGATGGCCTCGGCAAGAGCGGCAGCGTTGTAAGTAACCTTCTTTGGCACGCAGCTACGGTGGATGTTAGAGTCATTATTCAGCACGAGCTTCAATGCGATACGCACCCAACGTTGACACAAGTTCCACCAAGTCGCTTGCTCTCAACAATAGTAGCCTTGACACCAAACTTGTTGCTGGCCATGCGCGCAGAAGCAAGTCCTCCACTACCACCGCCAATGACGAGGTAATCGGTCTCCTTAGTAATGGGAGCCATATTGCGCGCAGATGTAGATAGATGGCGGGTAATTGAAGCTATTCGCAGCGGGGTCGTTCTCGAAGACGAAGACAGAGTTGATGAGCGTAGAGAGTGGGCGAGAGCTTGCATGGACAAAGGCTGCACCAAGGCTTGACCTTTACGAATTGGAATGAGGAGAGTTGAAGGAAGGTGGGAGGGTAATGACGTCTTATAAATGGACGACGAGAAGATACAATATGCGATGTGACAGCAAAAGCACGGAAGTTAGGTGCGGTTGTGGCGGGGTTATTGCGGTAGAGGTCAGAAGCGGATTGGATGGAATTGATTTGATATGAAAGAATTGGTTATTAAGACAATTATCGGAAAACTGAGTAAGCAAACGGATTTGATGTTTGGCTTGGATTGGTCGATTTCAATGACGAGCTGCAGAAAAAGAGAACGATTTGAAATCCACTCGCAGCTTGATGATGATTTTTTGATTTGATCTACGGGGTCTTGAGTTCCACTTCCACTTTCGTTCCCGTTAGCGGCGAATAGACGGTTACAGGAACCCTGTTGAAGAATCCCTTGACGGCGTCAAATTCCAAATCAGATAAACAAATGTGGAATCATTGTTTCTAGAGTTTCCATTTCTACAACTTCATTTCTATGGCGTATCTATTTCAAGTATCTGACATAAGCCTAATGACCGGAAAGTCCTACTGGTTATCAATACTCAGTTCAGCCGAGGTTGATGACAAAAGAGAAATATCACTTTGTCGGTACCTACTAGATGTATCAAGCCGCACGATCGTGCCAACATAGATCACCCCTAGTTTAGTACACAGAGGATATGTTCAAACATTGGATATTTCGACATGATAAGTACTACCTACCATCACGATGACTGCATATGGTACATTCATTAGACATATGCAGCTCTCACATATGCAGGCATGGGTTAGTACCTACGCAGCTATAGCGACACACTGCATGTCTCAGTAACTTTGGCTGAACGTGATGATGCATGCAACCTCACTATAAACGCTGAAGAAATTCACGGCTAGGTACACATGTAGTGCATTATATGCCAGATGAAAGTCCTACGTATCCATCCATATGTAGGTAGCCCGGTTGAAGCTGATACGTTGATGACTGACTACACTATACGAGACGCCCAATGCTGTTACCAATGTACAAAACCTCCAAAGACTTTGACCACAACAGAGAACATCAGCATAACATGAAGATATTGAACTTCTGGTATTTCTTTTTCAAGGTATGACGTTCGGTGGGTGGAGCTTCGCTTCTGTAGCTGGATACTGACAGCTTCCACAAGCTCTATGGCTCAAACCCTTACGTAGCCCCCGGGGCGACAGAAGAATTGGCCGCTGAAAGCCTAAGAGACTAAATTAACTAATAGCTTTATGGTGCTTAAATAAGCCTCTTGGGATATTTATTTTTATCACCCTAAGCTTTAGAGGCCAATGTTTCTGACACCTACCTGATAGCCTGTGAAACTCGCTTCAGTGCGTCTTTAGCGGATAATTGATAATTGCTTCTGTAATCCTTGTCACTTCTGACGATTTTTGGTTGGTTCTCATGTCCCCTGTCGTCATCTCTCATTTGCTCCAGCTCCCTCTTTGAGCTCCATGCCAGCACCGACCAACCCCCCCATAATTGTCCAAACGCCAGACCCAGACCCAGACCCAGGCCAGGCTGACGATCCAATCCAATCCAATCTCATCTCTATCTTAAACCACCAGAATTCAACCTCCTCAATAACGGTATCCGGTTATCGAGCCTTAATCATCGATCGCTTTATCGACTGTGTAATCGATAACTGCGGTCCATATCTATCGCTAACTCGAGAAGCATCGACTCGGACCTCTCCTGGCATCATCGCGGCCCGTCGTTCGTGTCCCCCATCTTGAGCTCCTTGTAGCTTGTATACGTGATAATGGCGGCTGATGAAGGTATCCGGCACTCGCACGGCATCCCTACTTGTGTCGCTCAAGCTAACTCTGTATCAGCGCCAAACCTGAACCTCTCTCCTGAGGAGAAGCGAACCTATGGTCAACTCTTCCGACAAGCCGATTCCGAGAGTGTTGGTGTCGTGGTTGGCGAAATTGCTGTCCGGTTCTTCCACAAAACAGGCCTTGACTCCCGTATTCTTGGCGAAGTACGTCCATCATGACATTATTCAGGCGTCGGCCTTCAGTTCGCTCACAATCCACAGATATGGCAAATCGCTGATAAGGAGAATCGAGGCTTCTTGACACCAGCTGGGTTCGGTATCGCCCTACGACTCATCGGGCACGCACAAGCCGGTCGCGAGCCTACACCCGAGATAGCCCTTCAACAAGCTCCTCTTCCTCGATTCGATGGCATCGTACCTCAGCCCACCGGCGGCATTCCTCCACCTCCGCCCGTTCCTGTCAGCTCGCCGCCTCCCCCAGCTGCTCTCCAAGCCCAGAGTACTGGTGGGCCGATCCGCATCCCACCCCTGACTCCCGAGAAGGTCGCCCAATATACTGGCCTGTTCGAACGACAGCCTCTTCAAAATGGCCAGCTCCCCGGTGACCAGGCAAGGGGTATTTTTGAAAAATCCGGTCTACCCAACGAGGCATTGGGTAGAATATGGCAACTTGCCGACATTGAGCAGCGTGGAGCTCTCGTCTTGACAGAATTCATCATCGCTATGCACCTTCTAACCTCCATGAAGACCGGGGCTTTACGGTCTCTGCCTAGTGTTCTTCCTCCTGGTCTTTATGAGGCTGCCTCGCGCCGTGGCCCAGTCCCACGCCAACCTTCGACTGGTCCCGGCATCTCTGCTATTCCTCGACAACTCAGTGGAACGGCACAAGTACGCACAAACAGCCCTCTTGGCCGACCTCCTATGTCCCCTCAACAGAGCGGTACCAGTGACTGGGCCGTGACCCCCGCCGATAAGGCTCGATTCGACCAGATTTATGCCGATCTGGATAAGGGTAACAAAGGCTACATCACAGGAGAAGAGGCGGTCCCCTTCTTCAGCCAGTCCAATCTACCTGAAGACTCCTTGGCTCAGATTTGGGATCTTGCAGACACCAACTCCCAAGGTCAGCTTACGCGCGAACAGTTTGCAGTCGCTATGTACCTGATTAGACAACAGAGGACTGGTCGTTCAGTTCCTCTGCCTACTACCCTACCTGCCAACCTGGTCCCTCCTAGCCTTCGTAGCCAGATTCGCCCGCAAACTGCTACATCCGCATTCGATCCTCCTCCCGCGCCGGTTGTACAAGCTCCTCCTCCTCAACCAAAGTCTGCTCTCGATGATTTGTTTGGTCTTGATTCGGGCAGCTCAACACCTGCCCCTCCACCTCCTGCTCAAGCTCCCATGTCAACAGGGGGTTCTAATGTCAATGACCCCTTTGCCGGCGGCTCTTCCCTTACGCCCACTTCCCCTGTGAAGCCATCTCTGACAGGAACTGGTGGTTCAAGCTTCAAGCCATTTATTCCATCATCATCCTTTGGTAGGGGGTTGACACAGCAACCTACTGGTGGTTCGACCGGCTCTGGCCAGAAGCTTTCCGCACCATCTGCGTCCGAGGACTTGTTGTCGGACAACGATGAGGCTAGCAAGAACATCTCTGAAGAGACCACTGAGCTCGCAAACCTCTCAAACCAGATATCTTCCCTGTCTAAGCAAACTCAGGATGTCCAGGCTAAGAGGACTACAACCCAGAATGAACTGAACCAGGCCACATCTCAGAAGCAAAACTTTGAGCAGCGGCTTGCTCAGTTGCGCTCACTCTATGAAAAGGAGGCGCAAGACACTCGTGCTCTCGAGGAGCAGCTCAGCAACGCTCGAAAGGAGACATCCAAACTCCAAGCTGAGTGCATGACACTCGAAGGCACTTACCGAGATACCCAAACCCAGCACCAGCAAACACTGGCAGCTCTTCAGGCTGACCAACAAGAAAACACAAACCTCAGGGAACGAATTCGTGTGGTCAACGGAGAGATTGCACAGCTTAAGCCCCAGATTGAGAAACTCAAGTCCGAGGCTCGCCAACAAAAGGGACTGGTTGCCATTAACAAGAAGCAGCTGTCTACCACAGAGGGTGAGCGTGATAAGCTCAAGGCGGAGGCAGAAGAGCTCAACAAGAGCATTGATGACCTGCGTCAAGCAAACACCGGCTCGCCAGCTTCAGCATCCGCCCAAATCGCAAGTCCTGCTGCCTCCGTATCCAGCGCCAACAACCCCTTCTTCCGCCGAACTGCAAGCACCGATATTATGGGTGCATTTGCTTCTCCTCCTCCTACCAAGAACGCCTCTGACAAGTCTTTCGATGATCTCTTCGGCCCTGCATTCCCACCTAGTTCTTCGGCCACTCCTCCCCCAGCCGCCCCAGCCGCGTTTTTCAAGCCCCAGCACACCGGTGCGTCAAACGCTAGTGCAGGTTCATACAACACTCCTCCTGTCCAAGGTTCTCCTGTCATGAGCCGTCAGACGACCCTTGCTGCTGATCCCCCCGCTCCTCCCGAGTCGAGACAAATCAGCTCTAGTTTCCTGCCATTCCCTGACCACACCGAGTCTCTTTCGTCTTCTCGACAAGTGTCTCCTCCCGCTTCGCGTGCTGATGATCCTCTTCATGGCTCCGTTACTCCTGTTCCCGGTGACTTCAAGTCGTCAGACAGCGTTGGAAGCGTCCCCGGTGCTTTCCCTGGCGACGATCTGGCTAAGTCTGAGAGCAAGGATACCCTGTCTGCCGCCAACGACGCTTCTCGCGAGGCTACCAAGGACGATGAGTCGAAGCCTGCTGACTCTGCCGATCCTTTCGGTAGCACTGATGAAGCCAAGGCCAAGGCCGACTTCGAGAATGCGTTCGCCGCCTTCACGACTGCCAAGACCCAAAGCAAGCCGTCTCCCGAGGCTAACAAGTCGTCCGCTTTCGACTCTGAGTTCCCTCCCATCTCAGAGCTCGAGCGCGATGAGGATGAAGACTCGGACTCCAGCAGTGACAACGGAGGCTTCGATGATAACTTCACGCCAGCCTCGCCTCCTGCTAAGCCTGCAACTGAAGGCTCGCCCGAATTGACACACGCAGCCCCTGCCAGCACTTCCCCACAGCCCGCCCATGAGGCCAACTCTCCTCAAGAACCCAAGGCTGCCAGGTAAGTGCCGGCCAATCTGCTTTCGAAATTAGCAGCAATAGCTAACAGAGACCAGCGCCGAACAACCCTCGTCGCCCGCCACTGTCACCGACACTAACGCTCAGAAGTCATCTGTCGACGACATCTTTGGCGCTGCTGCCACTGGGACTGCCCCCGCATCACAGCAAGCAGCTCCATCCAACCCTCCTCAGACCAAGAGCGGGTTTGAAGATCTGGACAGTGACTTTGAAGGCCTAGAAGATGCTAAGGAGGGCTCCGCCGACGAAGACTTTGCCAACATCTCTCGCTCTGGATTGGATGACTTTAACCCTGTCTTCGACAGCAGCCCGCCTGGAAGCCAGACAAAGACCGAGTCTACCGCTTTCGGCAACGAGAGCTTCGATTTTATATCTGCCAGCTCAACCGGGCCTACTCAGCCAGCTGCTGGGGCTCAGCAGCAAAAGGCTTCCGAGACTCACGACTGGGATGCCATCTTCTCCGGCTTGGACTCGCCCAGTGCTGCTGCTGCTCAACCCGCTACTTCTGAGAAGCCAGAGGGTGCCGAGCCTCATCCTGGTCAGCAAGCTTTGAACCGAACTTTTTCAACCGAGTCTGAGCATGATGACCCAATCCTTAAGAGTCTTACCGGAATGGGTTACAAGCGTTCCGAAGCTCTTGAAGCTCTTGAGAAATACGATTATGATCTTGACAAGGTAAGTCTTGGTGTAAGTCTCTGTCATGAACATCACTAACACGATTCAGGCTGCGAACTTCCTTGCCAGTCGCTCATAATAAATACGCAACTGTAAAGTTGTATTCTATCCTGGTATGAAAGGATGGCTTAATGCTACGCTGCATACTTGATTTCCTTAGTACTCTTCCCTTAACCCGCATCCCCATGATTCTTTTGTTGAATAGCTTCTTTGGCAGCGAATTTTCCTTATGCGTCTTATCACATTGGAGATGGTGTCGTTTCTCGTTATCTGCCCTCACATTGTAGTATCATCAAGACTGCTTGTTTGTTTGAGTCATCGGAGCATGTTTTGAGTCCCCCTGTACTTCACACGCTTTAAGCCTGCAGTTGTAGAGATATACCGGTTCATGTTGTGTTGTCGGCGGAGTGCTCAGGGTTCAGTGAGTACAAACAAGTCGCAACGACGAGGCTATATAAACAAGTGTAAATATCATTGTCGCTACGTGGGCACAAATAATGCCTATCATACAGATTTCCCATAACGGCCTTCCTCTTTTCTCGTGCATGCCTGAATCATAACTCGTTCCTTGATCACTTGACTCTGCTCATGATAGTCTCTGGTCCACGTTCGACATCGATGTTGGCAGCCTCCTTTTTAACCGCTGCAATCATGGACCTCTCGAAATCGTCTCTGGTCCTCAACACAACCTCAACCCATTGAACGCTCAAATCCCAGTAGGCCATCTTGAATGCTACGTAAGCATCAACGATGCCATCACGATCCGCTGATAGTAGGCGCAGGAAATGCTCTGTGACACGCCAGGTGTCCTTGATGGATGCACCAACATCGGGCGATGGCAGAGTGCTAAAGCACTCGAATGCAGTAGAGATGTCGTTGAACAGCTTGTCCTGGAAGGGGTCGGTGCGGCGAAACTTTGCGCCCTTGTTGCGAACAGCAGACAGGTATCGCACAAGTAGCTCCTCGGCAAAGATCTCGATAAAGATGTCCACAAGGGAGTGGTGCAGTACCTGGCGGTAGTCGTTGACATACTCTTCGAATGTCACCACCATTTGTTTCATAGCATTACTTGTGTACCAGCGGGGTGTGAAGAAATCGGGCATGACTGTGCCGAAATCGACAGAGAAGACGAGTTGAGCAAAGCGGGTGATACACCATGTACTGAAGTCGACATAGCCGTCACGCAACATGTTAACCTCTGAATCGATACGTTCTAGGTACGCGGGCGAGACATGCTGCTCAACCAAACGACGGAAACTGGAAAGATAGGCCAGGCGGCCCTCGTCTTCGTTGTCGTCGATAGACGCGATCTGATCGTTGGCTGTAGCCACAAGCCAGTCCTGAAGCGCCTGGAAACCTTCCAGCTCGGGAATTTTACCCTCTTCATAGGGGATAGCCTCGTCTTCAATCATAGTCTGCCACGATTGTTGCCGCGTGCGCAGACGAGCGAACATGGCGTCAATAACACCTTCGACAACATCGGTTCGCTGTGAGTTGGCAGCGGCGTCTACTTGCTCGCGCAGCATGCGCCACAGAGCGACAAAGTTCTTGGTTCGGAAATAGCCATACTCATCCTGATCCAAGTTAGAGCCCTCCACATTACGCTCTGCCAGGTCGCGCTTCTCTTGCGCAAAAATTCGGTCGATCCATTCGTCGAGGAACTTGATAATGAGTTCACGGAAGTCGCGCACGAGCTCTGCTTCACGGTTGTCGATAACATGTGGCACGAGCTCTTCTTGCTTGAGCCCAATCTTTGCCATCTTTCGGTAGTACTTCTCTGGGAAACCCACAATCTCTAGCGTGTGTGCTGATGATGCCTCGTTGCCGTCTACCATACCGACTAGGAAGTCGTGCATAAGTTGGTGATAAACACCTGCGTATGTTTTGACAATGTTCCATTTCTTGGGCATAAGGTGCGTCATTCCGACCTTGACGACATTCAGATCGTTGAAGTACCACTTCATAATTTTGTCAAGCTTGCTCGGGTCATCAAGAAACTCCTCCTTTGCTCCCTCAAATTGCTGCTCAGCACTGAGTCGGATGGCCTGTATAAATTTGTCTTTGTAGCCGCGGACCTTCTTTGCACCGTCTGTGATACTCTGGAACCGCGTGGCCATCTCCTTGTGATCCTTTAGAGCTTCCTGCAGTGCCAGCACCCGTTGGTCGCTCGATTCCTCAGCTTCCATCACCACCGCAAATCGCACCACAAGTCCGTTGTTGTCCTGCACAACGAGGTTAATGAGATTAAGAGCGATAATGCCGACATGCTCGTCGAACCAATCGATCGTATCGTCCAATCGCGCAAAGTAGTCAATTAACGTGGGCTCAAGACTGTCGTCATCTGCTCGTTGTATTTGCTCCATGGCATCGTCGCGAATGTTTCTTAGTTGGGTGAGTTCGTAGTGGCACGGCAGCAAGTTGGGCATATTGTCATTATCCTCGTCATCCTCCCTTAGCATAGCTTCGACACGCGATATGCGATCATTAAACGTCTCCAGGTTGCGACGCATCGTCTCGACGGCACCAAAGTTGCGGTGTGCTTGTGATACCAAGTTGATGCTGGCAAAGTCCTTTATCATGTTCTGTGACTCGGAGCACAGCTTGTCGATCTTGATCATTTCCTCCTTGATCATTTGGACTGTCTTTTGGCCATCGCTTAGACCTGTCATTCCCGATTGAGTTGTCTCGAGCTGCTCTCGCAGACCACTGCGAAGCTGTCCATCTACTGCGCCCTTTTTCCGTGAGAATTCCAGCTTAAGTGCGGGTATTTTGTCCAGATCGTCGGGATGTCGCAGCAGCTCTGAGAGCTTGGGCGCAGGTGTATCGTCCATGGTTGCAGCGGCGGAGGGTACGGCGCCCAATCAGACCATGGTTCTGGGGAATTGCACTATGTTTGTGACTGAATTCGGAATGTGGTAATCGTCAGGCGATGGCGCGGATTGGAGTTGAAGCGAACGTCGATGTGTATATTAAAGTGAGTGGGATGTCTGTCGTGGGTAGCTATCACTCACTGTCCGGCCCCTAGATTCATAGGTTGTTGAGGTTTCATTGTGTGGCTGATAACTACTAAGCACAGCCACTTTCTTAAGTACTTGGGCCCAAAACAACAGAACAATGGCATACTCTTTCCCATAAACGCATTAGGCTTCATTTTATTTTCTTGAGGCAGAACTTTGATTTCCTTGAAGATGCTGAAAGCACACATTCGTTCTCTGAATTTGCAAGATAGTAGGAATTGGCTATTTTGTCAGACTCATAACCCAAGTCCGGTTGCATATGTCAGGCGTTTCACTGCAAGACTTCCAGATGTCTCTACAATCAGTCACTATCACTCCCTGAGCTACTCGTATCATCGCTGTCGTCGTCTTCTCCCAAACTCTGTTCGGCGATGACATCGCCTGCCTCAAGACCAACATCAGCGTTATCATCCGATTGATCGTCTTCATCATCGCTGTTAACTTCCCCTTCTTCTAAAACCGTATTCTTGGCCCTGTTTCTCCTCTTATTCGCCTTCATAGGGCCCTTCTTGGTAGGCCTCTTTCTCTTGTTGCTACCTTCCAGGATAATATCCTTAGGGCCTAGTGTAAAGTTTGAAGGGAGGCTTTTGTCATAGTTGAGTACCCATATCGTCGGGAATTCCAGTATGCGTGTGTTCTTGAGCACCTCTCGAAGACAATCTTCCGACTCGAGCTTCGTTACGACCGGTTTGTCTGATGGCGAGCGATGATTGGCTAGAAAGTACTGAAACTGTCGTTTTTGAGCCTGATCCGCTTCCGATGGCCACATGCCTGGCTCAGTGTCGTTATGGTTTGTCCAAGTCTGTGTAAACGGGTCCTGAAGCGCAAATGACCCGGATGACCATGTCGAATCCTTCCAGTCCTGCAATTGTCCATCCAGACCCGGCCATGAAACTTTCTTGGATTGTTTGCCTTTTGCCTTTTGTTGCTCCTCCAAAAGTGCATGGTAGGCTCGATATAGTGGCACGTCATCCATGACCTTGGACAAAGCCCGTATCTTCTTCGGCTCCGCATCTGTTGTGTCTTCTAGAGTCATCCATTCCACCTGCCAGTTGACTCGCATCGTCCGCCTGTTGAGTGACGTATTATTCTCCCGCTGTCTGGCCATGCCCAAAGGCGCACACATGATATTGATGTTGAGCTTCTTCAGTCGCGCGGCTAGATGTCGTTCAAATGATCGACCTTTTGGTTCACGCAGAACTCTAGTGACAAGAACTTTGCGCTTACGCCCATCTCGTCCAGGTTTCCACTTGACCTCTTGAATCGTCATGGGGCGCAACTCTTCTTTTTGCACAATCTTACGCTCTTCGACAAGAACCTTCTCGGCGCGTTCGACGGATAGTTCGATCCCGTGGAGGAAGTTGTAGTCGTGGTCGACGCCGGCGGGTGTGCGAAGCTTCGAGGGGGCGATGTAAGCTGTCGCATCGCGTTCGCCGGAGCACTCAGACCAGGCCTTGTGTTTTTTTATACATGCGAGCGAGCAAGTGCGAGTACCACAACGCGGGCATGTGTATTTGGGTGTTGATATATGGCAAATGCCACATAAAGATGTAAGGAGTGGATCGGACATGGTGAATCGAGATAGATAGCGACGAGGGAAGTGGCTAAAGGAGAGAATGATGCGCCGCGACTGAATGCGCATATGTAACGAAGGAAACTTTTTTGTGGGGCCAAGGTTTATCTTATCATCGCCGCAAATGCGTGTTAGAAAACTTGACTGTTCAAGCATGAAAAATGAAATCATTAGGTCAGTCTATGCCATGTAAGGAGACTCTTCAGCTCTTTCTTTTCTATACCCTAAGTTTAGGTCTGGTAATGTATTTCCTCCACTGGAGTACATCCATACCAGCATCTATGAGCAAGAGTCAACACCTGACTACAAGCCACATACGCAGCACGATACACAACTGTGGTAGCCAGAGTGGACTTATCAATTTAGAATTTGCAAAGGTCATTCAGTCAACGTTCAAAATGTGTTTCATTCTTGTGACGTCCGGTAGGCTAAGTAACGGAGCGACGTAGCGAACAGACACCGCTTCTGAGAAGAATACTCTAACATAATGGAAAAATGGCCGTCAAGCCCAGGTATATGAGCGAAAGCTGCTCATCAGATGAGACAGTAAATGGTTGTGATAGAAAGGTGAAAAGGAGACATTAAACGCCATGGCCCGCAGGTTTTGATCCAAGCATACCGCCAAATACAACGCAATTAAATAGATTATCAGATATCGATCAACAAAAGGCAAGCAATGCACAGTTGTCATCTAACACATTCAGCGTGTGCCGCCGAGAGCGCTGATCCTGGCGCCCGATGGTCTGTGCATCAGGGACTGTTGGTGCTGGAGCTGATGCTTAGATACGACGCCTGCCTCGTGTGAAATTGTCCCGTTGTCGGATCGATTCTCTTCGAAGTCCTCTTCGTCATCCTCGACAATCTTGGTGGGGATCTCGTCTCGGAGGCTATACTGTTGCGACGATCGCTCGGGAGTAGTAGCTGTAGAGGCAAAGGACATTGCTGTGCTGCTCCTGTTGGGAATGAGATCCGGGGTGGGAGGGATACTGGACGCCCTCCCTGAGCGTGGCGCCAGGAGGGATTCGTCCCCTGTTTCGGACGTGGCGGCGGAGTGGCCGTCATCGCTCGGGGTGGTAGAGTGTCTCGAGTTCCTTCTACTAGAACTCCCTAGTTCGGCATCATGCGCCAGCTGCAAGCCCTCGACAGCAGCCTGGCATTGCTCAGCAATGTTACGCACAATGTGGGCAATAGCATCAGTCTTGTCCTTGAGGTGGCGATCGGCCACATCGTTGAAGCTAGACGAAGAGTATCGCTTGCTTCGGTGGGTGGAAGAACTAGGGCTGGGGCTGGGGGTGAGACGGCTGGGCTCACTGGATTGAGTCTCCTCGTCAACCTCGTCATAACCCTCCTCGATCTCGTGAGCCAGATCATCAGGCTTGGTAAGAGACTGGATGAGATGCTCCATGTGGTGGCTTTGGCCACCAATGAGACTACGAAGGTGAAGAACAACTCTTCGGGCCTCGTCACGCTGTCGCATGATGGTAATGTTGGTGTGCTGAAGCTGAGAGAGCTCCTTCTTGTTCCTCTTGCGCTCGCGCTCGAGTTCCTCAGCAATCTCTTGCTGAAGGACAAGAGCCTCGAGGGCGTCATCGCGCTGCTTCTCAGTGCCGGTAAGACGAACAGAGAGACGGGCGTTGTCATCCTTCTGCTGATCGATGAGGCCAGCGAGGCGGCGGTTCTCCCTCTTATGTGTGTCGATCTTGACCTTGAGGTCCTGTGTCTCTTTGGTTAGAGTTTCAGCGAAGGCCTGGAACTTGAGGAACTGCTGCTTCCAGCTCTCAAGCTCTTCAACAAGGTAGTTGTTACGCTTGTTAACCTTGCTCAGCTCAGTGTCCATGCGGCCCTTGAGGTTGATGAAGTCCTGCCAGGCCTCGAGAGCATCACGCGAGTACTGGTTTCTCTCGCGGACAATCTCGTTGAGATGGCGCATGGACACCTTGGTCATGAGAGGCTTCTTGACGGATCCACCAAAGACAGCCTTGATACCAGTGTTGCGTCCGAGCTTCTCGCAGACGTGATCCATGACAGCCATGACGGCATCCTGGTTCCACCACTCGGGATCCTGGATAGACTCAACCTCGCCACGCATGACAATGATTTGGCCAGCAGGGACAAGCTTGCCACCACCGTAGGCGGATCGAAGATGCTGAGGAACTCCGGAAGGGGTGACATCGCCGTTCAAAGCTTGAGTGAGTCGGGTGACGAACTTGTTGCGCTGGCCGGGTGTAAGTGCGGTGGGAGGGCTGGAGGTGAGGACGAAGTTGCGATCAAGGTCAACGACAAGAGCGTCGGTGGGAGCTGTGAACAGAGAGCGACACTCGACTGTAATACCCAGAATGTAGGGGCCAGGCTCCTGGACCAACTCTTTGGCGTGACGAGCGTGGACAACTGGGATGTAAAGACCACTCCATTCATACACTCGGACGCAGTATCGCACGGTTTCGGCAGCCATGGTGAGCATAGCAGGGTAGTGGCTTACAAAGATGATTCGACGTGTAGGAGAGATGGCTGCTTCGATGACGCCGACGATGTTGGGAATGGATAGACAGTTGAAAAGGGGCCACATAGCAAAGTTCTGGAATCCGGTAGGCGAGGATGGGAACTGATAGCAAAGGGCGTAGTCCTTCATGTCGATGCGGACCAAATCGTTCAGACGAGGAGCAGGGAAGCTGAGAATTCGGGAAACCTCCTCGGCGTGGAACAGGTTGGTAGCCTTGTTCCAGTGAATCCACATACCTCGAAGGTAATCTCCCAAAAGATTGTACAGAGGATAACGAGAGAGGAATGACAAACAGTAGGGAATCCAGTATGTTTCGTCAGGGTTGTCGTAATAGTCACTCTCAGTTCTCTTGCGAAGCTCACGAATTGTCTCAGCCCTCTTCTCATCGGCTCGCGACCAAACCCGCAAACAGATACCGTACAGAGTATGAGAGGAATCCTGCTGAAGAACAAAGGAATGGTGAACGCAGTGAGGCTGACTACGGCCAGTGCAAATCTCAACATCATGGGGGAAACAAGCCTACTCGCCACTGGTTAGCTGAACCTGTTCAATCATTTGGTGAAGCAGAATATACGCACCCTCATGGCGGAGTGAAGAGCGCGAGCAATCTCATTATCCTGCTCAAGGCGCGGGCTGCTGCCCAAAATTTCGGGTAGCCAAAACTGACCAACGGCACCCTTCATGTGGCCAATCTTTCCTTGGGTGGGAGTAGGAGCCTTGACCCATTGCGAAGGTTCGCGGCCGACACCGCAGACCATATAAGCATGGGTCAAAGTCTTTGGCGTTCGCTGCTGAGGCTTCATGTTGAGGGTTGAAGGAATAGGTTGCGTAATGCGCGAGTGCAGCGAAGAGGTTCGACTAGGGATCAGCAGGTTTTGGTCTGGGCCCTGGTCGCGGGTGCTGGGCCTGCCATCGCGGTCGCTAGTCCGAGGACGGGTAAAGGAGGAATGGGTATTCAGCGAAGGAGGCATAATGGCGATGATGAAGCGAATCGGTCCTTCGTATCTTTCGTCAAATTGGGTATCGGAATAATAGTAGTCGTAGTCGTCGAATTGATTGCAGATATCAAGCTATTGCTGTATTCGCAACTGCTGCTCGTCTTGTTTATCGAGTTGGCGTTAACTGACTAGCAGGCAGGCTTTGATCGATCAGTCCTTGATCTTCGCGTCTTGCCCGTTTTGCTTGGGGGGGCTCCGCTCCGCGCTCAAGGCTTCATTCAAAGGCTCGAGTCAACCGGGCTTTTGAATGGAAAAGCAAGGAAGAAGGAGAGAGAGAAAGAATGAAACTCGAGGAACGAGGGGGAAGATGGGTAAAATGTAAAGCAAAGGGAGAAGAGGCAAGAGAAACAACTAAACCCGGGGGTGTACTATTAGGTAGGTAGGGATGGGTGTGTGGAGAGCTCCATCAATCAATCCATGGATGCAACAGGAGCAACGCCCAGCAAGCGAAACAAGATGCGACGCCAGTCGACGAGGGAATGAGCATGAAGGTACCTGTACTTTTTGATGGTCTATGCTTGTTATTCCAGTGGGAGCTCCCGTTGTCCGTTGACTTTAACGGTATCAGTACCTACGGCCAAGCCCGTCAGTGGAACAGGGACGGCAGAAATGGTTCTGAAAATGGTCAAGAACAAGGCCTCTTGACGGCCGAAATTGTGAGACAGAGAGCGGCTGGTAGGCAGGACAAGGACTGCTTTGACCCTAGTAGGAGGAACTTGGCTCTCAACTGATCACTCACTGTTCAGGCTGACCGAGCTGTTTATGGAAGCTTTCCATTACTACCTATGTATGGCATTATGCGGTGCAAGCAAGGTGTGATTGTGATTCCATGTGTAACTTCCATGGCTACTTGATGTGAGTGGCTGCAAGCATCAACCACCATGGCGTTTTACCTGGGCATAGATAATGAGGTATTTGGTTGCGATAATTATTAAACTCTCAGTAGTCAATATTCCAAACAGCCACAGGAACCAAGAGAAAGTCAGATTTGGTGAGGTGCAAGGCGAAGCTCTCGGGCCTGGGTCAAGGATGTACTGTACCTACATTAGGGGCAAGATGAGGACGAGCAGAGACCAATCCCCATCCACCCACTGAGGGGCCGAGATGCTGGGGCTGTCAGGGGGAGAACCACAAGCTGCAAGGTGCTAGCTGGACCTGCACGCTTTCTGCAGGGGTCATGGGGAGGCCTAGTCCGTCTCCTGGCTTGGGCGTCCAAATGGTTCCGGGTACATGGCGGAGACGGTTTTTCTTCACATTCTCAGCGCTCGAAGCGATGGATGACGGGCAGAATCAAACGGCCTAGTCTAGACCACGGCAACCATAGGACGAGTTGGAAGGCATGAGAATTGGTCTTGGCTTGGAGTTTTCCAGGTTCAGTTCATACCTATGTGCATGCATGTACATACCATCCCTACCTAGGTATACAAAGTAATTATCGTCACTTATAGGCAGTACTAACTAGTCTAGCAGTTCGGCTCTTTTTTTTCTTTTGGTTCCAAAGCTACATGCAGTCTGTCTGACGACAACTTTTCTTGGTTTCTTTGCTTTGTTCTGGTTCAAGCTTCTTGACGTGTCACAACTAACGCCTTGACAGGTCTCATATTCTCAACCAAAACTGACTCACGACAGTAACAGAAACAGCAACAAAGGTAAGCCGCCCCTTTTCCACTATCCTCTTTTTTTCACTTTCTTGCGAAAGGAAGACAGCGTTTGAAAGAACCAGGGACAACCGAATGAGCAAGCTGCCTGCTGATAACATCCAATACAAGCATTGCCTCGTCAAGTAGTGGGTACTCATTATATGTAGTACCGGCCTATATAACTGCCGGTCTCCAATACAATGGGACGGGATTTCTGCTGTTGCCGTCGTTGTAATTGTGCATACCTCCATACTAGGTGTATGGACAGAGCTACATACGGTCCCACTAATAACTCTTCTATTGCAGAGTGTCACCAGATGATGACAATGATGAAAGGTTCCATAATAAATTAAGTCTTTACGATAAGCGGAGAGAAGTCCAGTTGAAAAATGTTAGACATGGATACATGCTGTCCTGTGACTCTTGTCAGGCAATTGTAATGGGAACATGTAAAACGATTGTCTGTTTCTTTAGCTACTGATTCCATTCCTCTACTGTAAACAGCCTGGATATCACCATCACCTCACGATAATAAGATTCAATTCCTGTCCCGGCTTTAATACTCCATCCGGGTCTCAACTCTCTGTCATTTGTGTCTACAGCTACCAAAGATGATCATCCATCCCCCACCCAGTGAAGTGAACCCCAGCACAAAATGACAGCGCAACCAATGGCAAGCAAGGGATGTACCCCCTACCTGGGAAATTGTCTTTGTTCTTTGTTCATGACGAGTTGGTTTTGGGTTTTGAGTGGTTCTTTTCTTACTGCAGTGTCCAAAACCACCATCTGCATGTCTCTTACAGATCAAGATAAAGGGAGACAAGAAAAAAGCAAAGCTTCTTCTAGATGAGGAAGAGAACCGCCACGAATAATTGCTTGATATGCCGTGTAAGGAGAGGAAACGGCACACAAGTCCTCGAGACATCCGTATACACAAATGGACTAATTATGGAAAAGACACGAAGATCTCGTCCATCCATGTCTTTGATTGTGTGCTCGTACAGGTACATCCAAAGAAACTGGTGTAATTGCTTATTGTACTCAACTCGATCCGACCAACTAGTTTAATCAGCCACAAATAATGTCAATCTCAAAGTTGTTCCGAAGCTTGACCTTCTCTGTCCAAGACTCATGATAGATTTTGACAGACGATGTGACCAGGCGCGGAAACGATCGACAGGGATACCCTAGGTATGGAAACGAAACAGGAAATCCATGCGGCCGCCTCTAGCATCATCTGGTAAGCATTTGTAGGTGAGCAAGCTACGGTAGATGAGGTCAATCCAAGGCAATAAGTGAAGCTGTTAAGAAACAGAGGTAGGTAGGGAAGGATTCTGGCGGTACAGTATCTTTTTTCCAGCTCAACGCCAAGTTGGATACAATGCCGTCAGGTCTGTCAGTCACTTTTCTCCCCCTGCTCATACTGCTCGCTTCTGTACGGTTTACCTGACAATGCATGCCCTTGTTCATCAAAGCATGGATAATTACCAGAAACTCCACTTGGGAGATAGTAGATGCATTTGTCCGCGCACGGGCACGCAAAGACAGAAAACCTCGACAAATGAAGCGTTATAGACAGGTGGCGAGCAATCAATGATCTGCTTTCTAAAATATAGTTTCTCCAGTAAACACCCAACATGATGGAATGCTGCAGATTTGTTTCGGATAGAGAAGTGGCAATCAGCAATTACTATCCATAGGTAGTCTGTGGCTATCAATGATGAATGGAGCTTTATGCAATGCAATGACAGGAGTCAGAAGATGGACAGGGGTCGGATACGAAGCGAGCCGTTGACTCGGAAGCAAACTGGCAACGAGGTTTGTTAGAGGTATATTGATGCCAATAACATGGAGACTTGGTAATGCTACCGCCACCGGTTCATGAAGATAAACGTTGAAACCATCCATATTAAGTGACCCCCCTGTTGGCTTGAGCTGAAAGCTGCATACCTATACATGTATTTTGTGATAATACTGAAACTATACTCTTGGCGGTCCGGCATGCATTTGTAGATAGGTAGGTTATGTATGCATTGCTTTCACCTATTGGTTTTGTGGTACTGGTGATGGATATCATGCTCGTTTCTCTAGCAGCCTTTATAGCATTCTAACCAAAAACCAGATCATACCTAGGTCATGCACATTACCGGTGCCGACACTATTATCTCGCTAAAGAACAGCCCGTACGTAATTACCTCCCGTCCAGCTATGAACTGGGCCTCTACTGTGCCCGTACCTCAGCACGCTATCAAATCCGCCGAGCGTTTCAAGTGTTCCCCAGATGGCCTCATTCATATAGAGTTCTAAAATTGATTCTTCATCTAATTCGCTCAAATTTCACCTAGACTAACCCTGTCGATCTTTTTTCTGTACTACTTACTAGCAGGCTGATTGTTCTTCGTTCCACCAGATGCGTGCGGCGCTGGGTTCAAGTAAAGAACGCTCAGATAATAATACATTCAGGTTGTTATAGACATTACATGTCTTTCCGGCATGTTACCTATCATCTCGTATAGTCAAAGCCTTATGTTTTCTCGTTCCTACTCAGCAGTCGAGTTAATCGATACCATATAACAACATCTATCTAGTTGATGGGCTTTACTTTTTTTCAACGTGGGATTAACCAACGGCCTACGCTAAGTCTGGTCCTTTGCCCCGGACGGACCCTGTTCTCCTATCCCGTCCTCCTGATCCGCGTCTAATTAAAAAGCACCGTAAAGATAGGACGTACGTTCATGTTAATGTCAATCAGATGCTTTGTTGCTTTTTCTCTCCTCTTATTCCCACTCTCTTGTGATGACGATGATATCTATCTATAATGTATCTAATCATTCCCCTGGACACCCACCACGTGCACTCCAAATTTTCATCTTTCATCCATCCAGGGTACGGTACAGAGCACACAGACACCGAGATAGTCGATAGTGCTGGGCTATTTCTCCTTGGCTCAACCCCCTAATCAAGACGCGAGAGATTGTTAATGGGGCGCACCACTCGGTCTCGTCTCGTCATGAGCTAGACGACACTTGCCTGTCGATCCTCCTCTCGCTACCGCCTTGTGGAAAATTCGACGTTTTCTTATATCCCATACCTAGGTAGATTATTATGGCGCCGACCGTCTTGGCCTTTGTGGACATTCGGACTTGAGCGTAAGACCTAGTCATAAGTTTAAGCAAATATACTTCCGATTAATTTTCCCCTCGGGTTACACTGCGAGAAGCCCTGTTTGTTCCATATTGGAGAATACAATTATTACTATCCACACACTTGTGTGTAAACAATTTGTCTTGTCTTGCAGGACAAAAGCCATACCACATCATCTGTGCCTCTCGTCTGCTTTGCAAACAAATTACAGTGCTCACACAAATACGCCGCATGTACTGAACTTGCCGCATTGGGCTGCAGATGAGTTCCGTGGTTTCCGAACATGAGACAAAACAACAAGATTAATGGTGTGATGTTTCCCATACAGGAATGTCGTTCCAGGGTAACCGCCTAGATAGTGTTGAAAACATGCAATGTAACCAACCAAGGAACACCTTTGTGATTCGTGACTTTTGACTTGATGACACTCAATATTGTCACTGGCATAATCCTATTTTGGTTCGCGTCCTATTCAAGTTGAACTCTCTCCAAAGGCAACGGCACATATTGCCATCATCGTGAACGACATCAAAAATCGGATCAAAGTAGACGACACTCAGCTCCCAGACGACCTGCCTAGCCATTCTCGTGACAGGAATATTATAATTCATAATTCTTTCTCATTGTCTCATCGTTATTTCAATCTGTACAGCAGCATGGCTGTATCTCGTCTATCAATATGCCAAATGATTAAACCACCCGCAATAGAAACAAAATGGTATTATCGATGCATCAACTCGCTAAGCACAAGGACGATATCAGGCAGAGCTTGCCAACAATCTCACCAAATCATCTAGCCAAGCCCATAAGGTTCAAGAGCTCCTGCACAGCTTCCTGTATGCTGTGCTTTGCAGTGAGCGTCCTCGTGACCAATTCGGTGTCCTTCAAGCCGTGTCTTTTTCTTGAAGGAAGTACGGCCATACTCCCAATTGTGTCCGAGTGTGTAGCCCGAGAACTTGTCATGGAGATACAACAGTGTTCAGAATCTCGAGGTTCAAAATCAGCGTTGACCCAAGCAAGGGGGATCTGCTTGCCAGCGAAAATCGACAAGATATTCTCAGTGTCTCGCCGGCCTTGAAAGTCGTCCAATAGGCAAGCTGTCAGCAGTATCGTATGGCCTTGGTCTGCTGACTTCAACACCTCCTGGATGTAGACTGACCGCAGCTCTTGCCCCAACATATCAGGGCTGGATGGCTTGGTCATAATGTAACTATCGACTACGTGTGTTTTGTAGCCAGTAAGCTGTGACCCAAGGCGTTCAAGGATGGCCGTCTTTGTCGAGGCTGAAGCCCCGTTGAGAATAATAACCTTGCCCTTGGGTGTGGCATCCACAGGAGCCTCAACTGTACCGTTAACGACTGCCATACTGATAATTAAAAGTATGGGACGTGCTTTTATACGGTGTTATTGGTTGTGGTTTTTGTAGTGAGATGATTCAAGAAGAGCTCTGGGAGAGGGTATGTGACTCGAAAGTTCGAAGATGTTACAGATTGGTGAGAGTGGAAAAGTTGATCGTTAACAAGAACTGGCTTCTTGTTGTCTTATATACTCTATGAGAAAAGCTTCCTATATACGATAGCAGATAACCTTTAAGCCGCAGGCTGTAATGTTGATGCACGACTGTGATTTCAAAAACTTAGATGACATCTTTGCAAAGCCTAAGAAAACGCATAAGGTGACAGCAAAACTACTTTATAACTTTCAAGTGTTTCGTGCTTTCTTCTTAAACCAAGGTTCTGGTTGTCCGTAGTTGACCGCTATGCTTCAGCTCTGGAGCAATATGTTCAAGTGGAAACTTATATAGAAGCGCAATTTGAAGCATCAGACTGGCGCCTATCTACACTGCCTGTATACACCTTCGATGAAGAGAAGGGGTAATCTCGTGAAGCTATCGAGATCCTTGTTCCTCCCTTTCACCAAGTTCCTTTGCTATCTGTTAACAGAAAGAATACTGCCTGACATGCTCTACACGCGGCTGAAAAAAAAAAAAAGAGAAAAGACCACATCGAATAGAGAAATGTAACTAGGAGTTGAGTGAATAAGTCATACTTTGACATGATAAAGTTAGATCTTTAACTTCAGGGTTTGGACAATATGTTGTGTCAGGGTAAGCTACATAACCAGACTTTATATTCACTCAATCAACGTACCTGATCAACTTTTCAAATCTCTCTATGTTAAAAGAGTGGTTACCGACACTATAACGTATGTCGTTTCGCCCCAATGGTTTCTGTGCGCATGTTATCGTTGAGTTGTCACTGCCCAATCATCACGACTCCTGTCGCGACCAAAACAAGCTCTTGTTGTTTGACGGAATCCGTTCTGATAGAGCTACACGTTAAATTGTTACGAAGTAGTCTCGCCTCTGATTCTTCTTTAGCTTGGAGATAACCCTTTTCTCTTGCCCTCCACAACTTCAGGTCTGTCCAAGTACGTACATATGTGACAATTGCTCCACTGGCCGAGGTTGACTTGACTGACGTCCAGATAAATGCGATTCTGTTCTTGCATCTTTAACAAGATAGACCAGCCGACAGTTTGTACTCAGACTGACTGGTTCAGGCTTTAAATCTCTCTATGGGCAGTAATCATGACATAGGTACTTCACATCTACTGATGTTCAATTAAAGAGACAACCACATGCCAAGTTTAGTGAAAAATAAAGAAAATTCTATTAGCTCGTTTTAAGTCTTTCAAGTTAACATTCGTCCAAAAAGAAAACACAGCTCCCACTACAGGCGTATCCTTCACATGTAGATTTTGAAGGCACATGTGCCCAGCCATGCCATGCCTGACTAGCCACCGCAGTCATCCGCTCATCTCTTACAATATACAACAACAGGATACCCTCCCAGCACGCTGACGAAAGTAACTGGAAGGGATAATGCTCAAAGTCGGTTTCGCACTAATGCATCCTACGAAGAAACAGGGTCATATCTGGAATATAAGCAGGGAGAGACACAGGATGTGATGTCGAGATTGACGGGCTTGAACACGCCATTCTGGACTCTCGGGGCCTTCAAAGGCTCCAAGGAGCAACAAGGGAGAAAAACACAGCAAGAAATGCGAGATTTTCAGAAAAAAAAAAAAAACAATCCCGTAGCAAAAAAGAAACAGGGAGGGTATAATTGTGATTGGGGTGAGTATGGTCATCAAACTCGCGATGCCATAGTCCCAGAAGAGAGCTGTTTACTGGTTAATCTTCTCATTAACAGCGTTGGCAGTGTCGGCTTTTTTCTGGTGCAAGAAAGAGCTCAACCAAGAGAGTGTCTCGTTGCTAACGACGAGAACAGTGGTAACAGCAGCCTTTCCATGGGCGACGAGACCTCCCTGCTCAACCTTCTTGATCTCAGAGTTGTAAACCTGGAAGACGTGGTCCTTGCCCTCAAGACCCTTCTGGAGAGGCAACATGATAAGAGCGCGGGTATCTTGGTAGAGCTCGTCGGTGGGCTTCTTGACAGCAGGAAACTTCTCGTCGATACGATCGAGGGTCTTGTCGCCTAGAGAGTCGACCTTCTGAACGTATGGTGAGACGTACTGGTAGCCCCTGGAGAAGAAAGGAACAACGGGAGCAGCGAAGGTCTGGTAGGCGGCGTCACTAAGTCTGATGGAGCGCTGGCCGAGTTCGTTGGACTTGAAGGTGTGAACGCCGTCGCTGATAACAGGGTAGTTGAGGAGATGCTGCAAGAGTATTAGTTTACTTCACAGAGAGACGCGACTAGTTTTACGTACCTGGATGAAAGCAGAGTACTGAGCAGGGCTCACGTCGCCGTTGACTTGGTGAGACATGGTGATGTTTGCAGGTTGATTGCGGGAAATCGGTATGAATAGAGGGTTCAAGATAGGGTCAATTGCTGAGTCGCAAAGGTACCAAGTCGAGAGAGCAATCGGACGGCGTGAGGTAGATAAGCTTGAAACCAAGTTAGGCACTGGATCTTGCAAGAGAGTAGAGCTTTAGGTCGGACGGTGCGAGGTGGAAGAAGTTGGACGAGGAGGGAAAGTGTGATGGTAGCAGTTGACGGGGACCTGCACAGACTAAAAAGCAGCCGCCTAGTAGAAATGACGAGGAGAAGACAGCTGCGAGAAGGATCAAGGAAGCTTATAGAAGGGTGTGCGTCTGGGATCAGAGAAGAGGAGGGGAGTATGGAATTGATAGATGGTTGGTGGGACGCCACAGCAAGTATGGATGGATGGTTTGGATGGATGTTAGTTTGGCACTTACCTATATATCTTTGTTGGTAGAGTTATTAGACACTCGGGAGAAGAAGGAGAAGAGGGTTCATGAAAAGGGTTCCATCAAGTACTTAATAAATGCGCTGCCCCTCAAGTAGGGGGTTTGACAAGACCGGAAAGTAACCCACCCTCACCAAGAATCGAGGTCCAATTGTTGCAGTTATTTTTTCGCCATCGCAAGCAGTTGGAGATGATGCCCAGGTTTGCATGTGCTACCTGACTAGAGCAAACAAACATGTGCTTGTACTAGACCAGGTATCTCTTGGAGCTATTTTGGGTGGGTGGGTACTTGACGTAGCTCCATGGTTTGTACTACATCTGTGGCTGATTCCATGCCTTGAATCAATTGTTTCTCATCAGTCTCCCTTTTTCGTCTGACAAGGGGATTGATCTTCAGAAAAAGTAATATTTGACTCTTGAATGAAATTTCAGCCACAAGTTTAACTGATATCCTCATTTGTTATCTCTCTCATGGTGAGTTCTCGTCTACTCCAACTCTAATAACTCAATCAGTCTGTAGTGGGGTGCTGTTGGTGTTTTGTGACACCACCAGAGAGCCCTGCTCGAGATAATGAATGGGGGTCGACTCAGCCGCATGCCCTGAGTTTCAAGTGCTCATTCCTCGCTTCAATCGCAGATATGAAAGCATTAACCAATTGAGCAGGCACGTACCTCGTTGTTATTCGCGTTGTCCCCGCCATGGATGGATGCAAATACTGTAACTCAGATGCATGCAGGTGCAAGTGCAGGTCAAAGTGGAAGTAATTTTTTACATGTGATAGTGGCTCCTCCTTCCCTTCCCCTCCCCACACTCACACTCACACTAAACACCAGCAAGAACGTTTCCCTTTTCTCAAGCCATCAAATCAAGATGCTCAATTCGGTTCAAGCTCCTCAACAAATTATCCGTCTCGCCATACAACAGGCTCCAAAGCATTGCTGACATCTATGACAATCATCACACCAGCATCGACGCCATGCATTCTTGGCGTTGATCACAAATGAGAGGACGAGCAACTACCTACAGTTGGCAAAAGAAATCTGTGCTCGCTTTGGGTATCCCGAGAATGAGAGATCTATCAGTTCCGTGAGGCGAGGGTACACGCATCTCCACAGTCTCGCACGAGCTTATCAGTATCGCAACGGGCTCCATTGGCACATGAAGATGAAGACGGAGTTAAGGGCTCGGAAATTCCATGGAGTACAGTACGGCACAATGTAATGCAATGTACAAGCAGATAATACAGTGTGATACCTCATTCTTCGTCATGATGCGCTTCCGAGACGACGCCTATCCAATTCCGCATCCTCTCGCATGCATCTGCAAGCGCTCGGTCAGTGGTTATAGTCCTCGATTGAGGCTTATCTCGAAGTCTATTAAGCTACAGCATGGCAGTCTGGGTAACAATAGCAACCAGCTCGGAACTGAATTCCTTTCATGCCTCATCGGTTTCGGCCAAACACTTTCATATCAGCTAAATTACCACTAATAAACCTTCCTCGTACCAGAGTGACAATCTGCGCACCACAATAAGCATATACGTTACTCTGTTGGTGCGACCGCGTTGAAATAACAAATCCCAAGGCATTGATAAGAGACAAACCGCCCTGTTTGACCGCATGCCTGATGTCGTTCCATCTGCCGCGGCTCAGTTCCATCAATATCAGTCTATCAGACACGAGCTTGACGGGTGGCCTCGGAAGCCAAGCTAAAAGAATCAAGCTCGCTTCCAGAAAAGCGGCTCTGTCCCAGGGCAGTCGAGTCCCATGGCCACGAACTTGATTCCTCTTTCGACCATGTTTCCCTTCGCCGCATCACGTTAATGGGATCTCTTATTACCTTATCGACCGATCAGCTGGTTCAGAGAGCCCCAAGGGTCCCTTGCTCGATGCCCGAGCCGAACCCCCCTGCTACGTGGCATGCACTTCTTATTCCCCTGTCACTAAAGTCCTTCACGGCCCACTCGCAGCCACTTTCACATGTCAGATATTCAACATCATCAAAGACACGAAAGCCCCCCTCGAAGTCTCAAGCAGGCGAGACGAGCAGTCTGTGTGACCCTGATTGAACGTATATACCCAGGCGTCTTATTACGCAAGTTGGGCAATTTCAAAAATGCAGGATATAGTGGCACCGATCCACCGCATCAACATTCCTCTCTCCAGATCACGGGGCCTTTGGCAGTTGTTGTTCAACAATACACATCACAATTACTGTTTAAGGATTACACGATATCAGGATCCTTCTTCCGCATCTCTTGTTGGAATGTCTGTGGTGAGAACCTTCCTCCGTATTTCACGCCTTTTCGGACTACCATGATGACTACAGCACTTACCTTCTGTGAGGTCCATTTTACTCCGCGACTTAGTGGACGACGAAAACCGAAAAATTACAACCGCAAGGGTACCAGTCCTGTCATAATTACCTGTGATGTTGATTCATCTTCATGTCGTTGTCCCTATCGCGATAATACAGCAGCTGAGCCTGGCAAAGTATCTTGTGTCGGAAGATGTGGGTCTCATGTGCGCCTTGCATCTCATTTGATAGCCCTACATGGGTAGGTAACCCTCGGGGCGCTGGAATACTTAACCACTAAAGCATAAGAGACAAATTTATTAGGTCAGTTTATACTCTTTGGATGGAGCTTTTAGGCTCTTTATTTTCTGTACCCTAAACTTGCGTCTTATGTTTTATTTCCTCCTAGGTAACTCACATGATATTCCCTTCTTTGCCACCTGAAAGAGCCGCTCGTCTTGATTGATTTGGGGTCGAGACCTTCTGACTGCAGATAGGTATTCAAGGCCTTCGTTTGCCCTTGCTGTCTTGCACCACTTTTGTTCGTTGCTGACATTCGCGCGAGAACGTGCGGACGCCCAAGGCTCGGCGACATTTCCTGTCAACAAGCAAAGAGTTGGCTATGATTTGTCAGATCCGAGCCAATTATTGTTAGTTGAGAATATCACAGAGGAAGATCTTGTTTGTCATCACGGTTGCTTTGCGACTGACAACAACTTTGTCTACCAGTGCGGCGCTGACGTGACATCAGGGACCATAAGCTGAGCATCGAGCACTTGGAGCTCTCTGCCGTGTCCATGAAGATCTCCCAATGTCTCAGTTGAACTCACGCAGCCACCGCTCTTCCAAGTCATTGTTCAGTCAAAGAAGGAAATTCCCTACACATCAAATTTCTTAGCTTCTCACACCAAAGTCCAGTTGGTTGCGCACCGCTTTAGCCGGCGATCTGTGTCTGGCTACAATACTGTCAGATGCGGAAATTATGGACCATTGAGATGCACGCTTTGATGGATCATCATTATTCTTCAGTGTCAGCGGTTACCGCAAATTCGACGCATGACATGTGTCACCATGAAGATAAATATGCGTCACCAAAACTACGATACAAATGGGAAATTGTTGTTATGTCTTGCTTCAAATACTTACCCCAGTGCTTTTCCTTCATATTTCTCTAAATTCCGGATTCTGAGGCGTTGATTTCCGAGTTGTCTTCCGATACAATTATATCGACTCTATTACTATGAAGTACTACAGTCTTGCCACTTTGGCTTTGATTCTCGCTCCTTCTTTTTGTCTTAGCAGGGATGAAAGTATTCATCTTCAATGGTCGCTCTGTGATCGGGACGCGGACGCAGTCCTAGAAAAACTGGGTGAAGAAGTTCGTGCGCCTTACAAACGAAATCCGATCACCTACTTCGATACGATGCCGCCAACCCACGCGCAGCAAGGTGTGATGTTTCGCACAAAGGTCAACAAGGGTGACCCTTATTCTGTTATTAAGGTTCGCTTTGATGAGAAGCCCGCCCACCTACCTCTCGGAGCTGATTGCGTTTGGGACCGATACGGAGACCATATCCCTTATACGTGTGGATCGCGGTATCTATTGAGTGACAAGACGAAGGGAATCTGGAGTAAAGATCAGATTCGCTTCGCAGAAAAGTACGACGATATTGATTGGGATGGTCTTGTTCCTTATGGGCCATTTCTCGACGGCAAATGGAAATTAAGAATATTGGGACACAAAGCCAAGCTTGACGATGTGGTGGCTGGAAAAATGCACCTCATGGAGATTGAGCTGTCGACCCCCAGGATTGGATCCGAGGAAGTCCACGAAATGGTGACTGCGTATCTTGAAAAACACGGAGTGTTGCTCTGCGATCCCCAGCAGCCCAAGACCCTCCGACTGTTCCGTGACCAGGGACTTATCGATGAACAGAAGATGAGCGAGGAATTGTGAGAGTATATATATTTTTGGAGTGTAGGACATAGCATTTCTACCATCTAGATTCTACTAGGTGGCTGGAATGCATTGATGTTTCCCAAGCATATTTGTCTTTCGAGTCGAGTTTCTCTGTCTAGAACAAGAATTTTCAACATCGGTTTGAGTAAACGAGAGTTCCCTCTTTACAATCCTGGACTAGGTGATGACGAGGTCGCCTGCGAGACCTAGCGGAAGGTTATTGACTGTCCTATTGGAGTATCTAGGCTCCTTCTAATCGCATCTGCCAAAGCGACGTAGGTGGAATAATCTGACAGGGCAGGTTAAGATGATATATGGCGTCCCCGTAAGAGTTGATTACCGTCTGAATACGCTCATGCTCGACTTTCAGTTCCAGCGAATAAAGCGCGGCAACAGCTTCCCATGCTTGTAGAGCGTCTTGGCTAATATCCAGGCTCCATGACCCTCGCCATACCACTCGGGCATAGTACTCCTTCTTGGTGTAGACAAATGCACCAAGCGGTTCCCCGACATCCAGTCCAAAGTACCAGAGTTTCCAGCGTTGGCATGCACAAGGCAAGTTCTGCTGTAGAGAGCAGTAGATTGTTGATACGCTCCTTGTGATGATGTCCACTTTCCTGAAAGGTCAGGGACAATGATTGCAGACAACGCCATGTCCAAGATTCCCTACAAGCTGCGAGAAAATTCTCGGCATCAATGAGGAACGAGACAAAGAGTTGTTCGAGTCTCAAGCTTGTCTGAGCTAGATTCTGACTGTTGTTTGATGTATTGTCGATCTCCGTATAATATCGACTGCTTCTCATAAGATCATACTGTGAATCCTGATAAACTGATTGTGGAAGGTCCCCGTCGGAATGTCGAAACAAGGTCAATCTCTTGAGTGTTTTAGGCAAAGGCATGCCGACTACTCCTGGATGCTCTAGATAATAATTAACGAATTGAATCCTCACGCGGGAATTTACACACCAGATATTCTCTCAAAGTAACCCCAGGGAATTGTGTACACATATTGCAGCGTCCATGGCTCATAGACAACATCCGTCAGGCAAACCAGGTGCGACAAAAGCTTGCTTAGACTGCTAGGCATAAGGCAACGACAGAATTGGCGACGGATCATTAGGCCAGTGACTGCAGTGACGGGGATAGGGCTGTAGATATTTGCTATGATAGGCCTAAACAACTGTTGCATGGCATAAAAGAGGGCGATTTCTTCTGGATGCCATTCTCCCATCCGTGCGAGGGGTCGTGCCAATTAGACTCTGCGAAAGTCAAGTTTTGGTCATCTACATCGTGATCATTGTCAAATCGAAGGTTTTGGGCCCAGTGCGTCGTATCACTACAAGAAGTTGCGTTAAGTTCTAGTGTCAAACGACCCTGAGTCTTCTATGTGCTCAGAACAGAAAGGATCTTGCAGATAGCCCGACTCATCATAGGATCATTAGTATCTAGCAGAGGAAGAGTAGTACGAGCCCTGCAAAGAGTACATTTGTACCGAGGTAGCTGAACACAAAGATAGATATGCCTCACCAGGTGCCTCTGTTGAACAACTGCCTCGAGGCCGTCTAGACATGACAATGACTGGAGTTTTAGCTTGGCCATGTTTTTTGCTCCAATGACGCTTTGCCATTCTTTCGAAACGGAAGCCAAATCAGCCCAGCGCAGATTTTTAAGATCGACTATCGTGTTTAGAATCATGCGGCGGATCTCTGCAGGGAGAGATGACCACCTAAGGAACCCTGAGCTTCGGAGTCTCATTTTGTGATGGCGAACCGGGCAGGTGGAGAGTTGAAGAATAATCCACAACAATTACTATGCATTTTTATAAGAGTTGAGATCAAACCTTATCACGATGTCACCAAGTATGAAATTGCTTTTCAGTTGTGAGATAGTGTCTACAGTTATCATGTATAGAGTTTTGACCTTCTGCGAGAAGTCAACCTTATCGTCGATAGGATTGAGGATATTTTGAAGCATTTTCATATGTCCAAAGTAGACGGAATGGGTATGGGAACTGTTTCAACTGCATGAGGCGATCGCCAGTCATGAGTTAACAAGTGTCGGCGTTTCACTGTTATATCCGACTTTGTGGCCGTTTCACGATAATATCATTGAACGAATATAGCTTGATCAATTTCCGCTGCGTGGTACAAGATTTGAAAGGACTTTGAGGGAAAGGACTCAAGTCTCGTAGATTTTCAGGGGCTTATATACAGGCCCTCGTCATCATTCTACGTTTCACGTGAGCATACATGATAAGAGATGGAGAGTCATTTCCAACCTTCTCAAACTACCAGGAAAGTCTATCAACATTATTCAATGAGAGTGATACACAATGCAGTTGCTCACAAATAGTATTCAAGAACAACAAGTTACACGTAGGTATGTATGTAACCAGTGACTGCCTCAGCCGTTAGTCGGGATACACTTGTACATCAACCAAGAGAGCAAAAGGTTTTGAGGAGTCCCCCCTCTTAGAAACGGTGCCTCATCCGCTCATTCAAATCAGGCAGTTTCAAAAGGCACACCGTCGTTATGAAGAAGATTATCTATTACTATTTCTCAATGAATGCGAGAAGCAAAGTCCACCCCTGAAGTCAGGCCGTAGGCCGGGTATCACCATCATCCCAGAACCCTTGTAGTTATGAAAGACGACCCAGGTCTTGTGCGACAGCAGCACGAGTCTGCAGTCTCCCGCCGTCGCCTCCCATGCCACGCCACTTCCTTCCCTCACAAACAGCATCAAAGATCCCATCCGTTCTCTAACAATCCTCGTGTCCATTAAAGGAGAGATAAGCCGTATACGTCATTAAAGCCTCGAAAAACCTGACCCGTCATGTCCATTCACCTTGTTTCCATTTCTCCATGGTGTGAAGATTTTCTCGCAAACCGACTCCTTGCACCGAGGAAATATGCTAAGGGTCCCAAAAGATCGAGGTACAGGCGTGAATTATGTAACAAACATGTGCAACGTAAAAGCATTAAACGTCAAAATCTAACCCATCCTTAATTTAAAGGAGAAGCATAGCAATGCCAGCAGCGGCGATAACGCCAGCGGGGGCGCCGGTCATCTTAGCAACAGCCTAGGAGCAATTAGTAAATGTTTGAGCAACATGCTTGGGTACGTGTGTGAACTTACAGCGTTGTCAGCCTCAGTAGAGGTAGCGCTGGCCGCAGCGTCAGTGCCGGTAGCAGTGTCAGAGCCCTCGGTGGCAGTGGAGGCGTCAGTGACGGTCTCCGAGACAGATCCAGACTCGGACTCGGAACCGGTAGTAACGGTGGTCAGAGTTCGGATGACCTCAGTGCCATCAGTGGTGAATGTGGTCACCTCAGCAGAATCGGCGGAGTCGGTGGAAGCAGTCGCGGTGACGAGAGTTCGAACAACAGCAGTACCGTCGGTGGTGAAGGTAGTGACCTGAGCGGACTCAGTCTCAGAGGAGGCGGTGTCGGTCTCAGAAGAGGCAGTGGCGGTCTCAATGGGCTCGATGATGGTGGATCCACCAGAGGTGTATGTGGTAAGGGCGACTCCGCCGATGATCTCCTTGACGGTGCTGGTAACCTCATCACCCTCAGAGTTGGTGAAGACGCTGGTGTAGGTGCTCACGGAGAGATTATCCTCGTTTCCGCCAGTAGCAGTGCCGCTGATGGTGGAGACGGCAGAGGTGATGGTAGTGCCACTTTCAACAAGAGTGCTGAGGACAGTTCGAACGGCACCAGTGCCAGTAGCAGAGGCCGAAACGGTGCCAGCACTACCAGTAGTAATCTGAACACCAGCTTGGCGGCAGAGGGCAAGGCCGTAAGCAACGACAGCGGCGGCCTGCTCGTCGTTGCAGATAGCAGCGGAGCAGTCACGGAGACCGTAGATGAAGTTCTGGTTGGTGCAGAGACAGCTAACATCACCAGCGTCACATCCAAGCTCCTGAGATTTGGCGGCGCTAACCATGTTGCTGGCGCAAGTTTGCTGTGACGAGTTAGCAATGTTCTATTGAGCTCAGGATTTAGACTTACACCACACTGGGGGAGGTCGCCGGAGCTCTGGGCAACGGCAGCGGCAACGAGGCCGAAAACGGTGAGGAAAGTAGACTTCATCTTGACGATTGTGATTGATTGAATCGAGGTCTCTGAGTAGTGAGTTAGTTAAGAGCTAAGGTGATGTTTGTAGCGACAGGAAGAGGGCGATGGTAACGAAGGTGGATTTGCGATTGAGACAGACGAGCGAGGAAAGCGAGGGGAAGATGGGTAGTAAATCACTGCCAGCAAGGGCGGCGGCCCGGTGAATAAATGAAGTGCGAGTCCAGGAGGCCTGCGCCTGAGGCACGCGAGTGATGTTTGCGTGAGACACAAAGGGACATGTATCACTCGAGGTATGGAAGAGCCGAGAGCAACGTGTGTAGCCTGGGGCACCTCGTAATGTGATTTCCAGTGCTCGCGTTCCGGTGCCGAATTACACAAGCGCAAAGTTGGAATGGAAGCATCTTGCTGGCAATCAAAGAGAGCTGCCAGCAAGCGGAGGGAGAAGATATCTGGAACAGGGAATCAAGTGATGGCAACTTACAGTGATATGTGACAACGAAGGAGATCGATCTCGTGTGAGTGAGACGAAGTGAGACTGGCCTAAAGTTTCTGGGGAGGATGTGTGAGGTGTTGGAATGAAGATTGTTGACTGATATTGAGGTAGAACAAGAGGGAGGAAGTTGTTGCTTTAATAAGGGCAGGTAGGAGTGGGAGGTGGGAACTAGAATCTTGATCTTGGCGTGACGGTTGTTTGCGTTGAGCTAGCAGGTGCAAGGCAGGCAACCTCCCCTGCCTAAACGGAACGGTTCTTAACTTGGCATGGGCGGTCTGGCAGGGAAAGCACGGCACAGTTTGGCCTGGTCAACCTTGTAACTGAGCTCTGTCTACGTCTAGGTACGTCCACGTCCATCTTGCAGTGGGAGGAAAGCTCATCGCAAATCCAAGCGTCCATAAATCTGCTAAATTCTTAACCTTGCTGCTTGGCCCCAGAGCGCGGGAGGGTCCCACGCTAACAGGACCCTAGTAACCGGAGCTAGAGGTCCACTTCACTGGGCACCGCTAAGATAAACAGCCCGGACCGCCAGAGACACGGACGGAGGCCACCCATGTAGGTTATGATGTTGTCTTACGGGTATGCTCGTCAACGACAGAAGGATATTGCGATGAGCCAAGTCGATTTTAATTTGTTTTTCCTTTTTTGCTCCGGGCTTCGGCTATGGAAATTGAGTCAATGCGAGTAGCGCGTGTTCAGATTCAGACGTCAATGCTGCAGTCTTGAGGTACACGATGAGGTCAGACCATTGGATCCAATGAACTGCACAGTACTGCAACCATGGATTAGCAGGTACTTGTTCACCCTTGTCAACAAAACCTGACCACGTCAGTGAAGTTGGTGTAAGTCTTTGCAGCGGTCTCCCAGTTAAGGTGCTTACAAGTTACATATGTAGCCGGCAAGTTGTGGACTCTTGATTCATATGTACTCTTTACTCCGCCGCTGAATCAGTATTCGAAGACAATGAAATACGATTCACGCCACTATAAAAGGGTTTCAGTATTAGATTACATACATAATCAAGGAGCAGTCGGAGAAGCAACAAAGAAAAAGCGAAGAAAAAGTCAGAGATTAGCTGGGGGGAGGCTAGGCGGGCTGCCACGCTAGATCGCCAACCACCCGCATCGGCACCCGCTTTATGGCGCACAGAGCTCCCACAACGCGATTGACAAAGTAATATTCGCATGTAGTCTACCTGTTTAACCCGAAACTCGATGTCCTCGTTTGGTCTAACCTATTTGCTAAAGTAGTAGCGCACCTGAATAATCCAAACCTGACAATACTGTGTACCTGCCTGGTGTACAGACTAAGCAAAGCTTCGTCGCTCACAATTGAGTCGGTCCTACCACTAGGGGAAAAGACACGGCTGGAGCTGACGGGTCGCGAAAAAAACTGGATATTATCTCTGGTCTATGACGGAACTTTCTGGATTACTCTTACTGGAGAGATCGTAAATAACAGTCCCGATACCTTGGAGCAGGCAGGACGAAGCTCGTATGCCGAGCCGGAATCACGGCGGCATCAGACCAGAATTGTGAACGAGCAAGAGGGAAAGCGGGCATGACGAATGCCTGCCTAATTGCTGCGCTACGCCTACCAAAATTCATGCTGTGCTGTGTTCCTGTCACAGCAACCACCATTTCTACCAAGAAATCACATCCCATAATATCGTCGTTTTGTTGCCCTGGATTTTTAGACTCGTCATCAGAAGTACCCGACCAGGAGCCCATAATACGTGGGATATCGCGTACCCAATCCCCAATACCTACTAGTGAGGTCAATCGTCGTTGGCCAGTGGCGCTACGGCTGGCTCCGATTCGCCAATCACCCCTGCGCCAGTCTATGCTTGGCAATCCCCAAAAAACAAGTTCAAGTCAACTCGCTACACTAGCCCTCTCGATCCCCTGGCAACCGGGAGGCGGAATCGTCTTCTTCTTTTTTTCCTGGGGAACTTTTTCTCGATTGAGATGAGATAGGTTAGAGATATGGTGATGCTAGTGACAAAAGGGTGCGTCCTGTCTCAGGAACAGACAACACAGACAAGTGCCAGTTGTACCCGACATCACAATATCGATTGCCATTTGTCAGTGCAATCGTCCTAATCCCAGTTTTCATTTCGCATTATTGTCTTATATCAGGTTTTTGCTCAGCTTCTACCGCATCGCATTTGCCTTCGAGAAATGCACTTATTCTTGATATTTCAAATGCTAGCCCCACCCGAACCAAGTCCTGCTCCGTTGTTCCACTTACACTGTACCCGTAAACAACCATCCAATCCATCTCAACATTCAATCGAGCCCTGTGGTGCTCAATTCCCTGTTCAGCTGGCTTCGATGAACTGTGCCCAGACTAGCCACGCAGCTGGCCAAGCCACTCAAGCCACAGACCAAGCGAGCCAAGAAGACCAGGGACCGGCCCAAAAATGGGCCATTGATGTCATGGACCGCATCATCATCAGCTTTTTTGTTTTTCTTAAGTGGCCCAAGCTTAGCCTCTACCACAGTCAAGACCTTGTCGAGCTGGACCGACCTGGTCTGGGCCTTGTAGTGGAAAACCCTTCCTTGGGTATCCATCTTAACGTCACTCACCACCCTCCTCTCCCCAGTTTCACTTTCATCTCGACGCAGTGTAGATGTAATGCTCCAACCCGTCATGATGCAAATCATGCCAACTGGCGATCCCATCGTTTCATTTTGTTCTTCCGATCATTTGTAAACGCATGCATGATCTTCATCATGGTTGGTTGTTGATCTTCAATGGAGATGATTGCTCCGAGACGACACGAACACCCTTTGCGATACAGCCGGAACATCGCTCCGGTCACAGCATTTCGTAGTTGAGACATATCGCTCTTTCCAGCCACCGCCTAACTTGCATCTCGCATATTGTGGCTGGTTCTCCCTTTTTGTCGTAATGTCTGGCTATCCGACAATCTCATTCGACAGATCTGATATGCCGTCGACCCTCCCTTTCAACAACAAGTAATCTGTAGTCTAATTGCAAGGCTGGTGCATACTCTGAAACCGGATTGTTCATCGGGTATTGGTTTCATTCAGCTACGTTGCAGACTGTGTAGTATACAAAACTTGCACTCTAGGGTGGCCACGTTTATCCATCACTTCGTCAACGCTTAGCTCCTGACCTTGCTAATTTATTGGTTCGTGTCTAAATATCATGACATAAAGGTTTGGCGAGAAGCGGGAATATTTGAATCTCGAGAGATAAATCGTCAACATTAGCTTTTGTGGTTAGCTCGTTAATCACCATGTTGTTGGTGGGAGTGTTCAGTGCTGTATCTTGAATCAGAAAACCTGGCCGACGTGGCAAAGGAAGATGAAGTTGATGATGACATTAACCCAGGATACTGTAAACCAGACTCTCCCGGCAAAGTTTCTGCTCTTAGCATTTTGTTGGGTGACGTGGATGCCAACCAAAAGCCAGAACCATGGTGTCAAAATTACCCTAAACTCACATATTGATAAGCCACTGGCCACTATGCAATGCTAATTCTGAGCAAGCAGAGCGATCTGTCTTGTATACATTTTCATAGTCTCTGGAGAACATGTGCACATCGATGTTTGGCAGGGGAAGATGTCAAAACAATAATAATTCAAAGTAATGCACACGCACCAGCGTACATTATATAGCAAGTACAACAACTCAAAGAGCGTGCCACTCATGTGTCAATAATCAATATCCTAACAATGTACTCCATCATAAGCATGCCACAGAGGAGTGTTTCCGCCCATCTATATCTAAGACATATTACCTTTCCTCGCTGTATCCCATCGTGCCTCCCAAAACATTAAACTCATCCATTGTCATAAATACACAAGTAGAAATCATACCGATCTAACCACTGCACATGATGCAGGACTCGGGATCCTCGATGCTGCATTGCAGAACAGCCTCGGAGTAGATATCGCGTTCACGGTCCTCATTGTCCTGGCCTTGATCCTCAGACTGGGGGTTCTTCTTAACACCCAGCTCTTCCTCCTGAACCTTCTCAGCAGGTTCAGTGGGGAGGGCCTTGGGGCTGTCTCCCTCTGCTACGTCAGCCTTGATGACGGGAGCACGGCCAGGAACAGATATGCTGCCATTGAGGCCGTTGGCGGCGTTGCCGTTCAGTCCGCTGTCCTGGGAGCCAGTCCTACTTCCGCTGAGACCAGTGCGACCCGTAGCAGCAGGTGAGGACATCAGGTAGCTTGAGCCAGCAGGAGGGGCACGCTTCTTCAAGGGCTTAATCTGAGCAGATCTGGTATCGGCAATCTGGAGAGCTTGCTGATCGACAGTAAACTGAATAGGAGCAGAAGCAGCCTGTGTACGAAGATAGTACATGCCGGTCTTGAGACCAAGCTTCCAGCCAGCAAAGTGCATGCTAGTGATCTTGCCCATTGTTGGGTCCTTCATGTGGATGTTGAGAGATTGAGACTGATCAATGAAAGCACCACGGTCTGCAGCCATCTGGATAACCTGTCGCTGAGAGATCTCCCACACGGTCTTGTACAGAGCCTTGACTTCGGCAGGGATGTTGGGAATGTTCTGAATGGAACCGTTCTCGGCAATGATACGGTTCTTCATAGCATCAGACCAAAGACCCATATCGACAAGATCCTTGAGAAGCCAAGGGTTGACAACCTGGAACTCGCCAGCAAGGACACGACGTTGGTAGATATTGGAGGTGTAGGGCTCGAAGCACTCGTTGTTGCCAAGAATCTGCGAGGTACTGGCAGTGGGCATAGGAGCAAGGAGCAGACTGTTTCGGATACCATGAGTCTTGACATCCTCTCTGAGAGTCTCCCAATCCCAGAGGTCGGAGGGCTTGACGTTCCACATATCAAACTGAAGAATACCCTCGGAGGCAGGGGAGCCCTTGAAGGTGGAGTAGGGGCCCTCCTCCTTGGCGAGCTGCACAGAGGTGGTGAGGGCAGCGTGGTAGATGGTCTCAAAGATCTGCTTGTTCAGCTCACGAGCCTCAGGAGACTCGAATGGCATGCGGAGAGCAAGGAAGGCATCAGCAAGACCCTGAACACCAAGACCAATGGGTCGGTGGCGCATGTTGCTGTTGCGAGCCTCTTGCACAGGGTAGTGGTTCACGTCGATGATCTTGTTCAAGTTGCGTACAACGACCTGACTGACCTCGTGCAGCTTCTTGAAGTCGAAGCAAGCATCATCATAGTTGATGAAAGAGGGGAGAGCCAGAGAGGCAAGGTTGCAAACAGCGACCTCATCGGGGGCGCAGTACTCGATAATCTCAGTGCACAGGTTGGAGCTTCGGATGGTGCCAAGGTTCTTCTGGTTGCTCTTGCGGTTGCAGGCATCCTTGTAGAGCATGAATGGGTTTCCGGTCTCAGTCTGGGCCTCGAGAATGGCGTACCAAAGCTTCTGAGCCTTGATGGACTTGCGACCCTTACCTTCTCTCTCGTACTTCTCGTACAGAGCCTCGAACTCCTCACCATAGCAGTCGGCGAGACCCGGGCACTCGTTGGGGCACATCAGGGTCCATTCGCCGTTCTTCTCGACTCGCTTCATGAAGAGATCAGGAATCCAAAGAGCCAGGAACAGGTCGCGAGCGCGAACCTCCTCCTTACCGTGGTTCTTTCTAAGATCAAGGAACTCAAAGACATCAGCGTGCCAGGGCTCAAGGTAGATAGCGAAAGCACCAGGTCGCTTGTTGCCACCCTGATCGACGTAACGAGCAGTGTTGTTGAAGACTCGCAGCATGGGAACGACACCGTTGGAAGTACCATTGGTACCTGCAATGTAGGAACCAGTCGCTCGGATTCGGTGAACGTTCAAACCAATACCACCAGCCATCTTGGATATCATGGCGCAAGTCTTGAGGGTATCGTAGATACCATCAATACTGTCCTCCTTCATATCAACAAGGAAACATGAGGACAACTGAGGCTGAGGAGTACCAGAGTTGAAGAGTGTGGGCGAAGCGTGAGTGAAGAATTTGCTAGACATGAGATTGTATGTCTCCAAGACACGCTCGATATCGTCACCCCAGATACCAACAGCAACACGCATGATCATGTGCTGAGGACGCTCGACAATTTTGCCGTCAATCTTGAGCAAATATGAGCGTTCTAAGGTCTTAAAACCGAAATATTGGTACTGAAAGTCTCGATCGTAGACAATTGCGGAGTCAAGCTCCTCCTTGTGTCGCATAACGCACTCATAAGTTTCCTTGGAGATCATGGGTGATGCCCGGCTGTTCTTGGGGTTAACGTAGTGGTAGAGGTCGCTCACAACAGCGGACCACTGCTTCTTCGTCTGCTTGTGGAGGTTGGAGACGGCAATACGGGCTGCGAGGATAGCGTAGTCAGGGTGCGTAACGGTCATGTACGCAGCAGTCTCTGCAGCCTGCAAGAGTTGAGTTAGCTTATGTTGCAGCAGTCATGATGCATGCATCACTTACAAGATCGTCCAGTTGTACAGTTGTGACACCGCCATAGACACCGGAAATGACCTTCTGAGTGATAGCAACGGGGTCGATGTGGTCCATGTCGAGGCCGTAACACAGTCTCGAAACACGGGCAGTGATCTTATCGAACTGGACACGCTCTTGGCGTCCATCTGAGAGAGACGTCAGCTATTATGAATCGTTTTGTGGCCAGATCATACATACCTCGCTTTCTAACGAACATGGTGGTGGATGGAGAAGGGAAAGGCGGGGAGGTCGGATGAGAGGTCGATGCAGGATCTGTTCCTGCAGATATAAGCAGTAGAAAGGCTGAAGAACCTCCAAAAGGGTACTGGCACTTTGTTGAAAGGGAATGTGTGAATTATTACAAGATTTTTGGGTGTGTTTTGTTGTTGTGGTTGTTGAGGAGATGAGAAATGCAAATTTGGATGGAAGATGGATGTGGTTTTAAGGAGGGCGCGTCTCCCACACGCGACGCCAAGTTCTTAGCGCGTCAATCCATTAAAAGAAGGCCCCGCCTGAAACCTAAGGCAACGCCCCATTCGAACGAAGCTGAGCCAGGTGGGAAGATTAAAGCTGGTCATTTACATAGAACAGAAGATACCTTAAAAACTTTGACCAGGTGCTCTTGAGCAAATACTCAAGCTTCTTAGTAACCTATTACTATTAAGTATCTAATGAACATCACAACTGTGGATGTTACCTACCGAGACATTACCTTTCTTTACTGAAGTCTGACGGAAGATAAGGTCAAATGCTGCAGCAGGCGGCGGCAGCTACAAGGCTGCTTGCAACAGCAGCGGCTATTCCTTCATCCTTCATCCTGGACCCATTCGACCAAGGAAGCCTACTCATCCATTAGTCAACTCGTCAAGTCAAGACCACATCGCCTGCCAAACAGTAGATTTATCATTCTCGGTGCGCTCGGAAACTGAAATAAGTATTATTCTATGTACTAATTTCTTGTCTCAAAATCATCACTATGCCCCTCCCCTTTTCGATATCACGTCCCACCCCTCCGCGTCATTTGGCGTTGCCGGGGCGTTGGTGGGTTTGAACAGCGACGCGAAATCACGTGAAGTCAATGCAAATTATTAATTGCATATGCTGGCTCTGTAAGCAGGTGGTGAAATTACCAACAACTGAGCTTGGACAGACACCGTAGGTTGACTGGAGGATGAGACCCTGAACGAAAGCGTAGACCGAACAACCAATCAACGCTGTGAATCGAAACCACATACCTGTTTGGCAACACTCTGGTCTAAAAAGGGCATCGAGAGATCACAGTTGCAAGGCAACAGAGCATTCAGTGACTCACCACTGAGTCGACAAAAAGATATCCAAAGTCAATGACATCGAAACGTCTTTTTAATTGTCTTAATTTTCCAATCGTCAGCGGTTTCAGGACTTCCGATATTGGATTCCAACCCTCAAGCTTACGCAAAATGGCTTCATCGACAACAGCCCTGCCTACTAATGGCTCCGATTACAAACCCAGATATATTGATGTATGTTCAATTCCAGCCAGCTCCGCCGGTTGTGTAGACTTGACGCCAGATTCCGTTAACACATGACGTCTGCCAGTAGATTGGCATCAACCTTACCGACCCTATCTTTCGAGGAAAATATCATGGCAAAGAAAGACATCCCGATGACCTTGATGCCATTATTGGGAGAGCCCGGGAAGTTGGCTGCACAAAACTCATAGTGACTGGATCAGATTTGGGCAACTCCCGAGATGCATTGACCCTTGCCAAACATTATCGTAAGTTTCCCCCCTGTTTATCAATCAGATAATCAGACTAAATCCCGCCAACAGCCGGGACTATCTTTGGAACTGCAGGCATCCATCCCTGCAGCAGTGCCGTCTTCAGCGAAGCGGGACCTTCTCACGAGTCTGAGCACACAACACCATGCGACCCTGATCCTTCAGCTCCGGTCTCGGAAGAGCATCCCCCTTGTTCAGCAAAGACCGAGAAGCTCATTGCAGACCTGACGTCCCTTGTAACTGAGGCCCAGGCATCAGGCCAGAAGAGCCTTGTTGCCATGGGCGAGTTTGGCCTGGACTATGACCGCCTGCACTATTGTTCAAAAACCATCCAACTCCACTCATTTGCTGCCCAGCTCAAGGTCGCTGCTTCGATATCTCCTCAGCTCCCACTTTTCTTGCACTCCCGTGCCGCTCATGGGGATTTTGTCCGGCTCTTGAAGGAGGCATTCGGCGAAAAGCTGGAGAAGTTGGACAAGGGCGGTGTCGTCCATAGTTTCACTGGCACAGCCGAGGAGATGCGCGAGCTGATGGACTTGGGGTTGTACATTGGAATAAACGGATGCAGCTTCAAGACCGTCGAGAACTGTGCTGTCGTTAAGGAAGTCCATCTCGACCGTCTCATGATCGAGACTGATGGGCCATGGTGCGAGGTCCGACCAAGTCACGAGGGCTACAAATATTTGATCGAGAAGAAGAAAGACGTTCCTGTCCAAGAAAACGAGCAGAACGGAACTGCCACCACTGAGCTTGCACAGAAACCCCAAAAGCAGTCCAAGAAAAACCAGAAGAAAGAGCCCGAGGTGCCAGAAAGATACAAGATTGTGAAGAAGGAGAAGTGGGAAGAGGGAGCCATGGTAAAGGGGCGCAACGAGCCCTGCAACATTGAGCGAGTTGCCAAGATCATCGCGGGAATCAAGGAAGTCAGTATCGAAGAGGTTTGCGAAGCCGCATGGAAAAATACAGTAAAGGTATTTGGACTCGAGGACAAATAGGAGTTTTATGACGTGTTGATCTGTTACGGGGGTATCAAATAGAGTAGAAAAAGATAGACCGACCATGCGTCATATAAGTCCAGCATCCTTTCATATGCCAGAACCTTTATGCCCGCGTATTCTCCCATGCCTCACTAGTCCTGTTGTGACACCTTCCTCGCCTGTCATCCACCCAGGCATCCGCTCCCCATCGATTATCCCGGCCTCAACAAGTTGCCGTACGCCAGCCCAAACATGAGTTCCGGAGAACGTAATCTTCACAGCGGGAGTCCATTGCTGAAATGGAACAGCGTCGTTTCTGCTGTCCTCTTCCGTTGTAATGTTTGCTTCTTGGATGACTGCGGTGATCTTGCTCTTACGTCGATTTCTGCTGCTGCGATCTGGACCGTGTTGTCCATCTTCTTGATCTTCTGCTTCGCTCAAGTCTGCGCTTGTAGAGGGAAATGGATCTTGTATCACAATATCAACCCTTTCCACCCCCTTTCCATCAGTAATAACAGCGGAATCGCCAAATCGACCCTTGGCAGCAAGTTTTGCCCTTTTAGATTCTTGTTGTGATGCAGACAGTGGTGCTCCACGCTTGAGGGCGCTGGATGACGACGCTCGGGATAGTGGTGGGTTTGGAAGAATAGTGTCCAACGGCGATATTTTTGTTGATTCACTAGAGTAGATGCTCCAGCCACCTCCCGCAGCATTTGTGCGGCCAGAACCATTCTTTTCCAGTAGAACACTCAAATTCTTGCTGGAGAGGTTACCCGATTTGAGCGTATATCGCTCACGAGGCCGCGAGAGGGCCTTGGGAACACCATCAACGATCAAGCTTTGCAAACTCTTGGACTCGCCGGAGCTTACAGAACCCGTGGCCTGAGACCTCGTGACATAAAGTGAAGGAGACCCATCTGGGAAAGCGATGTAGACAGTTCTCGACGAGTCGAAGTTGGTCGCGGTACCGGTAGCGTCTCGGCCTGACAGAGCAAAATCGGTGTTGTAAGGTGAGTCGACAACGAATATCCGCAAGAGCAAGACAGGTATATTTTTTGGTCTGTGAAAGTGATAATGTGCCTTGACATCTGGTAGCACATGACTCTGAAGGTTTTGTAGGAATGTCGAGGGGTGAAATCGTGGTATTGCCAGGTTCTCTTGATCGACTTTGAGCACTTGATTTTCGCCAGCATCTTGAGAAGGCTTCTTTAGAGGTAGAATAGAATACGCCGACCATTTTTGAGACATTGGATTTTGTTCAAAATAAGCCATATCTGCCATGGCCAACTGGTAAAGTGTGAGGCCAATCCTCCAGTCGCCTTCCACAATTCTGCTCACGACATCTCGTTTTGACCCCTTTTGTTGTTGCATGTCAATATAAAGCTGCTGCAAGTCGTCGATTGATTGACAGGGAGGGTAGAGATCGTCATTTTCCTCATCTTCATCTTCATCGCCTCTCCTTTCAATATATGGCACAGCATTGGGTAAATTCTCATCGTCGAGCCAGTCTAATGCCAAGGAAATAAGCGAGTCTCGTGATAACCGGTTGAGGCTCTTGATGATGGCAGGATTCGAAGAATCGACCCGTAATGAGGACGGTAGCCTGGCCGTCGTTGGGATAGAGAATCGGGCCATTGTTGTTCTATTTTATGAGAGCCGAATCACAAAGACGGAAGTTTGAAGGCGACGTGAAAAATACACAATATCGAAGCACAATATGTTTCCCTCATTAGGAGAAGTGGTCAGTATGGTTGTTGATAACTCAGAATACAACAAACCCATTAACTGATGCTTATAGATGCGCTCATGAGACGCGCGATACATTCACTTTGGAGTCGCGTTTCTACCAGACCAACAAGGAATAGCAGCATGCACGGGCCAACACAATAGAAGACCAAACAAGCGATTGGGACATGACCAACACCGATCACGTGCCAAATCATGTGATCGTTACACTCGGATGTGACAACACGATTTCATCCATCAAAACTGCAAAATGGCAGAAGTAATGTTTTTCAGGACCATCTCATCTCGTTTTGCGCTTTTCTTCGGGATAGAGACCTCACTCCAAAAAAGGAGGAAACTGACAAAGCTCGGGTTTTAATGGACCGACTCGGAGGTAGACCGATTCGGAGATGCGATTGAACTTGGCTGATTGGTTAAGAGTTTTCAGTGCCTCATCACTCTTGTCAAAGGCCAGATAAGGAGGTTCCACCACTGAAGGGACCAACATTCCGAAAATCAAGATGCAACGGTGACTGGCTGTTCAAATTAAATTACTGTAAATTACTTACTGTATGTGCAATTATAGACCAGGGCTGACAACCCTGTTACTGCTCCGATGGGCGTTGCCGTTAGACTTCCTTCACCATGACCTCGACATGATGGAGGCAAATCATTGACGACACTGTTACCCGCCCTGGGAATTGATTTTCTGCAACGGTTCAAGACTCTCTTTGCATTGGTTTTTGCATGACCTTAGAACCCCCACGTTAGCCACGAGTAGGGGCTATGACGTTCTGACTTAGTCTGCACTGCAGATCCAGCCGGCAAATTTAAGGGCTGGTGACCATCCAGCCTGTGGTGAGATAAAAGCAATTTCATGAGTTATTCTCGACAGAACCAATACCTCCGAGGTAAGGCAGAATGCCACTCAGATCCTCGAAAATATGTGTCACAAATTTCCTTTAGTGATCTGGGGCCGTAGGCGAGCGGGTTGTTTTTCAACCCGGGGACACTTTCTTTGTTGGAGATTGACAAGAGACCCCACCTCTGACGGGGAGTTCACGGAAGATGTACGGGTGAACGCTAAAGGGTTCCGGCGTGGAGACAATTTTGGAGTTCGGTTTAGTATCTTCAGAGACTATCAACCAACAAAATGGCAAATATTCTCGGGTTGGCTCATTTTACACTGGCTCGTATGTAGGAGAAATTAGTCCGTCCGGCCATTCTAGAGTCCATAAAACGTCTCCTGTGCCGCACAGCAGCCAGTGTCAGCCGCGGGAGAGACCCTTGAGGCTGGACCTAGTCCATGCACGGCGACAGAAAGAACATGTCTTAGTTGACCCTCTGCATGGTTGGGAGGAATATGTGATCAGAATCGTCGGCCATGTACATACATATGAGTGGGGGGCCAACTTCAAGAATTCCGTGTACTGTATGATGGCTGCAGATGGTTTCTAAAGCTGCTGATCTTGTGAGTAACTTTGGGATAGATTCAAGGGAAATGCTTTTAGGAGTACAACCTCGTGAAAGCCAGGACCTATTTTCCATCTGCCGAGTGTCGTTAGCGAAACACTATTTGTGCGCAGATTTCTTACACCGATTTTTCGGCCCAGCGCAAGAAGCTAGAGTTAGCGAAAATCAAAGACACAGTCTTATAACGATCAAGTTAGTTGAGTCCCACGGCTGAGGATGCAGAATTGAACAAACTCCCCGAGGCTGTCCGAATATAACGCCACTTTGTCTGCAGGGAAGGGTTCGGGTAAACTGTGTGACCATTGCCCACGTTCCGTAGCGTCCTGTCAAGTTCCGACTTTTCTTTCCTGATTGAATAGAAGCACATCATCTGTTGTACGACTCCAAATCGAGAGGCATGTGCAAGTGGGGGTTTGAGGCTCTTTGTCCCTTATTATTCCTTGCTGCAGAAGAAATTGTTAGCAGGAATGAAACGAACCGACCCACGCTGGCTGGTATTTCGTAAAATAATCACTCACAGGGAAGAAAAAGGATTGGAGACGGAAAATGTACCCATGAAATAAGAGATATCCACATCTGTTCAATACTCTAGACAGGGGGCGGGGAGTTGGAACTTGAACCACACAACTCAACACACACACAGCACACCTGGTGATGCATCTAGATTGCCTGTCAAACTGACCAGAAGCTGCATCGACTTGGCTGCATGGTCACTTTAATCGAGCTGCAAAGTAAACCACATCTTTATTAGCACATCATATAACCTTAGCCGCCTCTTGCTGTCCCCGGCCCGCGCACCATGCCTTTGAATACCCCATTATGGTAAAAACAGTACAACGCAGGGTCCTGTTGTAACTCTGGTGGTCATCGACGTGGGGGGTGGGTGTGATGGTTTGATGCGAGGGACTTGGGAGTCAATGACGGCTGAAGCTCCGGCTCATATTGCTCGGATTATTCAGCACGCCGGCTAGTGCACAGTAGGTATGCAGGTGATCCTGATCAAAGTCGGTAGCTTGGTAAGCAGAATTTTCCCCTTGTTCTACCACAAGCCTCTGCCTGCCTATTGAGTTGCAAAAGAGGTAATACAGTGACACAGCTGAACAGAACTTGGGATTCTGATGAGAGCATGAACAAAGAACATAAATAAGGATAATCACAAGATCATATTGACATTGATATTGCGACATTCATGGCTCTTGCTTCCCCTCCTATTCGCGGAGATGCCCCCGTGTTCTGGGCCACCATCTTCCATCTCAATCGTCGAAAAGGTTGGGTCTCGTTACAACTAAGCCTTCCAAGAGGGTCCTTCGCATCCAGTGACTGTGCTCAGCTCACTACCCACTAACCCACCACCCACGGGCTCCCCAAACAGCAACCCACTCCACTAAACCCATATGCGTAGTGGCTTCGGCGTCAATCGGCCTTGCAAGTTGCATCCACTTTCAGAAAACCAACTTGACTTGCCTTGACCCCAGCGCACTTCTTTCTTCCTCCACTTCCTCCCCAAATCTCCAGAATCGACCTCGGAATAGACTCACTGTCCATATCTACTCCGTGATACGACTACGATACAACCACAGACGCTCGACTCGTCTACCGAATACGCCATCATCGACTTGTGGTTGACTGTTATTATTCCATCATCTTGGACCGTTGGCAAATTTGTCTGCACAGACCCCGCTCATCCTCACTGAGCCGTTTCCGAATCTTGAATTGAAACATCAACCACCGGTTGGTCGAAGGCACGACAAAGAAGCAATTACTGCTTTGAAAATCAATTGAAAAAGGAATCATCGGCCCAGGTTCCTTCATCAAAAATGTCAAACTTCAACGGTCGTCGCGGCCCCAATGTGTCGCAGTATCTCCGTGACCTCAACGCCATCAACCGTCAGGAGACTGCTCACGACGAGCCTTTCAACATGGAGGAGGACCTCGCTCTCTTTACCAACACCCAGTTCTTCGATTTTGAGACTGGCCAGAACACCGACTACCAGGCCCATCCCGTCAAGGTTGACTTGGAGGCTTCTCAAAGCACTTCTCCTTCGGATGGAATGACCCCAGCTCCCTCTGTCGTGGGTGATATCGCTGCCGGCAACTTCGATTTCATGCAGGGTGAGTTTTCTGGTTTTTCTGTGTTATATGCCGCTTCATGTTTGGACACCATGCCGAACTTCAGAACTCGAGAACAGAGCACTTTCACGAGTGGACTGAAGTTATGACAAAAGACCCAGTGCCATTGTTGTTTTTGTCACAAAGACAAGGGTTCCTTTAACTCGTTTTATTCTGAGCTATCACGAGTGGTCGAAACCCATATTGAACCACCTCTGATATCGCTGATTTTGCCCTCTCTACTACATCATACATATGGCCACAGTCCAAGCGGATAGCCAGGGCCCTTGTGTATAAGGCTCTCAGATGGGCAATGAATAGCGTCTTACCGCTTTACCAGCGTTCAACTCTATCTACCCCACCCTTCTTGAGAACCTTTGTCCCAAGCTGTGTGCCTGCATGGCGCCCTTCGGTCATTGGGACAAGTTGTCCCTCAGTGCAGGTCTGCATGAGTGCGGCAGAGGCCTAGGGTCTTAAGCCGGGTCCTAGTGGTTGTATGGGCGGTAGTGTCTATGGCGCAATATCTCGTGATTTGCCGATACTAATCACGACATCACCATGCATCCCTGCACCTCACTACCACTTCCCAAGTTGGGATAGCCTCTTCCCCGGGCCTCGAGTGTCTCTCCAAGACAATGACTACTCTTGAACTCCACGAGCTTGTTATCTTCTCTTCTACTTCAATCATGATACCTGACTCTTCTGGACACCAACTGACCACAACATCATGGCAGGCGACTTCAGCTTCCCCGACTTCGCAGGCCCTTATCCGTCAACACCTATGACAGCCTTTGCCGATGGCGCTCAGAACTTCGCTCCTATGCAGCCTAGTGCTCCTGCCAACTACCAGCCTGTGCCGCAGCAGCAGCAAGCTCCTCAATTTGCTCAGCCAGCTGCACCTCAGCCTTCAATCGAGAAGCGCAACTCCGAGAGTGCCGCCTCTGGACGCGGATCTCTGAACTTTGAAGAAGCCTCCCGCCATGCCGCTGAAGAAGATAAGCGAAGACGTAACACTGCTGCCAGTGCCCGCTTCCGTATCAAGAAGAAGCAGCGCGAGCAAGCCCTTGAGAAGTCTGCCAAGGAGATGTCCGAAAAGGTGTCTGTCTTGGAGAGTAAGGTGTCACAACTTGAGACCGAGAACAAGTGGCTCAAGAACCTCTTGGTTGACAAGAACGAGGGTAACGATGAGATCATTGCTCTATGGAAGGAGTTTGCCGCATCCAAGGCTACCAACAAGTCCGAGTCAAAAGCCAAGTCCTCCGTCAAGGATGAGGCAAGGTGATCCAGCGAACCTATAAAAGTGAAGCAAAATATTGGGACGACCTTTAATGGAGAAGGCCGACGGCGTTTCTTCTGATTTGGTTTGCATCTGCTTGTGGACTACGTGGCGTTAATTCTGATCTTTTCAACAATTTTTGGGGGCACATGGAGCATGATGATGATACATTGGGTACGGCTATCAAGGCTGCCCGGTACGGCACATACACAACATAAAAATTCACGCGGGGTATAGTGAGGAGGTGTTTTAGCGGATGAAAGCATGACGGGTATACAAATACGGTTGCTTGCGGCAATTGATAGAGACCAGTCCCTGGGTTCGGACGACACGACAGACTGGGTGGACGTTTTTTTGCTTTACTTGTCATGATATCAACGGGTATACGATATATCGTTTCCGTAACTAGTTTCTTATTCCATGTTCAACACTTTTTGGTCCAAAGAAACCATGCTTTTGAAAAGCCAGTGTTTATTGAGTTAATGACATTACTCTTTTCATATCCATATCTGTCTCTTACCCGCTCACGCTCGTGTTGTGATCGTATATCTATGTCCAGTCCCCTTGTCGCGTCTCGTTAACCAAAACATCATTGCCTTGGTGAGCATGTATCCTGTCCTCACTTTTGTTCCTCTGCCGCCTTTTTTGCTTTGAGAACATCCATCCGCTCCTTATTCCTTTTCCCTAACAATCTCAACGTCTGCGCCCTTTCGTGCTCCGTCATGCCCGCCCAGTTTCCGATCCTGCCCATAGTCCCGTCTCTGTTGACCACGAGGGGTCCCATAGAGTCGAGCGCGACCGACTCTCCAACGCGCAGCTCCGTCACGCCATCACCCCTGCTATTGGAGGCGGCAGTGTCTGAGCCTGGGGCTGGTAAAGGGAGGGGCGTCTTGTTGTTATTGGCCTCTGCTTGTGCGGGCTGCTGCTGATCGTCCTGGGACATTGTGCTGGAAAAGCGAAATGCTGATGGTGTGTAGTGTGAGTTGTTCAAGTGTATGATGGCAAAGCGCGGGAGCCGCTTGAGCATAATGCGGTTGAATTATGTTGTATATGGCTTCACTCAGTGAATTGAGTGGAATTGTTTTTGCAAATACCAGCAGAGATATAAAGTCCTCGCTGGAAAGTGTCTCAAGTTTAATAGGTGGTCGGAATGAGCCTTGATTTGTTTATATGAGTTTCAACTGTATTAAGAAAGAGATGTTGTAAGCGGAGTGCTGGATAGGATTTGTCTGGAGCATGGTAGAAAAAAATGGAAACCGATAGTACGTGAGGCTGACCTAGGGTGACAGAAACTTCGACTCTACACGTCAGGTGAATAAAATAATTGGGCAGCTTTATGCTGCATCTGACCCACTCTGTGGCTATTTGTTTTCTATCTGTCCTGAGTTTGAGATCGTATTTTCTTCCGCTCCCAGACGCTTAGAATGGATCCCTGTGAGTGTTCTAGAACTAGCCGCCACGATATGAACAAGGAGACGAAGATGCTGAACGACATGAGTTGGATATTCAACGTATCAATTCTAATGGGTTCCAAGTCGCAATGGCATTTATTAGTATCTGTCCACCTTCGAGCACATTCCTAAAATGGTAGACCTTGTCCAGACTCGGGGCCCCCATTCACAAATGAGGAGATTGTTTAGTAGACAGACCCCCCATACATTGGAAGGTCGTTTTCGATCATGCATCTCCTCTTGATCCTTATAGGTCTGAGCGAGCGGCAAGGTGGATAGATCTACGAATGGTGTAATGTCACCTTGTCTCGTGCTTCTCACAAGATCGCGCCTTGCAAGAGTGATGCAGGGTCTTATGTGAGCGGCAACAGGGGCGATGGCGAGCGAGGAGACCTGGTAGCGGGGTAAAGCGTGGAAGATGCACGCGCGGTAGCTTAGATCTGGTGCATGCTCTTTCCATAGTTGCAAGAGGCTGAAGCCGAAAGGGAAAGTTGGAAACGAAAGCTGACGATTGAGCTGCCACATCACAGATGGATGTTGTTGGGTGGCATGAGAAAGTGCCATTCCCTTACCATTTGCGCAAAATCTGACGATTTGCTCATATAATCTGTACAATAAGGATGATGTAACTGTTTAACACGTGCTATAGACCCCTTCGCCTATAAAGACATGTATTCTTCGACTTTCAGGTACGTGTACGGTGTCCTTCACCCAACAAGACTCTGTGGTATAAACCAGGCATCCTTAACGCATGGAAGTCCATGATATCCATACAAACTGTCGAGGCTGACAGGGCATGGCACATACCAATGGCCTGGCTCAGACATCATAAATACATAGAGGTCGTTCCGATGTAACTAATTGTCCTGGGCTGACCACCCTAGCCAGTTTCCAGGGTCATTTAGTTGAGCTTGCGGTGCCTAGGTTATGTTAGCTCTGTGACCTAGATAGATCTACAAGATATGCCAATACTCACTTCTGAACAACGCGCTCGATAGCGTCCATTCCCATCTTGAGCACATCCATGCGAGGGCCGTATGAGAGTCTCACAAAGTGATGGCAAGGGGAGTCGAAAAGGTCACGACGACGCGAAGGGTTGAGATCGAAGAAGATACCAGGTACCACAATGACCTTCTCCTCCAGACAGGCCTGGAAGAAGTTGAGTCCGTCGGAGATGGTGTCGGGGAGACCCTCAAGGTTGAGCCAGCTGACGAACGTTTAGTTCTGGTTAAACGTTCTTTAGGGGTGGTGACTTACAGGTAGAAGGTCGAGTCAGGCACATATTTGATGACAAAGCCCATCTCACGGAGACGTCGAACGACGAAGTCACGCTTGTCCTGTTCACTGATTAGCATTTCCTTGTATTGAATAACAGATTTTGGAGAGCCTACTCTGAAGTGAGACTGAAGATGGATCATCTCGTTACGAACAAGCTCGGGCTCAAGCATAGGAATAGCGGCTTCCTGGAAAGGGTGGGAAGCACCACCGTCGAGGTAGGAACCACAGGAGCCAATACTGTTACCGTGTTAGTCGTACTTATCCTTGTAGAAGTCAAGACATCGGAGCCCGATTTACAAGAGCCGACGACACATGAGGAACTTGGGCCACAACTCACGCATTAATGTACTCTGAACGAACCGGGTTAGCATCTCTGTCATCGTTTTGCATGATTCATGAAAGATGGGTTTGAGCTTACCCTTGGGTCCTAGGATCCAGGCGATTCTCCATCCTGGCAAGCGGAAGCGCTTGGTCAGGCCATCAATGATCAGGACGTCGTCTTCGTCAACGTCCTCGACGTTGGCAGCAGCACTTACGGTTGACCCTGTGCAACCATCGGCATAGTAGTAACCAGAATAGAATTCGTCGGAAATAAATGTGGCGCGGTCTCGACACAAGTCCTGGATCTCTGCGAGCTCGGGGTTGACAATCACACGGCCGGTAGGGTTGCGGGGGTTCGAAGTCAGGATTACTGAGGTACCACGGGCGATTTCCTCTGCGATCTTGTCAGGGTGAATATGGTAACCGTCTTCTTCAGACAGGGGAACAGGAATGGCAGCAAACTGAAAATTTGTTAGAACAGACATAATAGAACTCCCCAAGACTACTCACGTTCTTGAAGAGACTCAGCATCTCGTTGTAGGCTGTGTAGTCTGGCAAGAAGAAAGACACGTATGAGTTACCCAGAACGGCAGCAATACGGATGAGACCGGCTCGACCACCGGGGACGATAGCGACATTTTCCCATGTATACTGGCTCTCTTTGCCCTTTCGGTGGGCCTCGTTGTAGAGCTTGGCAACGGCCTCTCTCAGGGGCTTGATACCAGCTGTAGGACCGTACTCGCGGCCAGCCATGGAGATGTTGATAGTATCGGGTCGGGGAAAGCAGCCCTCGATATCGTCCTCGACCTCAGGAGCACCCTGACCAAGGTTGGCCCAGGAATCGGGATCGTCAAGGTAACCATACTCGGAGGCTCGCTCTGTGCACCAGATAACACCAGTGGACGATCGGCTGGCGTCGAGACCGGCGTGGGGCATGTGACCCTCATGAGCGCTTCGGAACTGACGATGAACCTTGGATTGGAATTCTGTGGGAGTTGAGTGATTAGCATTTTGTTATTACGGCTGTGATTTTGAAGCTGTCTTGTGATGCCGGGTTTGACAATTGACGTTGTGGAGAGCTGCAGCCAAGCTCCTCATACAGCTCCTGTTAAGGCGGGTTTGGAGGGGTAACTAAGGTGTCAGGGGGTACATGGACATGGAGGGGCAACTATGGAAGACAGGGATCGAAGAGGGGAAAAGCCAGCCCAGCAAAACAATGCACAGCAATGCAACGCCCCATTGGTGCCGGTAGTCAAAAGGCGGGACGGTGAGGGGAGGTGAGAAAACGGTGAAGAGAGAAGGTAGGCAAATGAGGGTTTTGACGATAACGGGTAGATGAAGACTCAGAGTTAAGGAAACTGGCATGTAAGCTTGCAGAGAGTTGGAGAGGTGCAGCTCAAAGCGAGGTCTCAGACTCCAAGACACACCGAAGCAGACATGAGACATTATCGGACCAAGGAGAGACATCAACATACCGTTCATCGAAGGCTCAGTGGTACTGAAACGGCGGGTAAGCATCTTGGGCTTGGGTTCGCCAGTATGGCGGTTGATAGAGAACTTGCGTCCACTAAACGACATGATGGGCAGTGATAGGATGGCGTTTAGATGTAGGAAGTAGTATTTGCGCAAAGTTTTAAGTAGTATCTGGTTTGATTATGGTCTCAAACCAAATGATGATGACGATAGTAGGAGTACAGTAAGTCCTTGTTGTTAGGTCCCCGCAGGTATGGAGGTATTGGGGTTATCGTTAGTTGATGGAGCTCTAGCTTAGTGAGGTCCAGTCATGCAAGTCGAGTCGCAGTAGTCGTGACAGTGCGGAATCAAACAAAAAAAGGTGACGGTGGGATAGAGAAGAAAGGAAGAGAGGAAAAAAACAAGGCAGATGAATTTACGGGGTGATTACATATGTTATAAGTCGCAACGACGTGATGGATCAGACCGGTCACCGAAAAATTCAGGGTGGGACCTAGATTTATTCAAATGGACCTAACTTCCAGGAACTGTACTCCCTAGAGTGCCTTGTATGTGTGACACCAACAGGGAGCAGAAACAGAAGCCATTCAGCATCGAGAATGGTCTGTGAGTGCCTCACCAGGTTAGCATTGACCTGACCTGCAAAGTCAAAGAATGCGATTGGATTGGGCCAACTACCTGCTCAAAGGATTGTATTGGATGTATGCATCATGCATTGGGCATCACGGAAAACGGCATCTTTTGGAGCAACCATTTGACAAGAACAACTTTTGTCTTGCGTAATGAGGTAGCTCTGAATCGCCTCAAGTCTCCATCAACAGCCGACACCGAATGTTACTGACAACAACGCTTCCGCTTTGACAATACATGGAGTGCTAATCCTGGGGTAAAAGTGCCCCCCCTTTCCCCTCTGGTATTGCTGATACGACTTGTCAGGTTTGTTTTGGAGTCGAGACGCTTCTCTTACAGATACCAGATACAGTTACAGTGCATCAGCTTCGTCCAATCATTCATCTGCCCTGTCTTCTTCTTTTTTCCTTTCTACATCTGAGCTCCTGAAGCCGACTATGGCAAGCATAAGACGAGGCGTACTGCGACAGGTTACGAATTCATCTTGGAATCCACCTATAGTTCTAGAAGAAGATCTACTTCACAGCTTGTTTTATTTCCTAAACCAAGTGCTTTTTGTTGATCTCCTTGCTTTGCTCTTGGTCGCTCTTTTGCCCAATATCGACCCGATCGGACTGACATATCCCCAGTAGGGCCCGCACATAATGGCATAACGACGATCTTTTAGATATCGTTACCTAAAACATCGTCCCTTGCCAGTTGGTTTCTCCCCTTACCCACAACGCTTCGTCCGTCCAAGTTGCCCGGTCCGATCCATCCCTAGACTTGCCATCAAATTCAGAGCTATCAATGTTGTTAATAACCTTCACTGAATGAAATGTCGCGCGTCTTCCAGAAAGGAAGCTCGGTAGGAACCCGAAACTGAAACATCTTAGAATCTCGCTAGAATACCCAGAAGGGGACTGTTTTGAAATCATATCGGTCAGGGAACACGCCCGGTTGGTCCCAGCCTTCAGGGTCTTCAGGTACAACAGGTCGGCGGATCATGAGACATACGTAACTTGAACTCCGTATGAGATGTTTTGCCTGCGGACGAGGCTTCCATATGAATGGACTCGTGTACTCACCATGCTCGCTTCGATTACGCCGCGGAACGGGACGGCATTGCCGTCGCACAGACAAGTGCACGGAGACTGTTGGTATTATTCGCGCAATGAATAGTCTGACTTATGACAAGATATTTCTAGATTGGTCAATTCAAGGCATTATAGTCGCAAACGACCAAAACACCAGGGACAGGACGACTCGATAAAAATACTATGGTAACTGCCAGCCCAGTTCATCTCACTAAGTGGCATTTGTAAGTTAAAAACACGTAACAGTACATCGCAGAAATTCCCATTTTAAATGCAATTGTTATCCGTTAATCATTTCGTAAGTATAAGTAACCAGACTTGACGCTCCCAATTTTAATTTTCAAGAATACAAGAAACTCTCCCACTTCAACGCCATAATGACAAAAAGGATGTTCCAAAACTCTCTATTCCACCATGGATTTTCCTATTTCGCTCTGCCAGTTTTCAGCCCGCTCAAAACCATTAGAGTGTGTCTGGTAGTCAAATAGGGCCTTGGCAACGTCCTCCTTGGAAGTGAGGACAAAGGGACCGTACTGGATGACGGGCTGGTCTAATGGGGTACCAGCAATGATAGCTACACGAGCAGGCTTGGAGGCACCAGCATCAACCTCGAAGTGAACGACATCACCTTGCGGCTCAAAAACAATGTTGTGGTACTGTTCGACAACACGCTTCTGATCATCCTTGCCAACAATGACCTGTCCCTCGAGGGTGTAGGCGAAGGCATTCCAGTTGGCGGGTAGAGGCTGGGTGATCTTACCACCGGGCTGGATCTCGATATCGAGGAACCAGACTGGTGTGTAGGCGAGATCTTTGACCGAGTCGATACCATGGCTCTGACCAGAGATGACCTTTACGGTGACTTTGTCGTCATCTACCTTGGCGATGGGTATCTCCGAGCCCTTGAGATCGCGGTAGCGAGGTTCACAGGCCTTGAGCTCCTTTGGGAGATCGACCCAGAGTTGAAGACCGATGTTGGCGCTGCCGTCGGCATTTTGCTGAGGCATTTCAGCATGCATGATACCTGAGAAAACGTCAGTAAATCTGAAGTTTGGTGCGAGGTTGAGCGAAGAGAAGATACACACCTTTTCCAGCAGTCATAAACTGGAGATCTCCAGCGGAAAGGGTGCCTCTGTTACCAGCAAAATCTTCATGGTCCATACCACCCTCAAGAAGGTAAGTAATGGTCTCTTGACCACGATGAGGGTGATCGGGAAATCCGGCACCAGGCTTGACAGAAAAGTGATCAAGCATCAGGAAAGGGGAAAAGTTGCGCAGCTGAGGAGTACCAATTGATCGACGGACGCGAGCACCAGCTCCCTCGGATTGCTCAACAGCAAGGAAGACCTTGCGAATGGTTCGATGGACGGACATTTCGGTGGCGTAAAGGTGGTGGTTTTTGTCCCTTTGTTGGTCTGTAATCTTGTCGCTGTAGATGTAAGACAGGGGCGTCAGAGTCTTTAGCACCTCAAAGGTAGAAGTTGCTGTATCCTTGAGACGAGTCTGAAATAAGGCAATGGCAGCTAATGCGATAAATGCTGGGATGAAGATGCTTCGAAAGAGGGTCATGTCAAGTGAGGGAGGATGGGGAAAGCGACTTAAATACAACGAGGATCGGGAATTGGATGAGTAAATGATTTTGCAAGCAACGACAAATGAGTAGAAATAGATGGAATATTAAGTCAAGCCATTGGGCCAGATTTGGAGGATTGTGGAGGTGTTGGCGATGGATGGATGTTTAGTCAATGTTACATCAGCAGCTCAATTGTGGTTTTACACTAATAGCCACTGTAAGTTGGGGGATGGTTTGCTAAGACTGACCAAGCTGCCAAGGAGATGGTGTGTTGAATAAGTGGGGGTGATTACTAAGGGCTTATCGTGATACCGCGCTGAGTATCCGTATTTCCGATTAACCTCACTTTTGTGATCTCCTATACAAGACACAATCAGCTTTCACAAGAGACTGAAGAGAGCATGGTAGGGAACATTATACTAGAGTTCTTGTAAAAGAACCATCCAACTTGAATTACTAGGAATTCTTTTCACTTTGAGTCCGTTGATAGTACACGCTATGTGAGTTGCAGAAGACATCCCATCCCCTTCCATACCTGTAACAATCTAGACCAGAAAGAAAGTTGTAAAATCTGAAATCAAACAGTGACTGAGTTGGGATATATTGCATGTACAAATTCATGTTGAGTTCTGAAGATGAATGAGGCTCTTGTTGTCAAAAACCCCTGGCACAATATAAGGCTGAGAAGAGCTTTATGTTACCTCACCAACGGACGTGTGTTTGGTGGGTTCAAGGTGCCTATATGATTGCGCTTTGTGTCAGGTTGTGACTTGTATCTCGCAATTGCGCAAATCATCGAAACCTACACTATGTTTCTGCAAACAGTTACAATCTTCACTGAAACCCCAATCGGTAAACACACGAAAGATGTGGTTGTTCTTGGTCAATATGCTTGGTAGTAATGCCTAGAATGGAGGAGAGGCATAAGGTTGAGATGAGGCTCCCATCCCGTCATACGAGATAGTGGACGCATATATGTAAGCGCTGCGGCTGCGGCATGGAAAGTAGTGCCAAATGGCGTTGCTTGGCCTATAATTTCTGTCCATAATCTTGTGCGCCGTTCCCAGTTCAATATTCAGGGGCAACATCGGCTTAAGAGGGTATACCACGATTGGTAGTTATAAATCGCTTACCGGAAACCCTCAAACTAAAGAAAAAGAAACGAGATTGTAGGATCAAACAAGATAATGCAAGGGATTCTCGTGAGAGAAGTTCCAAAGGAATGGTAACGAGCAAGATGTGGCGACCTACAAAGTTTGCCATTGGTCACATGTGGCTGGTAATGGGCTATGCTGGCCGGGGGCATTGCCACTAATGCACGCAATTTAGAAGTCACAACCCATCCAATCCAATCCATCCATTCATGAATGAAGAATGCCTCGTAGGCTCCCCAAACATTACTGTGCGAACCATTATAGGACCAGTGGGGTAATTAGACTAGGTGCTATGCGGCTGCGCCTTGGGGCATTGGGAAAGTAACAACACCAATAATGCAACGCAAACAGAGTACTACTCTATAACACTTTTTTGGCCACTGTACGCGAAACACCGAAGCTATGGAGATATGCCTTGTGTGCCTTGACGGTATTATATAGAGACATCCAAATACAAAGATTGCTATATCAATAGTTGTTAGAAATTACTAAAATCCATCGCCATCACACAAATAAGCTTACTTTACTGAGCAAGAACAAGCACCAACAACAAAGAGTTTTTACATGAACAACCTACCTACCTGACTTATTAGATTTTATCACTTCTTCAAGTCAAACAAAGGGAGTCAATCAGTCACGCCTGCTCGCAGCCTCCAAACCCAATTCTCCTGCCAGAAACTTGCAAGATAAAAGAGGCAACTTCTCTCACAATGCCACACGCAACTTCCTCCTCACCCAATATGTTCAACCGCATCAAAGATAAATTCTCCATGAAGAACTCAGCAAAAGACTTAAAGCTGCAATACGACGACATCAACATGGGTAACTCAAATGCAACTCCCAGCTACGCTAGCAATAATCCCTTCCTCGATATCCGTAAGTCAAACCCCTCGTCTATTTTGTACAGCTCGATCTCCCGACTGACACCCCTTCCAGCCAACGAGGCACCTCCTGCATATGATTCAACCATCAAATCTCATAATCTCGGCATTCCCCGTCGTGCTGGTTCTCCAGCTCCTAGCATCTCCAGCGTTACCAGTGCCGAGGACAAATATGCTTTCCTTTCAACCTTTGATACCGTCTTCATTATCGACGATTCTGGCTCAATGGCCGGTCGATCGTGGCGAGAGGTCCGTGAAGCACTGAGTACCATCACACCAATCTGTACATCCCACGATCCTGACGGCATCGATGTTTACTTCCTAAACCACCGATCATCCGCTGTTGGATCTGGTACACAGGCCCCCGGAGGATACTACAACATCCGCGACGCCAAACAAGTCGAGCACCTCTTCAAATCTGTCCGGCCCTGCGGCTCAACACCCACTGGGAATCGTTTACACAGCATTCTGAAGCCCTACGTCTCGCACATCTCTCGTCGCGCTGAGAATATTGACTCGATCAAGCCGGTCAACATCATCATGATCACCGACGGATGTCCTACAGATGACCCAGAGAGCATCATTGTGCACCACGCCAAGAAGCTTGATCAGATTGAGGCGCCTCCTCACCAAGTTGGAATCCAGTTCTTCCAGGTCGGCAACGAGCTTGGTGCTACAAAGGCTCTCCGCGAGCTGGACGATGATCTCGCTGAACAGGGTATTCGTGATATGGTTGATACAGCCACGTGGAACTCTACTACTTCGGGCAACAGTCAGACCTTGACTGCCGAGGGGATTCTCAAAGTTGTTCTTGGTGCAGTTGTGCGACGTCTCGACCGTCGGGCCACTCGTGGCGCTCCCCAAGGCCGCGGTTACTAATTTTGATATCTGCAACGGCATGGCCCAGGTCATCATACCGGACCCGTGATTACTTTCGTTTGTTTTAGACTGGGCGGTCTTTTGCTTTGGGTTGATACCAGGGGAGTTCTGGAACTTAGAATAGATGGCAATCCCCGAAATATGGGGGAAGATGCTCTCACGAGTCACAAATCACAGACTTCACTAGTTTAATGCACTAAGAAAATCAATTATTACATGTAATGACTCGTCTTTACGTCTCTCTTGGACGTCTTCGCTTCTCGCTCTCCCGCTCTCCCGCTCAAGGCAGTGCGCGTGTATCCCAGGATGTTTCCCGTTTGTCGTGAACCCCCGTTAGCAGTATTCCCCGAAGACTGATTTCTTGTTCAACCACCAAGAACCCCCTTGTACTAGTTTCCTAATTTCCGGAAAAAGAAAATGCAAAGAAACAAACTCATATGCGGGGAATAGATCACCTTTCGATCTCCAGAATGGAAATGTGATTGCATATGGTCTGTATCCTTTCATAAAAGAAAAAACCCAATTGTTGTTACATGCAGAAAATCCTGCACGTATAAAGAAAGCAAATACCCGTAGTATCAAGTAGTAAAACGCCTCATTGCCAGGTCAGTCTAGGCAATCGTGTCTGAGATGCGCTGGTGAGAGGAGCTATGTTCCTTCTCCAGATGACAATAGCGTATCGTCGCATGAAATTGTGGTCAAAATCAAAATGACATAATGGCACATCTTTTTTAGGTACCATACTCGCCATAGTCTCGCCGTCTTGTGGAAGAAATCAAACTTCTCTCTTCTTACGTTATTCTAACCAGCCAACGACGGTGAGTACAACTGCTGCGACGCATCTATCGCATGCAGACAACATCAGCTACGCAGACAGAGTGCGCAGAGATGTTAGAGCCAGTATCGTTACGACAAGTCACAACAGGCGTGGTGACAAGGGCAACACGCCAGTGCTCAGCCTGCAGGTCCTGTGGATCATGATCAGGCCAGATAGGCATCATGGACTGAGACGAGTATCGGCTTCCAATTTCGGGAAAACGGAAGTCAAAAGTCAGTCGGCTACTCAGGATGCGGCTTGACAAGGCCCAAGCGGCTGAAGCGACACTTTCGAGCTCCTTGTAGATAGTCTCGGGGTCGGCTTCAGGATTGAGGAGTGGCTCGATCATGTTGAGTATCACATCCGAGATCTCCTGGCAGCGGACCTTGCTGAACTCCTGGAATCCATCCAGCTTGAGGACAGAATCAATGATGCTTGCTTGGCGATCGAGAATGTGCTGACGACGAGTAGCTGGCTGACCTATAAGTCTGTTAGCACCCACGTTACTAATCGACAAGGGAATCAGTAATTACCTTGAGTTCGCTCGAGGTCCTTCTCAACTTCAACTAGACCATGGGTAGCATCAGTCTCTGCACCCATCCAGGCGCGAGGAACCCAAACGCGGTTGACAACATAATCAATAACGACACGAGTGACCAAACAGGACTTAGAGCTCGTTTCCTTGAGGTGGTAGTCAAGATAAGAAACGGCCTCAGGCTCAGAAAGAGGATGGTAGGTTGCCAAGAGGACGGGCCACAGACGAGTGCTGGAGAGATCCATAGGATTGACAAAGGTAGCCAGGTCAGCATGATGGGCAACAAAAGCGCGAATGGATGTGTAGAGATTAGTGAACTGATCGTGCCAAGCGTTGATGGTCATATCAGTGATATGAATGGGAGGTCCAGGGAAAGGGGGTCGAGTAGTCAGTGTACCAGGCGGGCCCGTGAAGTCAGGAGCAGAGACAGAGACAGGGTCACGGAACCGGCTGTACTTGTTGCGTCCTGCTGAGGGGGTAGGAGGGTAGTACTGGCGTGACTGGCCATATCCTCCTTCATTGGGCGACGTCACATTCTTGTCAGGATGTCCATAGGATTGAGGGTAGAACTCAGGGGCATTGGGGCGATAAGTGCCGTTAGTGAAGCCACGACGGGGAGCGTTGCGACCATACATGGACTGAGATCCAGGGCCATTTGATGAAGGGGTTCCAAATCGAGAATGTGTCTGCGAAGGAGTAGGAGGTCCCCACTGGCCGAACCTGCGCTCGCTTGGCGCAGTTGATGCCGGACGAGAAGGACCAGGCACAATGTGGGATCCGAAGCGCGTAGCAGAAGGAGGTCGGTGGGATTGAACAGCGACTTCATTCGAGCCAGAGGGCTTAGTATCGCGCGAAGTGGCCCCCTCGCTACTTCCGGGGCGCAGCGACATGATGGTCTTTTGGACTGCGTCCTTGTCGGAGCAAGACTCTGTGATGGTCTCAATAGCGCGAGCCACAGAGTCGGGGCTTGGGTTCTTCATGAGCCAGAGAGACCGGCGAGAATTGACCTGTTCCTCAAGGTGCTTGATCGTATCACTGAGTTGCTGGATGAATCAGTAACTTGATTCCAGGGAAGTTGAGATGAATAACTTACCTTGACCACGACGTCGCGATCGGGAGATGACTTGGCTTCATCAGAACTACCGTCGTTACTCTTTTCTTTGAGCGACTTGACTTCACGAGAGAGCTGCTGAAGCTCTTCCATGACCTTGGCGACCTTGGCTTCAGCCTCTTGTCGCTTGCTCTTTTCGTTAGCGAGTTCGGCACGGAGGTTATTCAGGTTATGAGTCTGATCGTCGGCCTCCGCCTTGGCAAGATTGGCTTCGATACTCATGCGCGCAATCGCCTTGTCGGTATCCTCTTGGTCGAGAGTCAAGTTCATAAGCGCGTCGACGAGCTGGCTTGTCTCGGTGCTGACAATCTGCCCGACTTCCTGAAGCTGAGTGATGATTTCACTAGACTCTTTAGAAGAGACACCGGGCATGCGACGAAGAGATGTCTGAATCTTGACGAGAATCTCCTGAGATTGGCGAGACTTTTCAAAAGCAGGCTATACAGAAAGTAACAAGTCAGTTTGTAGCAAGGAGATGCGGAGCGCCTCGGTGGAGGACGTGGGAGAGGAGCGCGCGGGGTGAATAACGGCCGAAGAGTTTATTACTTACGTGGTTGTTGGTCATCTGCTTGATTCTCTCAGATCGAGCAGCTCCCGCGAGGGGAGTCGAGAAGTTGATGCTCAACATGGTGTCGGATCGCTTGGTATCGCGGCTTTCACTGCTCGAAGACCGCCTTGGTGCGAGTTGACTTGGTGAGAAATAGCTACCGACGGAGGATGTGTCACACTCGTATGTCATAACAGACAGAACAGACTGTCTCGAGATTATGAGAATTGTAGTTCGGTGAGAGGAGAGGGTGGTGGAAAGGATCAAGGTAGGTCGTCGAGAGGGAGCGAGGTGCAGAGGTGGTGCGAGGAGTGAAGAAACAAACGCGAAAAACAACACCGAGACAAAACTGTATAATTCTTCTTGTGTACTCTGTGCCGAGTTAGATAGAACACCTCCTCGTTTGACAAACAGGCGAGAAAAGGTGTCAAAGGATAGAAAAGGATGCTGCCAAACGCTTGGTATGAAAAATATCAAGGTGCGTTTACCTAGCAACTACCAATGACTCCTATCTCGGTGTATAGAATTATTTTAGAGGCCGATGAGAAGAAGGGTAGAACGATCAGAGGATTAGCGAAAACAGGAGAAGCTAGAAATGTATTCTCCTGTTTAACTTGGTAGTCAGAACTGCAGGCGGAAATCAGTTGGCCAGCTGCCTGGCACTGACAAGCAGCCGGCAAACCGATTTAACTGGCGTTTGCGTAGGCTTCTCATCGGTTCGGCTTGAAGCAATTAAAAAATAATAAATAACTACGTAAAAAGGTAAATAGCTTCAGAAGTCCTATTTGGATTGGGAACAAGAAGTAGTTTCTTCGGAGAGGTGCACTTTCTGGTTGTGTCAGGAGTTCGACGAGGAATGAGATAATTAGGTGAACTGGAGCAAGCGCACGAGACATGAAAACGAGAAACCCGAGGTGCGCTCAAGAATACATCAAAGTCGTGATAATAAATGCAAACCAGTCTACAAAACCACAGAGTTGAGATGTGCGATAATACTCCACTCCTATCATGTATTCGAAAACTACCTAGTATATATAGTACTTTGTATTTCAAAGTCTTGCAAATCGAGAGGCGCAGTTCGATAGGAGACGCGTATGGTTGGCACAGATGTGTTATGCAGAGTACAGCCAAGTAGGGGCTCAAAACTGACGTCGAAGTTGGCAGCGATGTACATACATGTTGCTTGACATACCTGAGCGCAATCAGTAAGGTAAAGAACAAGCTTCATGGCGCACCCTACCTCTTCATCTTCAAACATGTAGTCACGAAAAGGCTATTATTACTCTCAAGACATTCTATATTTTGGAACAAACTATTCATATAATAATAAAGGCGCAGGTCTGGGGTGCTGCCCCTTGCTTAAGGGGAAGGGCCATCCTAGGGTACAAGACATCAGTATTGGTCCTTGCGACTGAACGAGTGCTGAACCTGGAGATCGATAATTGATCCTAATAGGGGCGCGTGCGCGTCGAGTCTTCCAGACAAGGTAGGTCGGGACAAAGGGACGAGGAACCTGCGACACCGTAGTAAGGTTAAAAAGATATGTGACGCTGAAATTTGGGAACCTTGATGCATGTAACACGAGTCGTTGGATTTTGGCGGTCATGGCGAAAGTATCGTGCTGCGAAAACGTGCCCAAGAGCGGCAGCGAAGGGTTTCCGAAAGAAACGGAGACTTGAAGTCTGTTGATGGCCAAACTCTTAGTGATGCTCTTCAGCCAGTTCAAGTAGACTCTGCTAACCTGCAAGAGTCCTAGAGAGCGTAGTTGGCAAGCCAAACATTAGCTTTAAATCGCCCGAGTGCGGGAGAACAAACTGCTGTAGACGGCATCTACAACAGGTGACGCGTCGATCATTCGTCCGCCAAAGTATCGGCCGTTGAGGCCCTTGATGGCATTTTCGCCGCCCTGGACTTTGTCAAATTTGAGATAGATGTCACCCTTGGAGTTTGGATCAACCGAGATGTGAACAACATGTCCATATTTACTCTCGGCTTCTTGACGAACATCGTCCTCAAGCTCCTTGACCCAGTCGGTGCCTTCTTCTCTGCGAATTGTTAGCGGCCGTCAAACATAACTAAAAGGGTTGCAACGTACTCTTCGGGGTCAAACATGTTATGTAACACAACACAACGACTGGCCATGTTGACATTAACAGGCAAGGGCTTCGTCTCGGTCTTGGGTTTGAGGGCTTGACGTTCTTCGTTGCCGTTGGTGGTGGCGGAGTCGTCGGTTCTGGCAAGTTTCCTCATCAACGCATCGCGACTGTAGTTGTTAAAGTTGACGCCAGCGACATCGGTATCATCAAGAGCACTGGCACCTCCTGTCTTCTCGTTATCCCGGCCACCGGCTCGGTCAAAAGTCGAGTTTTGGGGGCCTCGTCCACCAGAACCAGAGAACGCAGAGCCCTGGAAGTTATGGTTTTGTTGGTTCTGTCCGGAAAATCTCTGCAGCATGTTGGCAGTACTCTCAGGGGTAAACTTATCGTTTCCGAGTCCGACACGAATGGGACGTCCGGCCAGATCAAAGCCGTTCATCTTCTCCAATGCCTCTCGTGCCTGGCCAGCATCACGGAACCTTTCAAGTTAGCGATTGATATATGATTCGAAAGACGTTTACTTACTGGACAAAGCCATAGCCACGACTACGACCATTCTCATCTTTCTGTAGTTGCACGAACTCAAGCTCACCGAAGGGTTCAAAGACGGCTTGCAAGTCTTGTTCGGTAACGTTGAAATGGATATTGCCGACGTAAAGACGGTGGAACGGGATAGAATTGGGATGAGGTCCCGAAGCCTCAGGGTTTCGTGCCTGTCGGTTCTTCTCGGCTTCTGTCACCTGCACGATGACTGGGATACCTAGGAGTTTTTGTCCAGTAAGTTGAAGCGCCTGGGTAACAGATTCCTCGTTCTTGAATTCGACATAACCAACTCTGTCATTTGTTAGTTATTATAGTCAACCATGTGTGTGTTCGTATGTGTGTGTTATCTTACCCCTTGGATCTTTGACTGATACGGTCCTTGACAATTTGAGCCTCATTGACGGGCCCAACCTTTTCGAAGAATTCCTTCAATTCGCGGGTGCGGAGGCGAGCGGCAAGCTGTTGGACAAACACAGTACGGCGATCTCGTTCATCTTCGGTAAGCTGCGGGTTGCCGTCGTCGCGTTTTGTATCCCGACGTTCGTCATCCCGGCCGCGGCCATAGTCCCGGTTTCGCCGATCGCCGCGATCTCTTCGCTCGCGAGGCTCACGGTCATCACGAGGTCGGTAATGGCGGTAAGGGGACCGAGAACGCGAGCGTGAGCGTCGTCCACCACGGTAATAATCACCGTCTCTGTTGCGGCGCGAGTGACGGCGGTCGCTATCACGGCTGCGGCTTCTCCTCCTACTTTTGTGGCTGCCAGCATCGCTTCGTGGTGTTCCTACGTCGGGGGTGCCTCTGCGGCTTCGGTTTTGGCTGTCTCTACGGTCTCGGCGTCGACCATGGTCGCGGTCGCGATGTCGACTTCCATCTCGATCACGGCCACGATCGCGATCTCTCCTCTCAGGATCATCTTTTGTTCTGTCCTCTACAGGGCTTTTGGTTTTCTGCTCGTTGATATCCTTTGCGGTGGCGTCGAGGAGTGCTTCCACGTCCAAGGTAGCCATGATGTCTGCGTGTTAGATCTATCGACGGGCGTCTATTATGTGACTCGTACGTAGCAAAATGATGGCAGATGTCTAGATAAAATTTCCCGGTGTATGATTCGATATTTGCCGTCGTTATGTGAGAAGGTTGGTGAATGGGAGTTGTCTTGAAAAGTCCTTATGGGTCAGGGTCAACCTTTTGGCTGAACTACCCACGTCCGAGGTGTCTCGGTTGCACGTGACATGACACGTGGCGAGCAGTGTAGCCACACGTTTGGATAATAGGTACCTAGTGATAGAAGGCAGAACAACGAGAACATGAGAGAGTTTGTTTTTCAAAAAGAAGGTTTACTATTAAAAAGTGATTCTGTCCAAGAATTAACTATATTGGGCGTACCAGCCCCAACCATTAAAAGTCTTTATACTGATTCGATGCCGTTAATGCCAGGTCCCACCATGCTCATTACCATCCATTAATCATGACTACTCCGTACAACCCAATGTGCGCCAAGCACTTGACAGTAAGACGTATATACAGTGTGCTAGCTTTGCTTTGCTTCAATTAAACAGAAGTACGCCAGACGGAAATCGCGTGCATTATAGCCAGCTTATTTCGTCTTCTTAGTATCGTAAATAAGCTCAGTGCCGAAAATGGTGTCCCAGAACCTGCTTGTGACTCCGAAGCCAAGCTCATAATCGAGGAAGTGATGAGCAAGGTGGTACTTCTTGAGCTCCTTATACCAAAGAGGCAGATCTTGGTGGTGGAGGAAGTAATGCGTAAGATCGTAGCAGACATATCCGAAGATACCTCCACAGTAGGCTGCGACTGCAGCATACCAGTTATGGAAAAGGATAGCATGAGCCAATTTCCAGAAAGGAGCAGCCAGCGCAGCGAAGAGAGTGGGCGGCATAACAAGACGGTACCTGTCCATTGGAAGATAGTGGTGGATGCCATGAAGGATAAAATGAAGGCTGATTCCTACTCTGTTATCAGGCAGGTAGCTGGTAAAATTAGCATACAAGACTCGGTAGAAATGGCAAGGGAAACTTACTAGTCCAGGTGGAACAGGAAGCGGTGCAGAACGTATTCAATGATAGTCCAGAAGAAGACGCCAAATACCCAGTAGCCAAGAGTGAAGAGTTGGTTGTTGAAGCCCTGGGAAGCGACATAGGTGCCATATGCGACGCACGGCAACCATATAAGAGGAACCACATACCAAGCGGTCTTGGAGAGAGGTTCAAGGAAGTTTCCAAAGAGAGGTGCAGACTGACCACCCTTGTAATGGCGAGGACGATGAACCTGATCCAAATAGAACTCCTTCGTAAATCCACCGTACCAAAGCTGAGGGAAGAGAGGTCGGTTCAGGTCGAGAAACTTGTTCTTCTTGTAGTCCATGTTGTAGTCCGTTTCCCTGCTCAAATCCTCCTCACAGGACATTCCAGTTCGAGGGTGAACTGTAACATTGGCATCCCCGTTGGATAGTTTTGCATTGCCATTGCCATTGGCAGTTCCATTAGCATGTCCGTTGACGGACTTTTCGGCTACAAGAAATCCGACAAGGCTCTCATCGAGGATCTCATAGGCAGAGTCAGAATGTGTGTGCGAATCAGAATCTTTGAGGATCTTTTCGATGTCACGACCGGCATATTCGAGAACGTATTCGGGTCCGCCAGGATGATCCTCGATAAAGTCGGTGATGTCGTAGACCTTGTTTCCAATAGTGACATAGCAAGAGTCCCCTGAATTGTGCTCTTCAACCTCGGCACGAGTAAAGGTTGGAAGTGTTCGTCCAGGCATTTTGTTGAAGCAGCGGTCGGAGGATTGGAGTCGAGAGGGTGGCTTGAAGACAAGAGGGGAGGAGAGCGCACGAGTAAGAGTGCTCCTTGTCGACGACCAGGAGACGAGAGAGAAAAAAAATAGAAACCGAAAGAGATGGTAGGATAAGAAGAAGACCCGAAAAAGTTGAAACTTTGAGAAAAGGGTTAAAGGTTTAATATCAAACCAGTAGGTTACAGGAAACAAAAGGGCGGCGCGAGCGGCGAGTTAAAGTCGCCGCGCGCAGGGGTCCATCCAGGGGATGGGATGGATATTTTTTTAATGAGGATCCCCGTTCCGTGTTAGCAGCAGAGTGGCGCTACAATGACCATAAAACAGGCCACAAATTGAGAATATAGATCCTGGCCTCAGACTGTTTACGAAAGGTCATCCATATGATAATGTTGTTTAATTAAACTTGGAGGTGCGTAACTTGCTGTCTAAACCGAGGTACAAGACTTGCATCTGTTGTTAAGAACAGTGATACCGCCGTTAGGGTACACTATGTAGCTGTCAATGCTGTGGAGCGATCGAGATTCACATGCTGAAGATGCACTAATGGATGTCATTCACATAGGGCACATAAGATCGATGGTGTTTTAAACAGCTAGTAATATTCGTATTTGCCAATATCCTCGCATCTAATCAATGCCAGCATCCAAGGCACTGTGTCAGCTACTGCATCGTTACCTAATGATGCCGTCCGTGTTTCTCTCGTCGATAATCTGGGGCCAAGCAATTTACTGATCAGTCGATCAATGGGCTTATTATGGATGCTGGCAGATCCAGAACTCCAAATACACATAGAGAACATCGGGATTCCAGTGTTCCGTATGCTCCGATTAATAAAACGTTTTGATGGCTGCCAGGGGTTATTCTCCGAGGAAGCCGGGTCTCCTTTACTACCGGTGTTGCTCCACCAGCCTCAGTTTTATGGTTTCTTTAATCTATTTTACTGACGGCAATTTAAAGCGTAGAAAGACTCTTGGTTTTTTTTTTTTCTTTTCTTTTCTTTAAACCTCAAGCACTTCAATGCAAGAAAAGAACTCAGTCCGGAACGTAATGTCCATGACAGTTTGTAGTAGGTGGTCTGTATTTATTTAACTAACACAAGTTATCCACGTTAACGGATAGAGCAAACATTCGACAGTGGATATTTAATATCATACTCATGCAATGATACTTTGTTTCAATTAGCGTAGGCAAAGAATACTTCTGTCCTTTGTACATGTTCAAACTCAAGTTACTGAGGATTATCTGCTAGATTTATGTATCTTTGTTTCTGAGAGATATCATTAAACAGCCTTCAAACTAACAGGACGCCACGGCTTGTTTACGTACCATCTCTGTCTGAGCCTCGACATCAACCGCCAAGCCTCGAGTCGTGGGTAAAGCTTCATAATCAACTCCCAGAAAGCCATAAGTTCGAGAGGCCTCACGAGTTACGATCTGGTAGTTGCAGTGCCCAACTAACTAATAATTTGGTACCCAATCCAAGCACGGGACAGGGCTTAGAATGATCTGGTTTAGTACAAGTGCCTGATAGCGGAATCGGATCTGACCAGTCTGTCAGTCCAGTAAGCGCCACATGCAAATCAAATCTGGGAGCTGAAGGACGGGCAGGTACTGGAACCATGGAGCCCAGCCACATTAAGTCCCGTCATCAGTGTGACCTCTATACTACTAAAGTAATCGGGCTGCATATCTACTCATCTTTCTCTTGGCATATCAAGTTTTTAACCGGGCTCCCTCTTGGATTTCTAGTGTTTTTTCCTCATCCCTCTCTGTATCTAGACCAGGTCTTTTTGGATAACCTTACCCTACCTATATACTACTTCTCATCGCGTACTCCCTGCTGTAACCCCGCCATAGGGCTGCATCGCTAACTCGCCATGCCGTCATTCTCCATGCCGCGGGGCTCATGGCTGCTGCTGATCGCAGTTTGTCTGATTCTCCTCCCCGGCAAAGCTGAGGCCTTTGGTGCTGGAAATATCCCGTCAATTGCTCAGGTTAGCTACGATACTCATTTTCAGCTTACTCGGCATCAATTATTGATACGCGCATAGGTCGAAGGTCACAACTGGCGTCATGGAGGTAAGCTACTCCTCTACCTCAATCTCGTCGCATTGCGTTGCTTACCTCATATCTAGACATTGAAGATATGCTCGAAACCATCGCGTTTCTCCACGGGAAGAAATGGACCTCAATGTTGATTAAACGTGTTTACTTTGGAAACTGGTTGCGCGACTACTCCCAAGCTGTTGATGTTGGCAGTTTAAAGGGCGTTAACGCCGAGACGATCCGCATTCTGGTACGAGTATACTGCTTTGCGTTCGAAGCGACTTGCAGTGAGCAGCTTACTGATATTGTTAGGTCTGGGTTCTATCATTTATGGCTCACGGTTACGCCACTGGCGAGTTCGAGGTTACCGCAGACAGACTTGGTGTCTACCGCCCAGAAGAACATATCGATAACCCTCTCGGCTATGGAGATGGAGTCGATGCACGCACTTTTGACAAACGATTGCGAGGTCCAGTCGAACCGATAGAAACCGAAATAGATCCCCGTACAGGTATGAAGAACTATATCGCAAATGAGAATGGAAACTGGGCGACCAGCGCAGCCTATTTGCGATACAGTTTGGCCCGAAGCATTCACTATGGCCGTCTTTATACCAGCGGCTCTAATAAGGGAAGTGACGAGGACCTTTGCGAAGCTTTGAGATGCCTGGGACAAGCACTACACACCTTGGAGGACTTCAGTGCGCACAGCAACTACTGCGAGCTTGCTCTCCGTGAGCTCGGATATCACTCTGTGTTCACTCACTGCGGTGCGCACACTGAGATTAAGCTCCACGGCAAGCGAGTATTCCCCCTTGTGACTGGTACCTTTGGAGCCGTCGACTTTTTGCATTCCGTCATTGGAGAAGCCTCAGATCACTTTACTCAGTCCGAGGTCGACGAGGTCGACATTGCCCTCAAAAACGCCGAGGGGTGCGCCAACCGTTCCGGTGGTGGCGGTGGCGAACGATCACTCCTTGGAGGCTTTCTCGGAATCAAGTCTACCCCTGGTGACTTTATCGGTTTAGTGTCGAAACTGCCTGGTGTTGGTGATGGATTTGCTTCTCAAGCCAGGGACCTCAAGGCCAGCTCTGAGGCTCAGGAGCAGCGCAACCAGAGCTATCAGCAGAGCCGCGGTGATTTGACCCGTGACAGTGCCAACCAAGTCCCCGGCATGAGCCCCGATTTTGACCCCGTTGAAACCGCACGCAAGATCTATCCCATTCTTGAGTTCCGCGACAAGATCGTCAAGGCCATCAGCCGCGGTATTGCCAAGGTCCCTGGCCTGGAAAAGCTCCTTGAGAAGATCAGCGAGACTCTGACTGCTTTCATTTTGGGTCTTCTCGCTCCTTTTATCCGACCCATCATCCAGCAGGTGTCCAAGGTCCTCAAGGATGGTTCGTCCACCGTCATCACTGCAAGTGCTAAGTCTCAGTATGAGCCTTGGGATAACCCTTCGTGCTCCGACCCTACTCACTCCATGTTGTCCAAGGATCATTTCACAAACATACTTAACTCGTGTGCTGGTCGCATTGCCGCAACCATTCTGCAATACACAGTTCCGTAAGCCGCCCTCTCCAAGTAAAGTTGCTCATTTGTTAACTAAAATATCTAGACGAGTCCTGTATGCTTGGGAGAACACTGGTGTCTCCGTCGACGAGGTCGTTAACGATGTCCTCCGCGCGTTCCATCATCCTGCTGCTCGGGATGACCACATCGAGATTCAGCGAGATATGTTCAAGACCATGAAAAAGTGGGCTGATGAGCACCCTCGTCGCCATGAGCTCGCCCATCTCCTCTCTTCCGAATCTGTCAGGAACCACAAGAATCATATCCTTAACCAAGTCTCGGGTTCAAACCGCAGTGTCGGTGGCGACGGTTGCAACCATGGGACATTTGGTGATATGGCTAATGCAGGGCATGGTAAGGTTGCGGGTTCGTTGTGGTCACAAGTCAAGGCTCGTGACCTTGACTCTATGGAGGGGAGAGATGGAAACCCAGCGACAGGATACATGTCGAACTCACCTGCGCCACCTAGTCAGACCTCATTTGAGTATGGACAGAACCCCAATTATGCTGAATCAAACTCTGGATACTCTCAACAAGGCGGTTATAATGCCCAGCCGTCGCAACAGCCATATGGTGGTGGCTACGGCGCACCTCCTCAGCCTCAGTACGGAGCTCCTCCTCCAGGACAGTACGGTGGTCCACAATACGGAGCGCCTCCTCCTGGACAATACGGTGGTCCTCAATATGGAGCTCCTCCGCCTCAGCAGTACGGAGGTCCCGGCTACGGGGCACCCCCTCCTCAGTACCCTCCATATGGACAGCCAGGTTATGGGGGACCTCCATCCGGCCATCAGCCTCCCCCTAACTGGGGACAGTATCCTGGTTCACGTCACGGCTACTAAAGGAAACACCGTGGAAAGTAAGAGTGTTCTAAGACAAGTGAGATCACGGAACTACTAGGGTTGGATAAAAGACCTTTAAGATTGACTAAGGACAAAGGCTGGGATAGATACGTAACGGCCGCTTTGATATCGAATACCCAGGGTAGGACAACAGACAACAAGTTTAGAATAGTCAAGACATATTTATTTCTTTAATGAAAAATGGTATGAGCTACAGTACATACCGGTCAATGCAGCGCTGCATATGTCTTAGCCTTGGCTGGGCTGTCAGTGCAGATGATCCTGAAGCGCATGCTATATCGCTGTTTGTTACTCCAGAGAACTCCTGATTCCATGCAATACAAATACCACCGAAAGCAATAGTAGAGTGCCCATAGTATAGAAACATGAATAAATCTGCCTCCGGGAAATTTTCCCACCCCCTTATTTGTTGGGACTCCAGCATCCTCTATCCAAGCAATACCAGTCCTGTCGTCATAGTTGTTCACCTCTTTCCTCGTCGTGGGTCCTGAGCCTCTGCAATGCGAGCATCACGGATCTCCTTGGTCCCAAGACTGCCCAATCCACCTTCAGATCGACGCTCCCAGCCACCCAGACGTACTACTTGGCATGTTGCGTTATCACCATCAGAGGAAACCTCAGTAGCATACTTGACGATATTGCGAGCCCCGTCTTCGGGAGTACGGGCCTCTTTAACAACGTCGACGATCTCCTGATCGCTAAGGGTTCCAGAAATACCATCTGTCATCAGGACAAGGAAAGAGTATTGCGCAGGACCCATCTCAACCCGTGTGAGTTCTGGTTCAGCCGAAACACCAATGCGCTTGCTTTTCATATCCCCAAAAGCACGGCTATTGGCCAAACCAGCAATGCGTTCCTCGCCGAAACTATCGCCAGAAACCATTGATCCCGCGGGTGCATAGCGTCGCAGCCGGCGACTCTCGGTCGGACTACTAGGGTGGTGGTCAGATGTTAAGGGCTGGGCTAAGCCGGTAGCTGTGTCGCAGAGAAGTATGCGACTATCTCCAACATGAGCGCACAATAACGTGCTCTGGGCTGCTGGATGCCAAAACGGGGCAGGTGTTGGAGTAGAGATGAGGGCCACTGAGGCCGTGGAACCCCCTATGAACCTTGCTGGACCTCCTATGCCATGGCCAGAGGGTGTTGATGGATGGCCGAAGACCTCATCGTTATTGACAGGGGTATCATCGGATCTTTTCGCATCATCGGGATCTTTCTTTCGTGCCTGTGCAGACACAAAATCTAGATCCGCGCGTAAGAAGGCATATGCAAGTACCGACTCAATCGTGATCTTGCGTCCTTCCCCTGAGACATCGTCTCGCGAGAGAACAAAATGTTCAGGGTGAAAACGTCTAAAGTAACCGCCGATAGTGTCTCTGTATTCCTTGACCAAGTTTTTCTCCATACGAATTGCTTTCGCAAGGTCCGAGACCTCAGCGGGCGGTGATGCCGCGCTATGTATCCGCTCTCCGTGTACTGGCTTTTCAGAAATGCCGCCGTTGTTGGTGTTAGGCACATTCATTTCGTGTTTGACCTCTTCTGGGCCTTTCATGGGAACTGCATCCAGAGCTTCCCTTCTAGTTGAAGGAACCTTTGCAGGTTGTGCTGATTGGGGCGTGCGGACTTGTTTATGCTTGTGGTCATGGTGGTGGTTGTGTATACCTTCACGGCCTTGTTTCTTCTTGCGCAAACTGCTCTGGAGCCCGAATTCTTCCGATGCCTTTTCAATATACCCGGGCAACTCGTCCCGGATGAAATCAGCACATTCACTACCACCATGTCCGTCAAAAACACCAAAGTAAAATATCTGGGGGTCTCCCCAGGCACTATCCGCTGCTGTGGCCTCTCCTGGGTTGTGCTTTACGCTCCTGGGTGCCCTTTTTGCAAAGGCTGGGAGACTGATTGTGCCAGCCTGCTCTCGATCCTCGTTGTAAGGACGGCTTCCTCGATCTGTCGCAACTCCTAAATGATGTTTTGCCCTCCGCATTGGAATTCGTACCACAGTCAAATCTCGGGTTGATGGGATGTAAGGCGGGGCGACGGCGGGGACCGGACCAGCACTTGGAGTGTGAGGGGTTGCGGCATCGCGAGGGAGTTTATGGCCGGGCCCTATCGAACGTGAATCGGGATGAACAGAGGAGGAGGGCAAATGCGTCACAAAGTAGGTATGGAACTCTCGTCGATTATATGTTTCGAGCGTCGACAGGGATAGTTGGCTGGGCTGCGACTTCGGGCGTGTAAACCGAGACTGTTGCGATTTGTCGGACCAACTCGCGCATGTTGAGTATCCTGTCGACCAGCATGACTGATATACATAGTTAGACTGGTTTAATTTTCCATTCTGCGCGTCGTTTCGCAGATTAAAACCAAGACGGTTCGGGATCGCTAAAGGTCGAGCTGTAATCCTAAGAAGCTGGATTGCAGGGGTGACTGTTGAATCGACAGCGGCGCGAGTAAATGGTGCCATTGTCGAGAGGTAGATGCGTGTATGGCTTCGTTCGCCAGTCCTCACTCATCAGCGTCCCTTGAAGAACTGGAGCGCTGTGCAGGCTACAGTCTGCAATGCCATCGGGCAAGTTGTCGAAGGTTGTGTGGGTTATCGGAGTATAGTTTGTTTCAGTCGCTGCCTGTCAAGACAAAAAGCGCGGAGCTGTAAAGTTTATTTAAGAACAGAGGGCAGACCAGATGATAGAGGCTCTAAGTCAGTGAATAGAGTGTGCCTGTGCGTGAACAGCGCCATGAAAGTGGGTGAAGGATAGAGGATTCAGATCTGCCCTGTTGGTTGTCGGAAAGTGACGATGGATGTTGGATGGACATGATTTCCCTAGTGGATCTTTCCAAAACACAGGCTCTCGCAGATGAAACATGGCCAATCAAACGATGAGAAGACCAGGTTTTAGGCTGCACCACGAGAATTTGGCGGGGACCCCATCGGGAGTCAGGGGCGGGAACCCTCGTGCAACCGCTAAAACTAATAACTGATGCCCCTGGAGCCCGCCCCGGGAACGTCACAATCCAGTGGCGGGGCCTACCAGGATGGATTAGTACCTACTATTTAGTAGCACTTATTCGGGAAGAAGTACGTACCTTTGGTTGAACGTCATCCCACCTGCAACCTATGAGATGGGAGTTTGAGATCTTATCGTTTTCCCTATGAAAAGACTTTCACTCGACTGAGACCATATCAACAACTCGCGGCATTCGGCCTATTCAAAATTGGGCCTTCACGCAGGCTGACATCTCCATGTCGAATAACACACGACACCTAGCAAATGGGCGAGTCTGGGACTGCAACATCCGCCGAGGCGGACGGGTCAGAGGCTTCTAAGAAAGATCTACCTCCTGTGGTAGACATAGATGCTGCTGGTGATATCGTATTGGACGTTACTTTTGAGACTTCTGCCAGCACTCTTAACAAAACTCGCAGAGCCGAGCTTGCTGCCAGCAGGAAAGCAGGTACCCAGCCCCCTGACCGCTCAACTCTCAAGTCAAAGGTCCGGGTGGCATACCGAGTCAATCTGGCTGCCCTGAAGAAGCACTCAAAGTACTTCTCAAATCTTCTTTCCAATTCTCAGTTCAGAGAAGCCAAGCTAATTACAGATATACACGAAAAGCTCGCCCAATTGAAGATCAACACGAAGGAGGCTGACGTCCAGGATCTACCCTGGATTCCGATCACCGACGATGATGACGCAACTAAAGCTGCTGGACGTGAGAACGTCATGGAAGATATACTCAATATCATACACCAACAACCTACAAAAACGTCTCGTGGAACAATGTCATACGTCACAACTCTAGCAATCGTTGCTGATCGCTTCGACTGTGTGGCGGCTGTCGCTCGTGTTTTAAACACAGATCTCAAGTTCAAATGGCCATTGACGTCGAACAAACCCCTAAGAAGCGAGGATGGGCGGCCTGCAGAGGCAGAGCAAGTGTTGCGTCAAAAGATCCTAGTCGCGTGGCTGCTAGGACAACCTATGCGTCTACAACAGTCAAGTCGAGAAATCATCATGAGAGGATCGAGTCTTTGGAGCGAGTTTCACGACCCAGATACCAATATGACTGCTGCATGGTGGAATCTGCCCGATGGTTTGGAGGGTCAGTAGTAGCTCTGATGTTAGGTTGTGAGTCTTGACAAGGGCTAATTATCGAATAGAGGAACTCCGGTATCGACGTGAGTCTATACTCAACACCGTCTCTTCTGTCCAACGCCACTTCCTCGCCCTATTCTCGTCCCGCGAAAGGCAGTGTAAACTCGGGTATGACTCGAGTGCGGCATGTGACTCTTACCAGCTTGGTCAAATGCTGAAGTTTTTCGTAAACAAAAACCTGCTCTTTCTCGTGGACTACAGCCCTGCGTCTTTGAACATGGTGCCAGACACTGCTATGATTGAGATTGAGGAGCTTTTGACTACACTTCAACAGTGTCCGAGCTACCAAGTCGATAAAAATCACACCAACTGTGGTTTACGGACTCGACTTGAACCAATATTGAGTTATATGCGGTCTATGCTTTCTGCAAATGTCATAGCGATCCCTTATGCCGACTGGAAAAAGCGGCCGACTGAGACTTCGTGGATGGCCCAGAAGGAAAAGGCTTCTGATGATAGGGACAGTGTACCTAAGAAGTTTCAGTTCACACGGGCTATCGCCAACGATCAAAGATTACGTTATGAAGGCGCTCTTTATGTCGACAAGATGGCAAAGGCTATGTTTTTGGCAGATGAATGGGACTGGACCCCTGAAAGCTGAGCTGATAGAGATTTGCAAGTTAGACTTTATTGGATATAGACTATTATAAAGCGAACGAACTTGTACAGAGTTGTTCCACCTGAAGAAACCCCATCTTTACCCGCATCTCCTCGACTCCTGGCGCTTATGCTGTAGTAGTTTTATCACTGGGAACATTCCTTGGAGAAGAGGTTCCGTGGCTCTCGGCATCACCGACAGCGTTGACAGGAGCTTTTGCCTTTCCAAAAGGCAGCTGGCCATGGGTCTCTTTAAAGCGCATGACAATGAAGCCTGTCATGACACAAATCCAATATAAGTTGTAAGAAATGACAGAGCCATATGTAGCCGAGTTTGTCCAACCCAGGATAGCGTTGAAAATACCCCAGCCATTCTGAATTGCATCGGTGGAAGTGCAACACTGAAAGTGATGAGAACATGGAAATAGGGGCCTTGATAAGCGGACTTACGTTGACGTGCCAGACACTCTGATCAATGTCATAGGAACCGGGTCCGTTACCGAACTCGTCTGCCTCACCTCCGATATACTCATTCCACTTGGCCATCTCGAAGCTCCACACAGATCGAGAAAAGAGACCTGCACCGACAAGATACAAGAGGCAGGTGGAGAGAACAAGGAAGAATTGGAGCTTAGTGCTCGCACCACCCCTAGAACTGAAGTCAGTATTGGTAAAATCATTGTATGTAATGGAAATATTACTTATACAGCAGATAACCGACACAGCATCCTGCAAAGAGTCCTACAATAGTAGGCAAAGGAATAGACTTGGCTGAGGCTGAGAAGGACACTCCAGCAACGAAGACAACGGCCTCGATGCCCTCTCGGAGGACTGTGACAAAGGGCAGGACGAACATGGCATACTTTTCGGCAAATTGTTTAAACCAGCCTTTATCCCCTGCTTTGACTGGGGACTCGAGTGCTTTTGCCAACTTGACGCGCCACTTGGACTGCATCTTACCGATACGTAGAAGAGCAGCGCCCATGACAGAAATAATAAGGGAAGCGAAGAGGCAGAATGCGCCTTCATAGTAGTATTCGTGTTTTGCCCAAGAGTTACTCCCAACGGTATAGAAGACACCGATGAGAGCGGCAGCAACAACCATGCAAATAAAGAAGCCAATGGCCGTTCCGAGCCAAACCTAGAAGGGCCCATCAGTAAATCGAATTGATCATTGGTCATTCAAGCAGATTTACCTGGCGTCTTAGTTGCTTGTATACTTTGATATCACCATTGGGTCCGTCGAGAGTTTGCTTCAGGAAAGCAAGAAGGACGGAGACGATGATGACCGTCTCAAGGGTTTCTCGAAAGATGACAAGGAAAACGGGAACGGCAAAGACGTCAACTGCCATGATGGATATTGTTCAAAGTGAAGCTACTCAATCTTTACAGAGAGGGGTGTCTTGAGGGTCAGATAGGATATCTTCGTGACCAGCCTCAAGTTGTTGGCGGTACAGGAAAGGAAGAAATAGATGGAGGCGGAAGTGAGGAGCAGGAAGCGGCAACGGAGAGTATTGGTCTTTGTGTTGCACTTGATACATTTTGGGATCGGAGCAGCTTGAACCTCCGAGACCTCACATACAGCGGATCAGATAATACTTCCAAAGGGGGAGGGATTGGACGACCCTAGCATTACTGCACAACCTTGTAAGCTATCCAGTCAGCTAGTGGATTGGACGAGCATGATTTTTTTTTAGGATGGTACATGGATCAACAGAGTAAGACTGCGGAATTAAGGAGGCCAGCAAGTTCAAGTGCCGTAACGATGCTGGAAAACATGCCATGATCGGGCTTGTTTGGGCGGCTGGATAGTTGGTGGCTTGTTGCTAAGTTGCATTAGCCTGTTGACGCTCGGCAAGGAATTGCCGTAACGTGGGACGTTGGTTTCCAACCTTGATGTAAGGAGGTGTGAGCTTAATCACAATCAATCAATCTGATAACCTTGGGTGTGATGGCAGCTTCTTCTTTCCCGATGGTGGTTGCGCAATTGCAAGGCGGCTGCTCATATTCAGTAGTGGGATTCACTTTGAGATCAGGCATTCGGTATTGATCAAGTCACATCCAGTTCATTGTTGTCCTGGCATCCATGGGGAGAAGGTTTTCCAGCTTGTACTTCCAGTTTCGGAGTAAAACGACCGTAGTTCAAGCTCAGAATACCGGCGTGCTTGTCATGATGACCCCACCACCTGCGACCTGGACTCCTAACTAAAAGAAAAAGAGAGAGAGGAAAAAAAAAAAACCAACGTCGAGTCAGACCTGAGCTTGTATTGGGTGTATGCAATGTATAATGGCGATCCTGGTTTCAGGGAAAATGGTATTTCTCTCGCAATGGGATGTCACTACCATACCATACCATGGATAGTACTACTGTGCATCTCGATTAAGGCAAATTTGGAATTATCTGATGAATGAATGGACTGCAAAGTGGCAATGATCCGCGGAGATGGTTGACAACCACGGTTCAGCTGCACTGGAGTTCGGCTAGATGAGCAGAAGCGGCCGACGTTCAAGGCTAGGTGTTGTGACCTGCCGATTGAAGATCAAAGTTATCGTATCAAAAAGATCAGAAGATTATCATTATCTGATCCGAGGCAACCACTTGAAGCAAGTAGGGGTGAAAAATATGCCGCAGCTGAGAATCAGAAGTGGCATGTTCCGTCAAGTCTCTTTCGGAAAGGCGTTTGTTAAGCTATCAGGCCACTCTTTCTGGTTGTTGCATCCATAGAATGGCTTCTCGACCGTTGAAGGGTCCACTGGAGGATGTCTTTCCTGCGGATTTGTAGAGGTTGAACCGGCTTTGATGTGCCGTAGGATCCTCTTTTCCCCATTAATCGAGGTGTCTTAGTTCAGACCGGGTATCACAAGATTTGCAGGGATCACTCGTTGGTAGTTGAAAATTTCGAATGTTCTGTCGGTATTACGAGAGAGACTGATCGCCAAGACGTTCCAGCGAGCTGTGGGTGACCCGTCTTGGCACGAGATAGACAGCCCGTCAGGGGGGTGGTTGGACCCTTGAATGAACCGACTGTGGTACTCTGGTACTGTCCTGTACAGTGATCGGGTGTGTCTGTGCCGAAAAAGGCGGCACCACGTAGTCAAAGTTAAGACTTGATCGCTGCTGGTCGATTATTTAACCTGATAAGTTACTGGAAGTAAATCATGTCTCATACAAGATTAGGTAGTGAGTGGCACAGAAAGAGGGGGAAAAATCAATACCTTACTACGTACTACCTAAGCAAGAGGAAGCGATTGATAAGATGAAGCTCGAGTGGGGAGCTGGAAAGTGTGCCACTAATCCGGAAGGGGAAAAGTACACTTTGGTTACTTCCTTCCACTGACATGGTAATACTGACCTAGAACGCTCGATACTTCAAGCCTATTCAAGCCACAATGGATCAAGTTTTACTCATCACATCCGTCTACAGCTTGATCCCGGCTTCATGCAGACAACACTCGCGCTTTGATTCCCTAGATGTTGTTCAGCTCTCGCCGATGAGCTGATCAAAGCTATCAACCAATTTCATCAGCCGCGACTAGTGTTATGGTACCGACTACTGGGTACAGATCCATACTCACTCGATTAACATTCTTCTAACTAGGTTCTTGTCCCTTACCTACCGAGGTACCTATGCATAGATCAGCATGGATCGTGAACTAGCGACAGTTTAGTACAATAACTGGGACCTTGTCTTTACTTCGGCTCTCGCTAACGGTTATTGAAGTCCTTCTTCTTCTTCTCTGGTGTTAGTGCAGCACAAACTCTGCCCAGGCTACGATGTCACAGTACATACATCGCCTCTCTCCCATGTCGCTCCATGCCATCCATGGCTTGGTCATTCCGCCAGAGTTCCTGTGGTCATCTAATCTGATCAATCTGATCACAGCTGTTCCCATCTCACCTCTCGTTTTTCGTAAAGTACCATAACCTTCTTCTTTCAACTGTTCCCCTCCCCTGACCTTGGGGTACGCCTTACTTATTTTTTTGATACCCTCATCATACAGGATTGCTCGTCTAGTTCCAGGACCCTTTCAGATTCAGGATGTGCCCCAAGCTCTTATCAGTCGAGGCAGCTCTGCTTTTTGCTCTTCCTCAACTGGCTTGGGCCGCTACGAGGAAATTTGATTTCGACATCGGCTGGGTCAGAGCCAATCCCGATAATGCTTTCGAACGCCCAGTGATTGGAATTAATGGAAAATGGCCTATCCCTACCATCGAAGTCGATATTAGTGATCGGGTCATCATCGATGTGCATAATAATCTAGGAAACCAATCTACTTCTCTGCACTTTCATGGTCTCTACATGAATGGCAGTACGCACATGGATGGTCCTGCTGGTGTTAGCCAATGCCCAATCATTCCGGGAACCAGCTTCACGTACAACTTTACCGTAAGAGAACAGAAGATGGCCCTTCGGCTCACAAATTGACATGGTGTTTACAGGTTGATCAACCCGGAACATATTGGTATCACAGTCACACTGCAGCACAATATCCAGACGGTTTACGCGGACCATTTATCGTCCACGATAAAGAATTTCCATACCAAGAAAATTATGATGAGGAGGTTGTCCTAACACTCTCTGATTGGTACCATGATGAGATGCGATCCCTCATACCCCAATTCATGGCCAAGTCGAATCCTTCAGGCGCCGAACCTGTGCCTAAGAATGCACTCATGAACGAAACAACAAACTTTACCATGTCTGTTCAACCTGACAAGACATATCTGTTCCGCGTGATCAACGTTGGTGCTTTCGCGGGTCAATACCTCTGGTTTGAAGGGCATAAAATGCGAATTGTCGAGGTTGATGGCATCTACACCGAGGAAGCTGAGGCAGAAATGGTCTATATCTCGGCTGCTCAACGCGTCAGTTTTCTACTCACTACAAAGAATGAAACTTCTCAAAACTTCCCCATTGTTGCTAGCATGGATACTGTGAGTCAAAAAATTTCTGTAATGCTTATAGGGAATTTTTCTAACGTCCTAGACTCTTTTTGACGTCCTGCCCCCAGACCTGAACTACAACTCCACTGGTTGGTTGGTCTATGACAAGAAGGCCGAAAACCCTGATCCGGCTACCGTTGAAACACTGGATCCTTTCGATGATATGACACTTGTTCCGTACGACAAGATGGAAATTCTTGGAGAGCCTGACAAGGAGGTGGTCCTAGATGTTAAGATGGATAACCTCAAGGACGGCAAGAATTATGCCTTCTTCAACAACATCACCTATACCGAGGCCAAAGTCCCCACGCTCTACACAGCGCTCAGTGCTGGAAAAGATGCCGAAGACCCTACTGTATACGGTACTTATACACACTCTATGGTTCTCAAGAAGAACGAGATTGTCCAGCTTGTTGTGAACAACCTCGACTCAGGTCGCCATCCTTTCCATCTTCACGGCCATGCATTTCAGTCTGTCTATCGTTCTGAGGAAGAGGCCGGTATCTGGGCCGATGCCGGTGTCACAGAAAAGGATCTACCAAAGACGCCGATGCGACGTGATACTCTAGTTATCTACCCTAACGGTAATATTGTCATGCGCTTCAAGGCCGATAACCCAGGTATGCTTGAGACCTTACCCAAAGATGGTATCGGACTAATATCTATGTCAGGTGTCTGGTTGTTCCATTGTCATATTGAGTGGCACGTTATTTCAGGTCTCATTGCTACTTTCGTAGAAGATCCACTTGCTCTCCAAGAAACTCTCGAGATCCCAAAGAACCACCTCGATGCATGCGCCGCTGCCGACATGCCCACCAAAGGCAATGCTGCTGCCAATACAGAAGACTTCCTCGATCTTACTGGCGAGAACAAACCTGCCAAGTCTTTACCTTCTGGGTGAGTTGATTCCTATTCCGTCTTGATTCCAACGTTTCCTGACTCTCGACCATAGCTTTACACCTCGCGGTATTGTCGCTCTTGTTTTCAGTTGTATCTGCGGAGTTCTCGGTGTGGCTGTTGTTGCATGGTATGGCTTTTCTGCACCGGTTGACTCTACCAGTGCCGGTGCCTTCAGCGCCGGTCTGGTTGAGAACGACTCGGGAGACGTGCATTCTTCTCAAAAGGGTCCTCAGGAGACAGTGATCTCGCCGGCAGGCGATGCGAGAAGTAACTAATAAAAGGTGCTATGTGTCAATGGTTGTTGAACTCTGAATTCTTGTTTTGGGTATGTACTTGGTCTAGATGAATTTTGCCGAGTTTGTATGATCTGACTTTGGTTGTGATATGACTGTCTTTCACGAGAACAGCTATTTCCTACATTGAAGATTATGACATGTCTGGTGATACATTCGTCAGATATCTCCTGTATTTTCCAAGTCTCTGCTAATGATCTGTGAAACATGCTTTTTTCAGTAGCTTGATCATCCAGCTAAGCTGTATTGAGTTGTTGTCTCATGTTCAAGAAAATTCACATCCCTTTGTCACCTTGGCAAACACTGGCAAAACTGTTTCGAAGCAAGATAAAGTTGTCAATTTATCATGTTCAGTCCATAACATTCCAAAACTGATCCCGAAATCCTGTGTTCTCTTAACTCCTATTCCTAATCCTGTATAGTTTTATTATGAGCTAATGAGAACCTCGCTCGGCGGTAATCTCTTGAGCACAAGTTCCACTAATTAACATCGATGTTTTTGTTGATGAATTTGGTATTTGGTGGATGCGCGTCCCTCGGGAATCTGCAAAACTGTCGTGTACACATACCATTGACGACGTTAGGGCACTGCGGCGATTAGCAACGTAACATAAGGGAGGTCTCCAGGGAGGCTTACGTTGTGACCATAGATACAATCATCCACATCACATTCTTGACCGGCTGTGCAAGGGTTTTGGCGTGAGAGCATTGCAAGTGCGAGCAAATCGTCTTGAGTGGCCTTGTAATTATGGACAAATGGGCAAATATCCATTCTGCCACATGGTCCGCGAAGATAATGGTTGTTGCAAAGTTTTTCGTTTCCGGCCCGTCGCTTAATGTTCTCCATTGCCGATAGACCGACTGTGACAGTAGGGTCAACACCCCGAGGTCCAGGGCTCCAGGATGGTTGCGCTGGTGCTTTGGTGGTAGCCTTGCTCTTAGCTTGCTTAGGAGGCAGAGGAATGGTAAGTTGAGGGGGAGGAGTAGCGCTCTTTGTGATCTTGGCCCAAGAAGCGTTTGGGGGCGACAATGATGCGGTGCTAGTTGCAGGTGTCAGCACAGCCGCCTGTGTTGATGGCGCACTGCCAGTCGCTGAGGTAGGGTTTCTGATCGGTAGTGTGCGCTGAGTGCTCGTTGCCAAAGCTGAACTTTTGTCGGTCATAAGCTTAGTTGAGCGAAAGATGCCGTCGAACTCGATAACGTTCATTTGAAGATTTTCCAGTTCGCGTACGAGTGGCGGACCTTTCATTAGAGAAACACAATGGCGGGACTCATCATCATGAACCACTTCTTCAAGAAAAGGGGCGTATCCCGCATCATGCCCGATACCTAAAAGGATATGTTTGCAGTTCTGGTTGCCCAGATGCCAACGTGCCGTTTCTAACAATGTTAGCCATGGCTGGCCTCCACCATGGACGTGTGAACCATACCTCGAATTTTAGCATCAGCCCGTTCTTTGCCAAAACCAACATCAAGGAAGTCGAAGGATGCTTTGGACTGTGTAAAACCTAGAGTGAAATCTCTAAACAGACCAATGTTCTCAATGCAGCCTTCGTTAAACAGTGCCTTGCTGAGGCCCCCAACGTTGGCCACAACACGACAGATAATTTCTAACGAACCGGTACGCTCATGACTGCAAAGTTGCGCTACCGCAGTTCGTAGTGCGCGAGCTGCACTCTTTCCACCTTCCAGGCCCTGTTTCATAAATTCGTCGTTAAACTTTACTTGGTCAGCTTCAGGAAAGTAAGCAAGAAATGGAGGAAATTGTATCCCGTCGCGCAGGTTCCGAGGAATTTGAGGTCGAGGTTTGAAACCGCCTTTCGGCAATTCCTGTATATTCGGGGCGAACGTACCAAGAGACCGTCACCATCGATCAATATCAGGACGTATGAGTTGGTATTCTGAAGCCTTTAGCGGTTGCGATGGTGCAACATCATATGTCGTCAATATACCTTTATCTCGTCATTTTCTCTCATAATCCATTTGACTTGTAATTCGGCCTCTTCTAGGCTTTTCTGTAAATCCCTTCTGGTTTTGGTCGCAGCTTTGAGGTCGAGCTCGACTTCGTTCAATCGAGATTTAAGCTTCTGATTTTCTTTATCCGAGTCGGACTCTATGGCTTTACAATAAATGAGAACATCCTATTGGATGGTTAGCTGTTTTCACAACTCGACGGTCCCCGAAAGGTGGCAGAAGACTTTGGTTTTGACAGCAAGAGGGACAGATGGGCAGCATGGATTTGCAGATCCGTAGACTTGCCGTCTGATTTTTGTAGTTTCTTGCCGTTTCGTCTCTCATGGTGTCTAGTACCAAGTGTTCTGCTATCCGGGAGCGGACGAAAGGAATCATGATGTTGATTGTGCGCGCATACCTGTAAAAGTTTGTCCTTTGCGGATTCGTAGGCCTGGATATTGTTGTATCGTTGAACAAAGTCGTTAAAGGAAGCTGTCTCCATATTGAATGGTTTGCTTCGTCCAAGAAGCTAATAGTGAAACAGGTAGGTGGGTGGGTGGTGGTGGGTTTGCGATCGTGAAGTTGAGAAGGTCGAGATTAGCACTGCAGGCGCGCAGGGTGGATATTATAGGCAAGGTAGGCAGGTAGCTGCAGATCAGCGAATGCTTTTTCTTTCGTCTAGCTTGCTGTGGATGGGCCGATATGCGGTTTGTGTGCACAAATGTTTTCCTCGTTAGCAGACAGCCGAAGGGGGAAAATGCAACAAGGAAAAATAGACCAGTTGGTGGTCTTTGTTCCTCCTAGTTAGTTGCAGGCTGCACACCCTCCTCTCTTCGGTGGGTGAAAGTGCACGTTTGGGGGAGATGAGACGAGAAGAGCGCCCGGGCGCGTCGCGTTTGCAGGGTATGGATCGAATCGTCCTTTGCGCCCCTTGCGGAATTAAAGAGAGTTTAGTGGTTAGTTAAGTGAGTAAGAAAAAAGAAACAACGAAAAGAGATGACGTTGATGCTTTATAAGTTGGCTATGTTATGATATGAAGGGTCGAAGGTTAAGATTTGGTGGGCGGCCCTTTGTAAAAACTTTTTTTTTTTCCTGAGGTAGTAGGTATGGAAAGTTAGGTTATGCTTTTCCCCTGCGCCTGCCTTGCCTTGTCTCTCTTAACTCTCACAAAAGCCGAAGTTGGCTCCTCCTTCCCGTCAGTGATGAAAGGTGCTGGCAGCCCCGGCTGGAGGGGAGACAGAAAACTCAACCTTTGGGTTTAGGGTGTGTTAAATAATTGGACGGATCAAGGCTTTCAACGCGGATAAAGTGACTGAGAAATTTCGTCTTATCTTGTCGAGTAGTCACTCTTTCCAATGCCTTTTACATGGGGGCAGGGATCCGAGCATCAGCCCATGCACAGCTGCAGATCCACAAGTGGAGGCGGCGCGCCAAAATGTTGAAAGACATCTCGAACCGACAGGGAATCAATCTTAAAATAAAGATGCTAATACTAATAATGGCTGATATTCCTAGTACGGTCGCAGACTTGAAAGAAAGAACGATATGCTAATTTTAAGAGTACTAAATCTAGTTCCCAGCTTTCACATCTATAGGTAATTACAATACACTCCCTTTAAAGCCCCGACTACTCACGAGGTTCAATTCTTTCTTTCAGTTGCTGTCAGATCTTTAGATCTTCCATTCTTCTTAGTGGAGGATTTTATCATAACCCACAAGACCCCATGCCAATTCAGGCACGATCCACCCCACTCTTTCTGGCCGTTTCGAAAACGCCTTGTCCTGAGATAACTGGTTATTAGAAAGATGAAGTGACTGCTTCCGAGACAAGTCAAAACCAATACACGACATTCGGTCAAAGAAACACTTAAAGTGTAATTAGATGCTTGCCATATTCCGAGACATTCTACAGGCTATTCTCATCACATACACGAGTTATGTCAATCAACCCAAGAAAATATCTTGGGTTGAAGCGGCCGATCTGACATATGTTTGACGCCTCTAATTTAACTCAGCTCTCTATCACAAACACTCCTATCACGCGCGCACACACATTTGCATGTAAAGTCTCCGAGCTGGGTACGCTTTGTCTATTTCTTTTTTGTTCTCTCTGCTTCTATTCGCCACTATAAGAATAACAACTAGAAAGCTTTGGCCAGATTGTTGAGTCGACTTGGAGTTACATACAGCCCGCCTAGGCTGATATTGTAGCACAAGAGCCTAACGTTGTAACACGCCATCCGCTCTTGAGGCCACCGAGCAGCAACCAGTAGACCAGTTGTTGCTTTTGTACGAGCCTGCCCTCGACCTCGGACTCTCAGCCTGCCGCGACATGCATACTCCGCGTGTCAAAAGGTACTGTTAACAAACAGTCATGTCCAATCAAATCATGTTTATATCACCATACGCGTACGAGTGCATGACCCAGAACGCCTTGCCAACATGCTGTGCCCAGACAAGACCTGGAGCATCTCGCCTAGGTAGTATTCGGCGTGCACCCGTTGGTCTGAAGCACAGTGGCTGGTATTCAGGACCAACAAACCTCTTTGGCATAAATGTAGTAGCCATAGATTGGTGGTGAGCTATTAGAAGGCTTGCCTACTATGTCTTGGCATAAAAAGGTAAATCACCGAGTGATGGACTGACTGAGTTATGATAGTTTATTAGGCCAAATCCTTTTACTCTCACAGCCAGCCTGTGGAATATCCCAGGCCGGATCAGGCTGCATATGCCGCCCAGAGCTATATGCAATGTACCAAATCTGGTATCATGCTAAACTATACAAACAACATCATACTGTATTTCACCGTCACTGTCCAAAAGAAAATATGTCTTTAGGCTATTGCTTTCTTTACTTTTCTTTTAGCATTTTCTCGTCTGGTCTTGAAAACTGACGTCGGGCTGTTCTCAGCCTTGGTCAGTAACAATATTCTACATTTTCAGCCATTCTGAACAAACTCAACTATCGTAGTCACGTAGAAAGAAAGACATAGGAAAATCCATTAGAGAAAATTCGGAACATCCGCCTCTGTTGCTGCTGGAAACTGATTCAGCACCTGCCAAACTGTATCATCCCCCCATCCTCCTCCGAAATGCCACGATGAATCATCTTCCTGGTTGTCTGCTACTGGTAAAGGAACCACCGCGATATCAGGCCCCGCTGTAAGGTTATTGTAGACCAGATCACCAGTTGGAAAAAAGGGCGCCATCGTGTTCATCTCGGCCGCTGATGGGAGCATCCATGTCGAGTCCACAGTCACCAGTCCTGAAAGGTCACCACTTCGCGGTGTTGTATCACTTGGCGTAGAGGAACCAACTGTCTTGCTTGACCCTGTTCTGGAGTCTCCAATCAGAGGTGGCAGTGAATCATCTCGATCTTTCGCCATAACTCTTCTGAACCGAGCAACAATGGCTCTTAACACACCCTGGGCGGACTTGGCCAGCGGATTGCGCTCCTGGATGGCCGAGAAGCGTTCAATCGTCCACTGAAAATGCTCCATCGTCTTGTCCGTATACTCTGCGTGTTCCCTAGGGAAAAGAATGTATACAGACGCAAGCAATACAATAGCGTCAAAACTTGCAAAGAAAAGCATAAAGTTCCTCCACGTGTCTTGCGGCAATCCTTCAAATGTCGTTTTCTGGATCTCGAGGGTTCTAAGGCTTGCATGTATAGCTTCTGCTCTGCTTTCGGCGCGGTTGAAGATGAACGGTCGATGCAGAGCCATCTTGCTGAATTCGTGCAAGCTTGCAAAGTAATACCTGCTTGCTGTATACCAGTGTGCCTCGGGGAGGTGGTCCCATCGTGTGTCTGGATTGTCCATACGGAATGAAGACGGCATTGTCTTGTCTAGATCCTGTATACTTTGATGAATTTGATCAATCCTCTCGGAATCCAAGGGGTATAAGCCCCGAACTTCAAGATTCTGTATAGCTCGCAATGGCCCGCAAAGCTGATAATTCCACAGCAATCGAGTTATGGGTGTAGGGTGGTCATCCTCACCTCGAGGAACAATTGGTGTTTTATTGCGGTTTTGTGGTATAAGTGCATCGATTGGAGGTGTGGGGAGTGTTTGGTTCCAGTCAACAGTTCCTGGGCGTCCGAGAATCATGGCGCAATTCAAGTCCCAGATAGCGAGTAGTATGTAGATCCTTCGTCTTCTCTGGATCAGCCATTGGTTTTCCAAAAGACTTTCCAGACTTGGATCTGCAGGTTTGGGATCCAGGCTATCACGATGCATCCCCAGATCTTGTGCGTCACGGACCGCTACCGATATTGTGTGCCACTATCCAATGCTTTAGTCGTCTTTCTTGACCAAGTTCCAAGTAATACTTACTGCATCAGTAACCTTGGCTGTGAACTTTTGAAACGATGCCCGGAGAAATTGTGCCTGGACCGTTGCCAACGAAAGGTTTTGCTTCCCCAGGAGATCAACAACCGCTTGTCCTGACTCACTGTATTCAATGGCCAAATCCTCGAAGCTCATACCGCCTGCAAACTTGAGAGAGTCGAATCTTGGGTCCCTTTTCTCTGGCAATAGAAGCAGTGCGGTTGCGATGATCTGAAAGACGACGGCTGGGAACGCTCGCAGCTCAGGGTTCAGACCGCGAGGGCCAACGTCTGAGAGGACGGAGAATGGTAGCGAATTCCACTCTTGTAGCTGAGCATAAAAAATATCAGGATCGATAGCATAATACTGCCAGTTAAAGCTGTGCATATACATTTCCACCAGTCGATCGATATAATCCCGGGCAGGTAATTGACGAATGATAGTCTTGTACTTTTCCCTCAAGGCAAGCTCTTTGCCGGGTGATCCGACTTTTGAGTCCCATGATCTATCATATATACCTGCGGAGCTCTCTTCGCCATCGGTGAGAGTTTCGATACGTTTGAGAATGCCCATAGTAGATGCGCCGTTTTGAGCGTATCCCCAATCGGCAGCTTTGGACGACAAAGGCTCATTGGGTCCATTGTCAACTGAATTGCTAGTATCAGACGGTGAAATACCAGTCTCCTTTGCTGAACTCTTTGATAGAGCTGGCGATGTTCCTATGGCATGATGGTCATGTTGACTCTGCTTAGCCGTGGGGGCGCCTGTCTCATAAACGCACCCCGACTCTTTGTTTCGAGACTTGCAATTCCCGCATGGTAATTCACGATCACACTACAACTCGGTCAGTTTCAAATCTTATTTCTTGATCGAGTCATTTGGTCCGGGGTGTCATGAGAACTACGAACCCGCTGCTTTCTGCGATGACATTCGGTGCACGATATGACAACTCGTCTTCTTTTTTTCAGACGAGGACCATCGTCAGTCCCAAATGCTGCTGTCATGGTGAGTCCGAGAATATACTGAGATAGCGAGGAGCCTAAATACGGAATCAGTGGTACGCGGATCCAGTGTTAGACTTCAAAGAGGTCAGAATTCGGTTCGTGTATCCAGAAGATGTGCTGTGTTGATCAATGCCTCGCAGATTAAGGTCAGCATTCAGCGGTTCCCTTAAGTCCGAGCTTCTAAGGGATTGGCATCGCTTCCATGGCGGGGTTCCATAACATCAGCCTGGTACCTAATATGGCATCCAGCCCTGCCACGCTTTCATGGCTGTGCCTCTTGAGAGGATCCACGTCATTGAAGGAAAGAGATTATGCGTGCAAACTGCCTGAACAGATACACAAAAACGGTGAGGCAGATGCGAATGCTGAAATGTCTCGAGGCTAAAACACCAGATTCTGCACCTTCTTTAAAGTGAATCTTATAAATCATAACGTTTCGGTATATTGGTTGTGAGTAACGAGACGGAAAACAGACTTATGCAGTTAGACGGAAATATAGTGCTTATGATTTGTCCCTAAATCAGGGACCAGATTCTTATTGTTCTCGTGGGCGAGTTACTTCCATGGCTGCTCCTGCGCAGTCATGATAAAGGTACTGTATTCATGTCAGACCCCGCTAGATGTCTCAATAACTCCAGTCCAGCATGTCTACCGCGCCAAAAAAGAAAAATCGACAAGGCCAACCCGACTTCTACAAAGACTCGCCCCTTAACGAACGCGTTCTGTGTAAGCCTTCCATGCTGCGGATCGATATCGCTCAGCCTCCTCCTCAGGGTCGCTCGCCTTGATAATTCCACGTCCGACAATGGCAATATCAGCGCCGGCAATACCAATAATCTTCTGCGGCGTGTTGTATTGCTGGCCCTTGCCGTCTCCCTTGATGGCCTCGTTCTCGTCTGCGCCCTCAGGAGGCAATTGGCAGCCAGGGGTCATGTGAATGAAATCATCATCGGGTTGTGTGTTGAGACATTCTTGTGAAACGAAACCCATAACAAAGCTCTTATGTTCTCGCGCGGCCTCTACACAAGCTTGTGTGTATTCCTTGTTCATGAAGTTGCCCTGGCTTGACATTTGGGCTAGGATAAGCAGACCTCTCTCGATGGGTGCCTCGTCGATACCAGCGAATACTGTCTCGTCGCCCTCGGGGATAGTCTTGACAAGGCGTGGTGAGTCAGCCGACTCGTACTGCTGGGTGACGGTAGTGGTAGAGACGATGCTGCCTTTACGTCCGTTATCGCGGCCAGTTTCAGGTGCACCCTTTTGGTTCTCGCCATCCGAGCGCTCGCTGTCCTCATCCAGCTGGCTGGCCGTAGGAGTTCCAATGCTGATGGACGTCTTGACCTCATAGTGGTATCGCTCCAGCCATCGGTTGGCAGCGTTGGCCAAAGACGTAACCGAAGCCTTTCCAGGGACCATGTTCACATTGGTGATGTGTGCCCACTCGATAATACGCGCGGCACCGCTAGTATACTGTAACTCGACCGTGTTGCCAATGTCACCAAACTTGCGATCTTCAAAGATGAGGAAACCATGCTTGCGGGCTAGTGATGCGAGCTTGGCGCCGGTTCCTGTGCGAGGGTCGAAGTCCCAGCCAGCCACCATGTCATAGTGAGTCTTGAGGACGACGATAGAGGGGCCGATCTTGTCGGCGAAATAGAGGAGTTCGCGAGCGGTTGCGACATCGGCGCTAAGGCAAAGGTTGGAGGCCTTGAGGTCCATAAGCTTGTAAAGATGTCGGCTAAGAGGATGAGAGGCTGTCTCAGCTCGACTGGCGAAGGTCGCCTTGAGGGAAGGATGCGACGACATGATATGGCTGAATTTTTAAAGATCAAATCAGACGAATATGACCAATATCAGAGATGGCTGCGAGAGTTAGTGTCGAAATGCCGAATGATATCTAGACCTCGGAGTCGCAAGAAATCCGCTACCTCGACACTCGTTCCCGACCAATTCGCACAGAGTCTCTCTTAATAGATGAGCTGGCGCAAGTGGCGGTTTGATGGAGGGGAAGCTGGGGAAAATTGAAAAAACGGAGCCAAGAGCCTCGAGTAGGAACGAGGGGTGAAGATCCTATTAGCTTAGCCCAAATGGGTCTTGTCGGGTGTTGTCTTCCAATATAAAGGAGGACAGGAGATGATGATGTTTGAAAACGAATGATATCCTATTGAGGAAGAGTTGTTGAGAGGGGAGTAGAAGAGAAAAAGAAAAAGAAAAAGAGGTAGAAGAGGAGGTAAGGCAGGTGAAGTACCGGTAAGTCTTTGGCGAGACGGAACGGGATGTCTAACGTTAGTAACTATGGATAGAGTCCAACCAACCTGGGTAAAAAGTGAAAAGTGACGATCCACAGCCGACCGACTGTCTCTATGAGGCGACAAGCGACAAGGCTACTGCAGGTAGGGGTCCTTGAAAAGGACAATATGCAGTCTGGTCGACAGGGACCTTAGTGGCTAGTGCCTTAGTATGTACTAAGTTATGTATATCAAATAGCGTAGTAGCTTCTGCAAGCGAAAAGCCTACTACCATACTAGGTAGAAAGAAGCTAAGGTATTCAAGGCTCGAGGCTCAAATACAGGGCGATTAGGATCAAAAGAAGAGAACAAGACAAGGACCAGCATGATAAGTTGTTTTGCAGTATATCAGCATTAGCAATCCTCACATCCATGACTACTACCTACTAAGGTAGGTTACAGGGGATTAACCGCCAAGGATAATTTGTGACATGATATTGAGGAGGAAAGAGATGATTCAAAGCTTGTTAATGGCTGTTTCTGCTTTAGCCGGTAATCGGAGCATGGAGTAGACGACGATCTTGGGAGTGCAGACCTACTAACCTATGAGCTATAATCCATTGCACAGATACTGCCCGTAGTGCAATTTTGGGCGTACCTAGGCACATACTATTACTTACTTACTGTACTAGGTACAGTATAGGGCATTGGGGATATGAATTACCAAATAGCCAATCAACTTGACGAACAAATAGGTGACTTTTTTTTTTTTAACAAAACTCTTCGGAATTGATCCGATATGTTCGCTCAACACCACCTTGTGTATCGATCCACGTTGTAAGCGTAGCGCATTCACTTTCTCAATGACTCCTCCAGCTAAAATAGGTACACGAGCAGCACAGTCTGTCTCTCTCTTCGAAATACTGGTTGGTTCAAGGTCAACGGGAATTGAAATGTTTCCCCTAGCCCTAGGGCCGGGTTGTCCATCTGTTTTCGCAACCTAGGTATGCTCAAGCCCCATAGATAGATCCATTTTACCACCAGTGACAGAGACGTGGGTGTCGTGGGGCCACAAAAAAAGACAGAGCTGAGAAGCCGAGTTGAGACAAGACAAGTGACATGGAGACTAACTGAAAGCTTGGGTCAACAAAATCGAACGATTCCTGAATGTTGGTTGTTCTTGTGTATCGACTGCTATCGAGGGCCGAGGTCTTGGCTTTAGCTGCACCCAACCCGATGATCAGGGATCAGACCAAAATCGAGGTGATCATTGCTAACATGGGCTTAAATGATTTCTTCGACTACCATAGTATGGTCTACAGTCCAGAGGCGGAAGCCTTTCTGAATGCCAGAACGGATATGGCACGGCACTACTTCTCTAGCTCTCTCTCTCATCATTAGTAAGTTGATAGGCTATAAGTCCTGATGAATGTCAGCGTTCTGCTTACAACAGGCCCATATCCGCTACTGGTTATATCCACAAAGGCGGACTCAACCAGCTGCCGAGTTCAAGAACCTTGAGGCCTACCACAAGCGCTGCGTTGGCACAGATTCCAAGTAATCATCTAGCTATGTTACACGACATTCAAACTATTTCCATAAACATCCGTCTCCGTGGGCCATTGACGGAAGCGACAGCGGAGGAAAGGCGAGTCAGGCCAACGATACAAGCTATCCAGTTTGCCAATTGACATAAATTGTGGCATCTGTATCCACTGAGCCTGCATGCATAACCTTGCAGCTGGCTGACCATCTTGAAATGCGCGCTGCGTTACATGCTTGCCTGGTGCTAGTTGTTGGTTACCTCCGGGGTTGAGTTGCAGACAAGGCACGGGACAATGGAGCGATGCCAAGAGCGCTTACATATTGATCAACTCGCTGTCTGTCTGGTAAGTAAATATCCTACCTACTGACAGGTAGCCCGTGACAATAGCTTCCTAGACATAACCTTCAAAGCATGTACTCTGAATCGCATATATCATATGTCGGAAACTTTTAGACTATAGCGGATCAACCGGCAGCGAGATGAATTAGTGCCGACTGGACTTGACTGATGCAAGGCACCGCCGTTTCCTTTTCCCCTGCTATCACGGGCTACCTACACATTGGTGAACAATATTAGTGGTAGAAAACTATGGCGCAATGGATGGCTTTCACTCAGAGCTCCCAGTGCTACCAAACTGCTCGCTGCTATGCGATTTTGCGCCAGCAATATTGCCTCACCAATACATCAAGCTCAAGATCAAGCTCGGGCTCTTGCTTTTGACCGTCCCGTGATTATCGCTAGGGTCTCGGGTTCTGCCTTTGGTTACATCGTCCACTATACGTACTCAGGTACTAATAAACCTCCATATTCCTACCTAGATCCGTCCGCTTTACGGATAGTGGGGTCTATTGTGTTGACAACGACCCCTCCAGCTATGGATGTCGAAGTCACGGATTCGTGCATATATTTGTGTCTGGCTTGATGTGTACTTTTAACTACTACTAGTCTAAGTACTATTAGTTCCCCTGGCTGGGATTAGTTGCCTCTGTGAGACAACCACAAATCAGACCCGCGTTGAACCGTCGCTGCTGCCGTTGCTTGAACGTAACCACTCAAAGACTTTTGGCCAAAAGCAGAAACCAAAAAAGCAAACAGCAGGGGTCTCATCTACCTACAACGCTACTACTTCATCTGGCGTCTCGGCTATGCCGCAGGACCCTCCCTCCACTCTCCGGCACTCCCGTACAATATCATACCTGGCCAACAGGGGAACTTTATTGGCGACAGCAGACTATTTTCCGAATTCTACAGAGTATACTGTTCCTCAACACTGCTAGCTCGAATTGAAGCTACCTAGACTTTGACGACACCTGTCACAAGTTATGTGTTTGATATCATAAAGATTCTCGTTCAACCAAGTGACCCCGGCAGGCACTGCAGTAGTTATGATATTAGTGACATATCATACCAATTGCCCGTGGCCATCTTGGTTAATTTGAAGCTCAAGGTCCTGCATGATAAATGCTAGCCCGCCGCCACAGTCAGGCGATGTGCATTGTAAATTGACTTTTCTTAATTACACCATCTGGCTTGGCATACAATTATCAACAGCTGAAGCTGGACCTGGCTAATGACATCCTCACTGAGCCGCTCGAATTATCAAAGTGGCTTGAGTGGCTGTTCTTGAGTTCACTTGGCGTGTTACCATGAGGCATCGCGAGATTACAGGGTTTACTGGAAAAGAAGCCAAGTTGAAAGGGCTGATCATATGCAACTATATTCAGCTGAGACTTGGTTGGATATAAGCGATGTTAGAGCTCACAACAGCATTGATTACCATTTGTGATTCGAAGTGGATCAGCTATGGATTGTTTCGACACCTTACGACTGTTCTGCACCAACGTCGGAGCAAGAAACATAACTTCATATCGAGACTGGGGCCATGGTAGTTCCCAAGAAACCGCAATCATGTCTTCAAGAGGGTGAATTCGCCTCGGACAAAATACCGTTTTGTCTGCGTCTACACAGCCATCTTGAAACCTGCCCTATTACCTCATCGTAGCCCATCTATATATCTTAATATATAGCCTTTGATGAAACCCTCCCTCAAACATGGCTCACTTCGGGTAAGGCCATGTAATTCCCGTACGGGAGTACCCAACTTGACCATGGCTTTATGTTGCTACATTTCGTTGTCCGCTTATCCTCCATGCTATGCCTCGAGGTGTCATGATAACCTCGGCCTTTCTTAGATATGCCTATCATAGTCACCGTGCAGTATTTGGCCGTTGGCGCATCCCCTACCGGATGATCAGCCCTTTGTTGCCTATTCTTGGTTGTTACTCTCCTTTGAGATGTCGAGGCTAGCTCTGCGGAATGGGATCTTATTTATTGGTGACAGAAGTCATGATACGCGCGGCACAAGAGCATGTGTGCTGACAATCCTTCAAGCCGAGGCCAACTTCCTTCTTTAGCACATATCTGACACAACAGTCTTGAACTTGGAATTGCAAGAGGCAAATCATACGTCTTGGCGATATAATAACGAGATGGTGAGTTGTTCTATAGCAGTTTGACAAGGAAACTGGTCTTGAGAGTGGATTCCCTCCCTCTTTCCATTTCCCAGGATATGGATGCTGACAATTTGCCATGAGCGGATATCATTTCAGGGGATTCGTGTGCAGCTGGTGTCAATTTGGGCGTCTCTTGGTCTGTGTTTAGCGTATGAATAACACGCCTCGTCCACCAATTGGCACACGGCCAAGATCTCAACGGGCCGTGTAGCGTGTCCGAACCTACCGAGAAACCCCCCTGTTGTTCACTTGGCGGGAGCATCTCATCCAAAGAAAAGGGAAAGGGAGCTTCTAAACCTGCCCGACTTGCGCCTACCTACTAAGCTTACTGAAGTGAGGTCCCTGCCTTCTGCCGTCATCGCACTCCAATGTAATTAACTTAACACTTTGCGTTATCCACAACGTGAAGCTCCCTATTTACAGGTTTCTCGTTTTTTCCCCTCCTCCTCCTCCTCCTTCACATCCACTCCTTTTTGACATTCTCAACTGTTCTTGATTCGAGAAATCTTTCTTCTTTGTTATCGCTTTTCTATCTCCGACTTCCCGACTTTCCGTCTCGACTGCAGCTTCAACAGCGCCAGTGATCCCTGCCCCTTTCGCAGAATCTGCCGTTATCTCGATCCAGATCCTGGCTATATGATAAGCCACGCTACTTTGGTATCGCGACAACTCGATTGAACAAGAAGCTTAATTGATATAACAATCTCCTTCACAATGAGCCCACGAACCAGACGACAGGCCGCAAAGGCCTCAAGTGCTTCTTCTGATTCTGAGCCAGAAGTAAGATCCAACGGCAACGGTGCTGCTCACAGTGGTGCGGATGTTTCGGACGATGCCCCTCGCGAGAACATCTTCCTCTTCTACCCCAACATTATCGGTATGATAAACTCAACCTCCCGAAGAAATGGTGTCAAACTTACTAACAAATACTGTGCAGGATATGCGCGCATTGTTCTCGCCATCGCGTCTCTCTACTACATGCCCCTCCATCCTCGCACTTGTTCATTCCTCTACAGTGTGTCATGCCTTCTCGACGCCCTTGATGGCTACGCCGCGCGTATCTACGAGCAATCAACACGCTTCGGTGCCGTCCTCGACATGGTTACCGATCGCTGTACCACAGCTTGTCTCATCGTCTTCCTTTCTTCCGCTTTCCCTCGATGGGCTATCGTTTTCCAGGGTCTGATTGCTCTTGATCTTGCTAGCCACTACATGCATATGTATGCTACTCTTGTGGTTTCAGGCAGTAACGCCAGTCATAAGAGCATTGATGAGAGCAAGAACTGGCTGCTCCGCCTCTACTACACCAACAAGGTATGTGCCACTAACACCAGCACACCCGGACGTCGTTTGCTAATCATCTCCAGGGTGTTCTTTTCGCTCTTTGCGCCCTCAACGAGCTCTTCTTCATCGCGCTCTACCTTCTCTGCTTCTCGTCTCCTCTCGTCTCGCCATACCTTATCAAGCCTATCGAGATTGTCGGTGCCGAACTCCAGGCTGGTGCTCAAGTCAACACCTCGATTCTTGCTCAGATCTTCCCCGATCCTTTCAGCCCCGCTGCTCTTGAACTTGCTCGTGCCAACAAGATGGATTCCACAGTGCCCTGGATCATTGCTGGTATCAGCTTCCCTTTTATGTTCATGAAGCAATTCATCAACTGCGTTCAGCTTTACAACGCCAGTCAGGGTCTGGCCGAGATCGATCTCAAGACTCGTCGGGAACAGGGTCTTCCTCGACCCAAACCTAAGAAGGCTTAAGTTGTAGGAGCTTGAGCTTCTACTAGATCCGATCTGAAATCAGGAAATGAAGACATCCAACTTTGTCTGGGTTCTACCTCAGACTTGACAGACTATCGATACAATTGACTCAGACATCTGGCTTATAGCTGTGTCTGTACGGTCTTTTTCAGCTTGTTCCTTCTCGACAGAAGAGCAATTATTAGGGTATACTTAGGGTGGGCATTATACGGATTGCGCCTATACTGCATGGCTCGGCGTAAGAGGTGCGGTTTTCAAAGACTCTGACTCCGGAGGGAAGGAGGCTTACTGGGTAAAAGTATTGGGAGAAGCAGCATCCTCACAACGATGTGCAGGGAATATTAGTTGCTAGAGGCGATAATCACGGGAATCTTGTTTCACTGGGATTTAGCGGGTGGAAGGTATAGACTTTGTTGTGTACTTTTTTTTTAATGTTCTCTGGCCGACCATTTGTTTTCTCTTCATTGGCCTATACTTTTTTAATAGTAGACGATTGTCTAATACACTCGCTGGAAATGAATACAGTTCACCACCTTTGACTCTATACGCAATGGCTGGTGTGAACATATAATAAATATAGCAAGATATCGGTTCACACTCTGCTCGCCCATATGAGAAGATAGTTCTTTGGAAGGGATACATAGAGCAACCTTTTCTCTTGTGGGCCTGACATATGGCGTAGTGTCGGGAGATGTAAGTTTTAAGATCGAGATAGAAAACTTGTTGTACAAAAATCATAGAAAGTGTTTGTCATCTTTTCCTCTTTCTTTCCCTTTTGCTAGGAGAACGTCGGTCAAATCTGATCGGTATGGGCTAATCGCAGTGACTTTATCTGTCTGCAAATTACCCCACATTGAGGCTCATCCCACATCTCAACTTCATCAAAGTGCCACCTTCCACGTCCCACTTGTACCCCATACCTCTCTACTTCACCTTAACTCACCTCGATCATCACCAAGCCGAGTCCCTTGATCCTAATTCTTGCTTTACAAGGGGTCTGGCTTGCTTCGCATACGAAGTCATCACCGTGTCAATCGCAGGGCCTTGTTCAAACCTTCCTCCTGTCTCTTACCCCTCCTCCTTCAGCCCATCAAAACCGCAAAAATGTCCCATCCAAGGATAGAAGAGGTCTCAGACAGCGACTTCGACTCTGATCCAGCAGAGGCTGACATTGATGACTTCGCCGACTCCGATATCATGCGCCGTGTCGAACCCTCGTCCGCCCCCAGAACAGTACCTGCCGCCGCAGCTCCTCCTCACCAGGAACCCGCCATCGTCCCCGCCGATGCTCCCGTTGGAGGCACCATGCCTGCCTCAGCCGATCGTTCTGCTTACGCCGACTTCCAGTGCCTGTACCCAGTCTACTTTGACGCCTCGCGGTCCCGCGCAGAGGGTCGTCGTGTAGGAGCTGAATTGGCAGTCAAGGACCCTCTCGCACGAGAGATCGCAAATGCCTGCTCGCGACTCCGATTACCAACACTGTTTGAGCCCGAAAAGGTGCACCCCAAGGATTGGGCCAACCCCGGTCGTGTCAAGGTCGGTCTGAAGAAATCGCCCGGCCATCCCGTCAAGAACAAGCACCACTTGTACCGCCTTGTCGCCGAACACCTACGCGACAACCCCACGACCGAAGACAGCCCCGGTCTGCGTGTCCGTATCGGTGGTCAACTGCAACCCGAACCCGGAAAGCCCTACCCTAAACCTGCTGTGCCACGAGGATGGAAGATGGGCGAGCTTGTGCCGTACCTGAGCGCCGCCATGACAGGTGGTGGTGTTTCGGAGAACCTGTTCAAGGACATGATGAAGGAGATGCAAGGCGGCGGAGATCCAATGTCGGCTCTTATGGGCGCGCAAGCAGGTGGCGGCGGTGGCGAAGAGAGCAGTGGTGGCAGCAAGAAGAAGAAGGATAAGAAGGGCAAAGGAAAGGCATAAGAGAGCGACATTTACTGCATGTAGAAGAGGGGAATGTTATGGTCTGGGACGTTATATACCCAGGAATCCAGCATGATCACTATGAAAAAAAAAGACGAAATGATTCAAAAATTCAATTGAAACCCCCTTTCTTCAGGAGGAGAATCTAACAAAGCTTGCTACTATGTGGGTTTGCTATTCGTTCGCTCCGATATGTATAATAGCCATCGAAACTATTGTAACCAATAAATTCATCAACAAAAGGGGTATGTAGTAATGCTATGATCATACAGCTAAACGTCCTTGTAGGGCCTCCCACGCAGAAGACCCCACGATCTGAACATCGCGTCCCGACCCAGGGACCATCTTTCCGTCAGCACCAGGCAACTTGATACGTAGACGAGCTGCTGCGGGTGCCTTCTTTCTTCTCTCAGCATTGGTCGCCTGGCCCTGGAGGACATGGGCCTTCTTCAAGACCGACTCTTGCCAGGCTCCCCAGGCGGCATAGTCTTCCATCTGCTTAGCAGCATGGTACTGTGGTGTGGACCGAGTAGGTTTCCAAGCAAGCTTGTCTTTAGGTAGGGCAGAAAAGTCGTACATTGAAGCCGAGGAAGCCATCTTAACAAGCTCGCTGAGTACATCCTTACCTTCAGTGGTGATCATGTTTCGGCGCTGCTCGACGACAGAAGCGGGCTTCTTGAGCGGCTCGGCTAACCACTCGTACTTGTGCTGCTCTGATGTGCGGGCACGGCGGTTGTCTTCACGCAAGTATCGGACTGCGGATTGAAGACTCTCAATGTCCTTCTTGAGAGCATCCATCTCACGTGCTGTGGCAACAGCGCGTTCTTGACCAGCCTTGGCTCCGGCGGCATCGGCACCATCAGCGTAAGCACGGCTTTCGCTAGCAATCTTCTTCCACTTATCGCGCTCTGATTCCAGGTTCTTGAGTTCGCGGTCCTGCTTCTCGATATCCTCCTTGAGACTTCCAATTTCTTGGCCAGAGGCCTCAAGCTCTTCCTGCAGCTTGGCAATGCGGTCAATGTTGGCCTGGGCGTCACGCATCCTAGACTCGAGGGTCTCAATCTTGAGAACGGCGGTGCTGAGGTGTTCATCACGCTGGGCGATCGTGCGACGAGCCTCACTGTGTTCCTCCTTGAGACGACGCAGCTCCTCTTCAGCGTCGACGGGGATGGTCTTGAGAGCCTTGAGCTCTTGGGATCGCATTCGCCAGGGAGCAGGAGCAACGTCGAATTCTTGAACTTGGTCAAGATCAGTAGCAAGCGACGCCAGATCTGAGATTTGAGTGGTGACATCCCGCAGCTTGGATAAGTATGTGGAGAAGAGATCCGACTCGCTTGAGGTGCACACCGAGAGAACGGTCTTGTGAACAGCAGATTGGACCTCGGTGTACGTGAAGGGTTCGGTTCGGCCTTCGTCAGCATGGAACAGACTGTGAAGGCCAAGTCCAATTTGTCGTGCCAGATTGGCAAGCTCTTGAGTCGCCTCGCAGCATTCGTCAAATGCCTCATTAGTGTCGGGCAACAAGGACAGAGAGCGTGTTCTCAAGTCCTGGAGAGCTCGTACAGCCTTCGCAGCGATGACCTTGGCACCTCGGGTATGTGTAATAACCGCCTCAGACTTCTTGGAGAAGTGCTGCGCTAGCTCCTCATCATCACCCTCGAAGGGAACCACGCGTTGCACAAGAGCCCGAAGGGTGTTAAAGGTAACCGCTGCAGAATCAAGATGGCTTTGCATGATGTTGGCCTTCATGTGAACGTCATCGGCATAGTTGGCCAGACTGTTTGAGATATGCACCTCTCCAAGATGGAAAAGAAGGGCGATGGTGCGGTGAAGCTCATCGGCGCAGGTCTTTTCCTTCAGGTCATCCCTGCGTAGACCGTCAATCCAGACGTTGAGGGCTCGTTCAACGGGCTCCAGTTCATGCAGAGCGTTCTGGTACTTGGAGAATTGCTCAATGGTGCAATGTGACATATCATTGACAAAACGATCACACATGCTGGACACCCAGACGAGTTTGTCGGAAGCATCACAACCAGCGAATACGTCATCCTCATGTCCGGGATGGGGTTGTCCGTTGAGTCGTTCTCTTATGAAGCTGTTGAGAAGGTTCGCTTTGAACGCCACACGACGGAAGCGAAGCAGAGAAAGGACGGAATCCTGATCCTCCTTGTAGGTGTCGGGAAGGAAGAGCTTCAAAATCTCCAAGTGCTGCTCAGCTTCCTGAGCTTCCAGTCGTCGAAGCTCAAGATCAATTGTCTTAACCTGAGCCTTGGAGGCCGAGATCTGCAGCTTCATGTTGAGATCCATCATGGCGCGAGATCGGTCGTTGAGCTTCTCTGATTCGCCCTCAGTGACAGCCTGTGAGGCTTTCATATCATCCAAGTCGCTCTGCAGACTTGTGACCAGCTCCCGAAATCGTGAAAGGGTGTACTCCATATCCTCTAGTGACTCTTCTTGTTGACCCGCTCGGCGAGCCTGCTCAGCAATAACACTGTCCTTGAAATCCATTTCCTCCTGCATTTCCTTCTCGTTCTGCACATGGTTAATCTCGAGTTCATCGTTGATTTCCTTGAGGCTCTCGAGGTCGTCAATTACAGCCTTCAACTCTTCGATTTGCTCAGACATGCTCATGTTTCGCTCTGTTAGATCTTCGATCATGTCTTCGGCACCAAGTGCATTGTCGAGTTGTTGTCGGAGATCTTCGACTGCAGTCTCCGACTGTTCAAGCTTTTCTCGACAGATAGAAAATTCCTCCTTCATGGTATTAAACTCCTTCAGATCATCCTCCAATCCTGAGATTTGATCTCTCAGTTCCTCTTCAGACGCCTGAGTAAGGTCGCGCAGTCGTAACAGGGCTTCTCGTAGTCGTTCGTTTGTTCGTTCCATTTGCAACCAACCTGTGCTCGCTCGGTCTTCAGGGGACATTCCCTTGCTGTATTCCTCGTTCTCTTCCTTCAATACTTCAACCTCTAGTTCCATCTCTTCCGTCTTCTCCTTGAGAGCGTCTAATTCAGCCCTCAAAACCTCTGCCGTTTCCTCTGCCATCTCCCGATCAAGAGTGGCCAGTTCTAGGATGCTTTCATGCTCTTGCTGAAGCTCTTCAATTGACTCTAGTCGCATTTCCGCTTCTCTCAACAGCTTTTTCAACTCGGTATTCTCTTGCTGTTGCGGCTGATACTTTTGTTGCAGCTTTTGTATTACGTTCTCGAATTTGTCTCTTTCATTTTGCACTGTTTCGAGTTGCTTTAACTTGTCCCGATCCTCAGCTCGCTTGCGTTCCAAGACCTTCAACTTGGCTTTGAGATCCTCGATTTCTCGACTTGCCGCTGTACTCGCTGCAGGACGCGCCGCGCCAGTAGTGCTGGTCGCAGAAGGCTTTCGTGATGTAGGCGGTGTAGATTGTCGCGATGCAGGTCCTGCTGTAAGTTTCTCAAGGGCTTTCGTTCTTGCCTGAACAGGGCTTCTGGGTTGGGGTGAGAGAATATCTCCATTGTCCTTGGGAGGAGGTGAAACGACGTCTTCCCTATCCGAAGAGCCTCTTCGCGCTTGGGAATCGACAGACGGGCGTCTAGCAGCAGAGCCTGGACGTGACGGTCCCGTTAACGACATGCGACTGCTGGTGGTCCTTGGTGGCGCTACTCCGGGCCTGGATATTGTTGAAGATGTGGATGGCTGCCTCGTCGCTCGAGCAGTCGGCGGTGGGGGGCCCATAGACGTACGGCCTCCTCCGACAGAAGGGCGCGGCTTGGCCCCTACAGATGGGGCTCGCGCGCCCGAAGGTGTTCCTGTCCGGGACACGGAAGTGCTCGAGGTACCACTCAGCTGTTTAGTTGGAGATTTTGTGGGAGACTTGACAGGTATTAGCATTCAACTGAATCAAGTATGTAATAGAACCTACCCTTGCGAGACTCGTCGGCCGGGCCGCCCTAGGAACCGGACTCGGACTGGGAGCATTCAGGCTCTTTCTCCTACCCAAGCCTGCATCTCCCGCCGCGCTTGACGCCCTCCCCGAAGCTGGGTTGTAGCTGCTTGGCCTTGAGGGTTTTCGAGCCGGCGGCTTCGGTGTCGGGGCTTGTGCAATAATGGTAGCCATCACAGGCTTGACAAACATGCCATAGCCCATGGGGCAATCGAAATAACGCTCTCCCTGAACGCTGCCATCGTTTTTCCCCGTCTTCTCCTCTAATTCGACGCCTATCCACTCGCCAACCTGAAAGTGTGTAGCTCCAGCGAAGCGGACGATGGCTTTGCGGCCATCGTTGAGCTGGACAGTCTGCCCAGGTTTGAAATCTGGCATTATAATATGTTGTCGAAGTCGTGGGGCATCGTGTCGGTGCCGCTGTTATATGAAGTGCGGTCAACAAGGTCGTTGAGCTTGCCGTTGTTGTTGCGGGTCTGTTATGTACGGTATGGATGGAAGTCTCCTGAGTCGCGTATTGATTAGAGGGGAGCTGTTTACGTAGTGGAGCGGTACTTCAGGTCTCTTCCTAGTACTAAGGTACCTCGAGTTGGGGTGCGTTTGCCTTCGGATAAATTGCTTTGGCGGCAATCATTCCCGGCGGTTAGCAGTCAGGTACGTATCATTTATGCAGGGGTAACGAAACTCTCAACCCATAGCTCAGCTTACAGGGGCCAATAACTTCAACCACCACTTGTACAAGGCATCAACCGTAGGACAAAGCTTCACGACATTTCTTTATTCTCAAACTTTGTTGGTTGCTACATTTGTGTGTCAGCCACAATTCAGTGTCAATAAATAATCACCGAAACCGTTCATGATCAAATACTGTCTGTCTGTTTATTGTGTTGACACCACCAACTCAAATCCCTAACTCTCATGTGGAATGTGATACTACCTACCTAGGTAAATAAAGCAAATTGTTGGTTCCTTCTCCTGCCTCCTCAATCTGAAAAGCTGTTTTGTACTGTTACCAATGCGACCTGGGCAATGAATAATTTCTACAATTCCTGATGACTCCAAAACACCACTGCTGCAGTTATCGTGTCTCTTCGCGACTCTCGCGACTCTCACGAAAGCTGCCTCCTCTTACCCACTCAACTAATTCAAAAGCTAGACGTCTCTCAGTAGTTTCGTCCAAATCCTTTCCCACAGCGATTCTGACAGTCATGAGACCTGGTCTGACTTCAACTGTTCCAAGTCTCGCAATCTCTTCGTCCAGACTAGGCTTTACATAGACCACGAGGTCAGGCCCTATAGTGCCACGCCAAAGAGTCGCCATCCACTGCCAATGATCGACAGGTGCATATGCGTCAGATATAGGCACTGTACAAGCAAACTCATCAGAAAGCGTGAGACTGAACCCGTCTTTGATCAGTGCCACAGGTGTCTTTGTCTTCGCACCATCGTCTCCGCTCCCCTTGGAAGCATTGTCCTCATCAACGGAGCCACGTCGAGAAATTGGGGACTCGGAGTCGCTCTCCCTCTTGGATCCGGATAGTGAATCGGCTTGTCCGGTAATGTGCTTTACCATCTCTCGTGACTTTTTATGCCAGTGAATCATGGTTTCGAAACACAATGCAAATTGTGTGCTGGGTTCCAGTGGTTCTTTTTCGATTTGAGAGTCCCGTCGCCCACTGCTTGGCTTGCCATCCAATTCTCTACCCCATGTCTTGAGTGCCACCTCGTTGGACAACAAGAGGGTCCTCTCGACTAGGGTGCTTACCTGCTTTAACATTCGCGGCTTTGATCCCTCAATCGCGATCACGGGACCTCGTTTCTCTGCACCCTTACTGTCAGGTTCGATAGCGCCAATCGCGGTGTGGTTGATCCTCTCAAGGACTTCTAGCTTCCGCTGGAATGGGATGGACATGACCATAGCCTCGACACTTCTAGCTTGGGGATCTCGAGGATGAGAGATTCCAAGTCCAGTAACTGGGGTCTGTAACTGGCGAATATCGACTTCTGGTGCTGTGGTAGGCGACATCGGCCCAGTAGTCTGTAGAGGGGGAAGTTTAAGAGATTCGTCGTAGGGATTTCGACTGCGGTGCTCTTGGTCAGGCCATGGCCCTCCAGCTGCAGGTCGCGGAGGGGGTGGCATGGGACCAGACTTCGATCGAGTGAAGTGCGGCTCGGGGAGAGGAGTAACTGGGTATGGCCGTTGGTGAGCCGCGCCCATAGACATTGCCCGCGCTCCAGGGGAGGATACAGGATGGTAGCCTCCAATCGAGTTGAAGCGGCGCCTCTTCATCTCTGGGGTTTCAGGTTCATAGTCGTCCACTTCTCGGTAACCAGGTCGTTGCAAGGGGGCGCGCTGCCTCATGACAGGCAAGTTACCATAAGTCCCACGGCGAGCCGCTTCTAATTCCTCACTTCGAAAGCCGGGTGTATATGGATACGGGATAGCTCTGTCTTCTGCCACTGGCGCTGCAGTGAATGGGCTGGAAGGCGTTTGGGGAGTCGCAATGCAACGCAAGTTACACTTAGGGCATCGCCCAGACTCATCCACTGATAGGGAACCAGATCTGAGCCCCTGGGCCTTGTTTCCACGTCTTGGTTGGTAACGATAATCAGGGTACTGTCTTTGGTGACGTTGCTTTTCTTCGTCTGCTAAGCCCTTCCAGTTGTCCTTGACTTCTTGAGGCTCGTCTTTCCACTGCTCCCCGATGATCTTTGAGATATCAGGATTAGAAAGGTTAGGGTTTCGAGAAACAACTTGAGCTTGATGATGCTGGCGATAGAGAATGAATGCTATGTATATACTGTCAGAAAAGGTACGGTATGTATAGGAAGAACAAAGTTAGGTAGTTTGATAGTGGTACTGCCACTATCCACAAACTCCATACAATCGATACCACGGAACAGTACGAACCCAACAAAGAAAGATGCAACTCACCATTTCGAGGCCTAGGAATCTTTGGTGCCGGAGTGCAAAGACAAATATCTCTTGTTCCTTCACTGCTGGCCATACTGGTAGGCGTGCTCAATTTGAGCCTCTCAAGTCGACCGTAGCTTGCATCAGCAGTGTTGATGGAAGCAGCACGTTTTCTACCAAGACCAGAAGTGCGAGGACTAGGTGAGTCCGGAGTATCAGGCAAGACACGAAAGGCCCGGGGCCTGCCGTAGTCATCGGAGCCCATTGGGGAGGAGTGGGCCGGGGTCATAGCCTGGGACGGCGTGGCCAAAGAGATGACCTGTGTCATCTTTCTTTCTTTGGGACTGTATATGACAAACTAACGGGAAGAAAGGCAAATGAAGGTGCCTGTCGATTGGTATAAGCCGACCTTGTACCCTGGTGGCGTAGTGATGTTGAACAAAAAAGATGAGATAAAATGAGATGAGATAAAACGAGAGTTGATAACGAACGGATAGCCCCAAGCAGAGGGCAGATTATAAGAAGTAACGAGGCAAAGGCCTCGGACGATGTGATGATGTTCCTTGTTCAAGAAGATAATTTCGTCTTCCTTTTTCCCTCTTTAGCTCAAAGGAGATGGGCAGTTCTCGTTGTGTTGGGGGCACCGTCTGTGCAATGCCAGGTCTTTGTGTGTGTTAAAGGCAGCCCATTCAGTAGCATTCAGAGAACAATGAAACTGTGCCAGTCTTTTCCCTGAGGTTCCTTTCAGTGCCCAAACTTGGAAATTAGGTGCGTTTCCATTATCGTTTGCTCTTTGATCTGTCTCTTCCCCTTTGGCCTTCTCTTCTTTTCTTATCACTTCACAGCCCTGCTCTTTCTTTCTTCCCCTTGGTTTGATCCGAGCTCTCCCACGGTGTTCACTCTGCCAATATCAGGATAGATTAAGCGTTCTGGCCGATCATGGATTATCTCATGTGAATATCTGATGACACCCATACATGATCCGGTACTCTGCTGTTCGGGCTGAAGCTTGGTCCTGCGTTTGATCTGTCGGCAACTCTCCGCAGCCACTCGCACACTAGGAAGCACACAGCGGTAGCAGGGAACAAGGTATATGCCACAGCCGGGTGCGGTACCTGGCCAAGTAGGACAGAAGAGAGCCGGGGTCTATTAGTGAGAGAAAGAAAGTGAGCGCCTGAGAGTGTAAGCGTGTGATAGGACCCAACGAAACGGAACGGGAGACAAGAAACACGCACAAAGAGAACCATAACCCACGGACTATACCATGATATATCATGTTCCCTCCCTTTTCTCCCTGGTCGATCTTTTTGTCTTCATATATGGAGTACGTTCTCTCATTACGATGTGGGCGAATACCGTCCACCAGAAGGGTCCGGGCACTCACTCACTCTTTTCCTTTACCCCTTGTCTAAGCCCAGCCTCTTTTTTAACCTTAACAATGCTATGATATGCCTGCTATCCTATCCTGTGCTTCTCTATCCTATGCAATGTCGGAATGTGGACTATGTCTGGTCTTGGTCTGGTGCTGGAATGTTTGGGTAGGGACTGAAACAAAGACAATGTCATCACTGAAATTGGCACAAGTCTAAGTCTATATGCAATGCACGTGATGGGCAAACTAATATGTACCCCTTGTATCTAACCTGATACAGAATACGGACCAACAATTCAGGTTAGAGACGGCAGCTGAAATGAGATGGGATAGGTGACGCAGGATTGCTGTGGGTGTAGCCTCCAATCGATCCGTCATCTTCATTAGCTTGTGCTAAAAGATCAAAGAGCTTGCGGGAGGTGCCATTTTGTTGTTTGGTCTGACTCTCTGAATCTGGGTCTAGGATTAGCACAACATAGCATAATAAGCGGACAACACAAGGGAGAGTTGCTCAAAGGGAGCTAAACTAAGGCAGGGATTTACCAATGGTATTCTCGTAATGATATGGTCAATGTGAGCCAGCCCGACGCCAAACCTCTGTAGTAGTATTCCATGGTTCCCTATCAAGTACACAATAGCTAGAAGTCAGGTGTTTTCCCATCTACCAGTAGCTCCCCTTAAAAATAGTAATTATGACACGTCTTCCCTCATACCCAGCGCCTTTCAGACCGAAATTCATATTTGTTTCACTTAGCGGCCGTCTCCATTTCATGCGAGGTATCCCCGTCCGGCCTCGCTACTGAGGAGGGCGGCGCTGCGGCGCGCATCGAGGAACAGGTCTTCACATTCGGCAACATCCTGAACGTCAATTTGCGAGCGGCCGTTGGCCTTGGCAAGAATGCTGTTTCTTCAGTGTCAGTCATCATGTCTCACATCAACTCAGGGTCTCCCCTTTCGCCACAATGAATTGAACTTACCTCGCAGGAGTTAGAAGCTGCAGACAATACCGCAGGCTGATGCGGACACCGTGTTCAGAGATTTTGTCAATGGCAGCATCTGACACTGAGACACCCTCGGTCGACGATCGTATCCGTACAATACGCTTAATTTCGTCTGCCTCATAGGGCGTTGTGGGGATGATTAGCATACGTGCAAGAAAGTCAGTCGGGATTCCATGGGCTGCGACAATGTCGTCGGTGCCTCTGATGGTGCACATTCCCCGGTTGGAAGCCAAAACCACGATGGGGGCAATGGGCGATTCGAGGGCTCTGTTCAGGTAAGTGAAACACTCCACATCGAGCATGTGTGCCTGTTAAGCATATCGGTCAGCTATCTGGTTTGTGACGAGAGGCCTGGGGAGATATTACCTCATCAATAAATAAAACACCAGGCACGAGCTCAGCGACACCCTGGTCGATGTACTTGCTGACCACTTTGTTGATCTCGCCACGCAGCTTGTCCGTAATCTCCGTCATCTTTGGCTTCATTAGCTGGCCCATCATACTCATAATATCCTGGCCGCCTTGAGGACGAGCATTGGCCACATCCAAATCATGCAGTGTAACGTCCTGTACGATTTCCTTCTTCTTGTGTACCTCACCCTTGGGAATAGGTACGTACTCCTCCGCCTCAAGGTCGAATTCCGTAGCATAGGCGTCAGATCGTCCGACTCGCTTGCAGGCACCTGTGTTCGCTTCGATATAGATAACATCGCCGACTGTGACTCTCTCCTTCTGGATCGCCTCATAGATACTAGGGTCGAGGCGAAGCTTCTTTTGTCCCTTTGCGCTCTTGAGTCCGATCAGCAGCGTGCTGATGGTCTTACCGTAACCGCCCAGAGGGTTTTCAGCCTCCTCAGGTGTGAGCTCTGTGACCTCTCCTTCGTACACCTCCTTCGTCTCTCGGACCTTGAGACCAATGGCTCTTCGAAAGTTCTCCATCAACATCTCGGTCTTCTTCACTTCGGTCGAGTAGATTTCGCTGCCGACGATAGGGCAGAATGGGATCTTGGTTCCCAACTCTTGGCTGATGGCGAGCGCCAGGGCAGTCTTTCCAGTTCCGGGGCCTCCTGCGAGCAGAACACCTCGGCCAGCCATCTTCTGAGCTCGAATCAAGTCCACCACAACGCCGCAGGACTAAATACAAATATGTAAGCATTGTTTAGTGAGAATCGCACTTTTCGATCCTTACCTCACGCGCGCCTACTTGGCCAACGAAACCGGCCGCCTGTTTCTCTGCATATCCATCGGGTTTCAAGCCCAAACCCTTGATGTGAGTGTGGGCAGCTGTGCGGTTGTCTCGCTTGTTGCCCTTGACCTCGCTGATTTGGACCATGGTTCCGACGGATGTCGAATCAATCGACAGATGTGTATTATAGTATCGGTTTTTTCGGCGCGGTGAATCAGTTCGTAGTAAGATGTTTTGCTTGTGGGAGGTTGAGTATGATGGTAATGGTTGGTGTCGCGAAAGCTTCTAAATATTTGCGACTGAAGCTGAGCCAACGAGCAGCTCTCCATACCAGGCGCGTTCTCGCGCTATGATGGTCACGTGCATACACTGCAGGTATGGATATGTAGATACCTGAATACCCTATAGCTGCTGTTGTCATGATTTTCGGCTGAACCGTTTACAACAGTGTGTGAAGCTTACATCTTTAGTCGACTGTATTATAAATTTGGCAGCTTTTGAAGCATTTCTGTATCTCCTATTTTTAAATTGTCATATGCCAATGCATAGCAATGGAGCGAGCAACGATGTTGAACACAAGGTGTTGAGGGACGTGATATTCATAGCAGGTACTTTAGCATACCTACCAGAAACAACTCCATGGCTTTTGTTAAATATGACCAGGATCAAAAAATTCTTCCCATGTGAAAATTGCCTTCTTTTCTTGGTGGTCGTGTCAGAAATATATAGGTCATGACAACCCGAGAACACTAGCCACGTGTGTAAATCGTTCTCATGATGAATGTTTCTATCCATACCTATGTCACAAGCATAGTGATACATCCTCCTGTTTCTGCTTCGAGAGACAATGATTGAAAAGCCCCATGGCGACCACCCATAATGAATATCCCAACAAGAACTCACGGCTTAATCCATTTTGCCGTATTACTCTTACATCTCTCGACTCTCAGACGTTGTCCAGGATAGTAGTAGCCTCCACGTAATCTGTCAGGAACGGGCAGCTCTTAGTACCACTTCGCCCCACTGGGCAAGCTGTGGGCGCGACTTTGAGGTACTTCACTCAAGGATCATTGGTGGTGATATAGGAGGTACCTGCCTGAACCTCTTACTGACAGTTTGGGAGGTTACGCCTCACAAATGACGCTTAACAATAGCGCACTCAGGCTGCGACAATGGTAATGCGCTGGTCTTGAAATGATCTGTCCCCTGATGAGCCAAGCAACGAGTCACCTTTTCTTAACATACAAACACCAGCTGTACGAAAAGAACCGAAACTTGGATTGCATCTGACTTTGTACGAAATCCATCAACAATACAAGCTCGCCGGACACGCAACCAACCCGTGGACCCCTTTGCGACCTTGGCCCTGAAATAAATGCGACACAGATAAGAGACTCCATACCAAAGATTGACGACCTCAGCGACACACATACGGACAATAGAGACACAATTCACATTCTCATATTAAACAAGAAGAACGGATGGATAAGGTCTTAAAATAAGACAAACACCAATACAAAGAAAATTACGATTCTGTTGCATTACCGCCACAGCATGTCTGAGGAGAACTGCTAGTTTTCCATCTCCCATACTTCACCACTTCCACACAACACCTATTCTGTACCTCCTTGTCACCAGGAGCGTAGCCAGGGATGCCGCCCTCACAACAATATCGACCTTCTGACCCACCCGATTCCCCCGCGAATGACTCCGACTCCGATCTCGACTTAGATATCCAGGAGCTCGACCCGATATCGACCAAACCAGCCCCAAGGGCCAATAACGAGCGTCCTTCGATCGAGCCCGAGACTTCGCGGATAGCGCTGCGAAACCTGCGTATGGGTGGATTGCGGCGTGCTGGAAAGCGGAATCGGGGGTACGGAGACCTTGGCCGGGATAGAGATGGAAACGATGATCACTCGCAGGCACTGTTAGGAGACCGTAACAGCAGCACGTCTCAATGGTCAGAGGGAAATGGCTACAATGAAGACGACCAACCGCTACTAGGAGGACAGCCTTCACAAGGCCGGAGGTCCATCAACTCGGACAGAGTCTCTTCACGGTTACGACTACCTAGTTTCATGTCTAGTTCAAAGAAACCAGACTCAAACGATGCGGAGGATCGAGAAGATGACGACCCCTCTTCCTCCCGACATGTTGCTGTGGGTTCAACACAGCCCGTACGCTTTCCGAACAACATTATCTCGAACGCCAAGTACACGGCCTTGACATTCCTCCCAATCACTCTCTACAACGAATTCTCATTTTTCTTTAACATGTACTTTCTTCTCGTGGCGCTATCGCAGGCGATACCCGCCCTGAGGATCGGTTATCTGCTCACATATATCGCCCCACTAGCATTTGTGCTTTGTATTACTATGGGAAAGGAGGCATTTGACGATATTGCTCGGCGGCGGCGAGATACTGAAGCGAACTCGGAGGAATACAAAGTCGTCGTCTTTCAGGATACCGATCTGACGCAGACTCCAGTGCGCCAGAGAAAGCTGCTAAAGTCAGAGGTGTTGCAGAAGCATTCGAGGAAGAAGTCCAAAGGAGCGCGAGAGAATCTCTCTGATATTTTGGAAGAGGAAAATGTCGAGGTACCACCTCCATCTTCACAAGCTATCGAGGTCAGCCGCAAGTCCAAGGACTTGAAGGTCGGCGATGTTCTCAAACTCACAAAGGGCCAACGTGTACCTGCCGATGTTGTTATACTGAAATGTTTGTCTTCCGAGGCCCCCGCGCCTGCACCAATTCCTGAGGAACCTGCGGAAGAAGAGACTTTGCTAGCATTCGACGGTGAGGAGTCACAAGGAAAAGGGAAACAGCCTGCAGAAGCTGCGCCAGAACAAGAAGCGGATAGTGGACCAGGAGGTGAAACCTTTATCAGGACCGACCAGCTGGATGGTGAGACAGACTGGAAGCTCCGACTTGCTTCACCACTCACACAAAATCTACCGACTGAAGAGTTCGTCCGTCTGCGTGTTACTGGTGGAAAGCCCGACAGAAAGGTTAATGAGTTCCTGGGTACGATTGAGTTGTTGGAGTCTCGGAAGGATGCATTGGCGCACCATGCGACGATAGGGGAGTCTGATGCATCTCATACGGCTGCCCTATCGATCGACAACACGGCTTGGGCAAACACAGTCATTGCATCTCAAGCCACGACCCTAGCTGTCATCATGTATACTGGTCCTCAGACACGCTCCGCCCTTTCCACAGCCCCTTCCCGTTCCAAGACTGGTTTGCTGGAATATGAGATCAATTCGTTGACCAAGATCCTATGCGCACTGACATTGGCTCTCTCGATTATCCTTGTCGCACTAGAAGGTTTCGAGAACACCAAAGACAATGTCTGGTATGTCAAGATTATGCGGTTCTTGGTTTTGTTCTCTACTATCGTTCCCATCAGTCTTCGTGTCAACCTCGACATGGGCAAAAGCGCATATTCTTGGTTCATCCAACGTGACCCTGGTATGCCCGGGGCGGTCGTTCGAACAAGTACTATTCCTGAAGATCTTGGTCGCATTGAATACCTACTCAGTGATAAGACTGGCACATTGACGCAGAACGAGATGGAGATGAAAAAAATACACGTTGGAACGGTATCCTATGCAAACGAAGCAATGGATGAAGTATCGACATACGTCAAACAAGGTTTTTACATCCCACCATCGACAGATCATGCCTCTCAAAACATGCTCATAACTCCATCATCGACATATTCCAGCTCTACAAATACGGGCACGACACGTACAAGACGCGAGATCGGCACTCGTGTTCGCGATGTCGTTCTCGCACTTGCTCTTTGTCATAACGTCACACCTACTGTTGATATTGAGGATGGTAAAGAAGTTACTGGGTATCAAGCATCCTCGCCTGATGAGATTGCTATCGTCAAATGGACAGAATCTGTTGGTTTGAGACTGGTGTACCGTGATCGCAAGAGCATGGTCTTGGAATACACCAATAACAAGAGACCGGTAGTTCGCGTGCGGATCCTTGATGTTTTCCCTTTCACTTCTGAAGGTAAACGCATGGGTATAATCGTCCACTTCCACGAGGATGCCAGTGTCAAGAACCCGAGCCTGTCAAGCGGTGAGATCTGGTTCTTCCAGAAAGGCGCTGACACAGTCATGAGCTCTATTGTTGCAGCAAACGATTGGCTTGATGAAGAGACTGCTAATATGGCACGCGAAGGATTGCGTACACTCGTTGTTGGTCGCAAGAAGCTCTCTTACGGCCAGTATAAAGAATTCTCTGCTCGGTACCAAACGGCATCGCTTTCTATCAGCGGACGCGATGCGGGTATGCAACGCGTGGTCTCTCATTATCTTGAAAACGATCTAGAACTCATCGGCGTCACTGGTGTAGAGGACAAGCTCCAGAAAGACGTCAAACCCTCCCTGGAGCTTCTTCGCAACGCTGGTATCAAAATCTGGATGTTGACCGGCGACAAGGTAGAGACTGCCCGGTGTGTAGCAGTCAGCTCCAAGCTTGTGGCGCGAGGTCAATACATCTATACAGTTTCGAAGCTCAAGAAGAAGGATAATGCCCAGGAGCATCTCGACTTTCTTCGAAGCAAGACGGATGCTTGCCTCCTTGTGGATGGTGAAAGCTTGGCGCTATTGCTCACGCACTTCCGCATCGAATTTATCTCCATCGCCGTCCAACTGCCGACTGTCGTTGCTTGCCGTTGCTCGCCAAACCAAAAGGCCGAGGTTGCTAAGCTCATCCGGGAGTACACCAAGAAACGCGTGTGCTGCATTGGTGATGGTGGCAACGATGTCTCTATGATTCAAGCTGCCGATGTCGGTGTCGGTATTGTTGGCAAGGAAGGTCGGCAGGCTAGTTTGGCAGCCGACTTTTCGATCGAGCAGTTCTGCCACCTGGTCAAACTCTTGGTCTGGCATGGCCGTAACAGTTACAAGCGGAGTGCTAAGTTGGCGCAATTCGTTATCCACCGTGGTCTGATCATCGCTGTATGCCAGACTATGTACAGTATTGCTATTAAATTTGAACCTGAGGGTTTATACAAGGTGGGTTTCATTTCGTGGTATTGTTCTGTTTGTACGCTCACATCTATAGGATTGGCTTCTTGTCGGCTACGCCACTGTCTATACTGCAGCCCCTGTCCTATCGCTTGTTCTTGATAAAGACGTTGACGAAAACCTCGCCAACCTTTACCCCGAACTTTACAAAGAACTAACGACTGGTCGTTCCCTCTCATACAGAACCTTCTTTGTCTGGGTGCTAGTGTCTATCTATCAAGGCGGCATGATTCAAGGCTTATCACAAATCCTCACCGAAGTTGATGGACCCAAGATGGTTGCTGTCAGTTATACCGTCCTTGTCCTCAACGAGCTTCTTATGGTGGCCATCGAAATTACCACTTGGCATCCCATCATGATCATCAGCATTATTGGCACTTTTCTTTTGTACATTGGTTCCATACCATTCTTAGGCGGGTACTTTGACCTCGAGTTCCTAATAACTTGGTAAGTCATCTCTTTTCCCTTTTTGGCTGTAGCTTACTTATGTCGTTGTAGGGGATTCGTCTGGCGTGTACTGGCCATTGGAGCTATTTCGCTGATACCACCATACGCGGGCAAGTTGATTAGGAGGACAATGAAGCCTCCGTCGTACAGGAAGGTCCAGAATCATTAACTGGTCATATCATGAGCTTGGAGTTTTGTGCTGGCGTTGGATGATCACGTAGACGGCATCATTGCTACCACTAGTATTACCTGTTTTATTTGTATTGCCTACCCATAGATGACGTCTATATACCTCTTGATGAGTGCTTCAGATTTTACAAGAAAATTATACATGTGCTTTCTTTTACAGTCTCACATCTTGAGAACCAACCAGTCCCTTGCGAAAGCAGGGTTTTGCCTTTGCAAGTACCCAGCTACTCCCGCGATCGGACCTTGGGTTTGATGCCCGCCGAGCCAAATCTTAGGTCCGGCATAGTGTTCAATAAAACCGTCTGGGCCAGAAACGATGAACAGGTTCTTTCCGGGCGTGGTGCCCTTGGACGGTTCGCAGACACAGTCAGGTCCCTCTGACAGTGCGAACTCAGAGGCGTGAACATGCATCGCCTGGTCGTGGAATCGGCAGCCGGCGTTGAAGGAAGCTGAAGTTGCAGGAGAAGCTGTAATGGTGCCGTTGATGTCCTTATCCTGGAAGCGTGTTCCCTCTTCGTCAACAACGACTTGGATCCTCAGACGGTCGCCATAAGCCTTCTTGAGGTCTTGCAAATGCTTCGTCACAGGGCTGGGACTCTCGATCTCGAGATCCAATGCTGTCGGTTTCTTTTGCTGCCAGAACTTCCATGACGATGAAAGTTGAGGGGCACTGTTTTGCACCTCTTCTCTCTTCCTCACAGCCCATAGCAAATCAACACTCGACTTATCACTCGCTTCCAACACCGCCTTTGATGCTTGGATACCGGGAACGATACCGGTACCACCAGCGAGAAAAACAAGGCGGGAGTGTTCACCCAGCCGTTCAGCAAGCTCAAAGCCCACATGAGGACCACGCAGGAAGACATCATCTCCGATCCGTCGGCGTCCTAGATAGTTTGACATTTCCCCATCGCCAACAGTGCGGATGTAAAAGCGCAGAGCACCATCTGCCGGATCTTCATTGGACAATGGTGGGAGAGGCGTGTAGTGTCGTGAGATCTGCACCTCGGGCTGCTTGAATTCAACAGACCAAAGAGGGTTTCTCCATCGATTATCTAAAGGGCTGAGATAAGGCAAGGAAGGGTTTGCTGTGTGCGGCACGGCGGTTATAACGAATGAGGTAGGCGAGATAGCCTCTCGGGCTGTGATGGAGTAGGGAACGAATGTTATATCATTGAGGGTATTCGGTCGAGAAGGCGGCGTGAGGAGATAATAGCCGCCGCCCACAAGAACTATCCCAACGAATATCAATGAGGGGAATATTCGTGCCTGGAGAGGAACGGAAAAGCCTGGTTTGTGAGAGGCGCGTCGCTGGGCTGGTGAGGTTAATATGTTTGGCGATGTTCTGAGAGTTCTGGTTTGTGTCGATAGTTGACTACATAATTGACCACAACGAGTAGGAAATCTCGTATAACAAGTCCCAGTTCGAGAGAAATTTGGGAGTATTCTTGTTTTATATCTCATCATGTCGGATCTTGCTTGAAAAACAACTCTTGCTCTCAAAGACTTTTCATGCAACCAGATAGACTCGACGTTCAGATTTTAACAATAGGATTTCACAAACGTAATGAAGTAAACCTATGCTTTTAGGAGTATCAATTATCCGTTGTGGCCGAGTTGTCGTCGAATATCGCATGGCTCATTGAGATTCTTGTTACAAAAAGCCAAGATGAAATACCAAGCTGGGTCACGTGGGTCCTTAAACCATCAACAGAGAGATACCGTCATTGAACAACCTACACAGCTGCTAAATTTATCACCGTAGAACCACGTATCTAAAGATTCTACAGTGAGATTATGTAGAAAACCCTTTGTTTATAGAGTCTATCATGTGTCTACAATACCTGGTTGTCCAGTGCCTGTTGTCTATCCATCTAGGTACAACACTATCTTACTCTTATATCCTCAGCATCTTTCGCTCAGCATCAATTCCTCCTCTAAACATATCTGCAACCACGTTGCCCTTCAAGATAGTTTCTTTCACGATACCTTCCACATTCTTGGGATCTACTCTCCCATACCATATCCCGTGCCCAGCCAACGGATGTGGATCACTACCCATCTTCAGGTCTGGAGGTAGATATATGATAACATTTCCTGCAAACTTGTGCCCACCAATGTGACTGATCAGCCCAATCCGTGCCGCAGTCTTTTCTTCACCAGTCCCACCTTGTATCTTCTGCGTATCGTTGAGATTGACCTGCACAGGCCCGTGTAGAACATCAAAACCCTCTTTCTCCAGCTTCTCCTCAAACTCAGTCGCCAGGACAGGCGCCATTATTCCACATCGCGCATCTCGTCCCGTGTGCCCGCATATCAGCACCAATATGTCACGGACATCTTGGACTCCGGGGAGAAGTCCCTGGTAACCCTCTTTGCGTGTCAGGCGGTCTCGATGGATAGGCGACAGACCGTCGTGCATGGGATGAAGCTTCTCAGGGAGTAGAAACCCCTTGGCCAGAGCTTCTACGCTGTCGAATGACACCCGCGGGAGGAATGGGATATACTTGAAGCTTGGTAGCAGATAGGCAGATGTTGTCTGAACCTGAGGACGTGGTGACGTAGAGCTAGGAAACGAAGAGTTGAGAACAGAGATATTATGAAAAGGCTGAAAGAGATTAGCAAGATGGTTCACATTTAGCGCAAAGAAAGACCAACATCACTATAAGTTCCGCCCCGACCAAACAATTCCTTGAGGTCCGCAGCGAGGCAATCGCCGCCATTATCATCCTCTATCCTTGATGGCCAGTCTGCGTTTCCTGTGCATACGAGCACATGTTCGGCATACCCAGCAATTGCACCCTTGAGAGGCCCCTCGCGATCTAGAGGCAAATCATCTGGCATCTTCGGGGTATCCGCACAACCACATGTTGGCTCTGGGCATGTTGAAACAGTGTTGAATGGTGGAGGAGGCGGAGGTCGTGTCTGTCTAGTGCTTTGAGCGTATGCTCTCCTAGGTATGAGAGATAACCTGGAGATACATCTTTGTGTGAGGTTGATAGACGGCCGCAAAGACATGGTAAGAATATGGTAATCTAGCAACACTTCCGTGTATTCGCAAGTGAGACTTTGTTATAAAATACACGAATAACTCAAATAAAAAAGTGAAAAGACCGAATATTGCGGTCGGGCTATTAACATCCATACATGAAACATAGTACATCATCGTTTTTTGGGCGGCGCAAGATATTAAAAAATCCCCCACTTCCCGGAAGACTCGGCCCCCACGTTTACAACTATTCTAAGTCACCAAGGTACCTGCGCAGGTAATAAGCAATACTACTATGTTGAAGTGTTACCAGCATAGACTGAGGCTTCGTTCAGACGAGGATGAATGATTCATATCGCTCGAAAAGGGCTGTGTTGTATATAAAACTCGAAAGTAAACTGGCTAATACCCTTCGATCTAACTCCCATCACTACCGTCCCAAATGCTACATACAATCTATTCAATAACACCACAATGCAAGTCCTCAAATATGCAATGGAAACCCTACTCAAAACACTGTTATGCTAAGCCTTGCGGCTCTTCCGCCTCTCCGCCCATACTCCCCACCGCAAGTCGACGATGGACAAGTCAAGGTTTTAGAACCCTGGTGAACCGCCCCTCTGGTCGCAGTATCCTGGTTGCTTTGGATCGGGGGTGGCCCAGCTCATCGCAGTAAGAGTTGTCGCATATGCCATCGCAACGAATCCAAAGATGCACAGGGCGATGTCGGCCACTTTCCAGAACTTCGTACGGGCAATCGCCTTGTAGTGAAGCATAGGCTAAAATGATTGTTAGCAAATGAAGCACACATAAACAGCAATTGTTTTTACTTACAGGATAGATAAAGACGAGAGGAATGCAGGCAAAATTGCCAACAAGCGCAACGAACTTGTCCAAATGGTCGGCTCCAAGCCAAGCAATGGATGCGCATAGCATCACGACAAAGAAACGGAAAACGTTCTTCTGCCACTTGACCCAAGGGTTGTACTTGCCACTGCGCGTGAAAAGCTCTGTCTCGGCAATACGGATAGCAGGGAAGATCTGCAGTGGCGTAGATAGCAAGATGGCGACAGAGTACAGGAACTGAACACCGTTGACCATCTTGTTGTCCTGAGGCAAGTTGAGCAGCACGACAGTCTCAGTGTGAGATCCATATGCGGCATATGAGATGGCGCCCATACCAATGAAGAGGACTGTGATGATGATCATTACAATGAGAAGAACGCGAGGGAACTTCTCTGGGTGCCTCATCGACTCCTGAACGGGAATAATGAGACCGATTCCTTCGAAGGTGAAAATGGCAGTTCCGATGAATAAAGTCCAGTCCTTCTTGTTGAACATGATGATATCGGCAATACCGTTTTGGTTGAGGGTCAAGATATCGTAGTAGAGAAGATATGCCAGACCAATTAGAATAAAAGCATCTGCAACCAGAGCAGTAAACGCCAGCTTTCCGATATCTCGCAAAAGAGCAAAAGGCAAGAAGATGATCATTTGTATAAGGATGAGCCACTGGATGCTGATGGAAGATTTACAGTCAGAGACAGCCCGCACGAAAGCTTGCAGATTGGCAGCCGTAAAGACAGTATAAGCCGCCACGAAACCGATCTGACTGACGACGATGGAACTTAGGATGAGAGTACGCATTTTCTTGCCATACAATGCACCACCTAGGTCACCAAAAGAGCCGCCGATCTTTAACTGTGTCTTGACGAGAAGCACGAAACAGTAGTAACTGAGAGCAGCGACTCCAAAAAGGATCAGGTTACTAAAGAGCATGCCTCCATTGAGATAGGCACGGGGCAGGAAGAGTACACCGGTGCCAACAAAAGACTTGAGAAGCAGCAAAGCCGCGTTCATAGGACTGTTGTTACCGCTACCACCCCGAACTTTGCGCTTGCGTCGGCGTCTTGATGGTGTAAGCAAGGCACTGTCTTCCATGGGCTCCCGCTCATCGTCGGAATTATATTCGTCTGTATCCTCTCCAGATGAGAAGTACTCGTTCGGTCCTAGGTTTTCGTCGTCCTCTTCTAGCTCTTCACCGGCAAAGTGTCCATAGATTGACAGGAATTCGAGGAAACTCGACGTGAATAACCTTTGTTGGCCGGGTGCTGGGGAGTTGTGACCGTCCTCGAGATGACCATGGGGACCAGGGCTTTGAACAGATCGACGAAGATGGTTTCTTCGGAAACCACCAGGGACCTTTATCGAGTTGATGTCGAGTACTTCGGCTTCTGGCTCAGGTCGTCCGAGATCGAAACTCTTGCTGCGGTTGTATTTTGCTCGTGCCTCTGCCTGCTCGGTCCACTTGTAGATACCTCGAGTAACATCACCTCCTTGTAGGCGTAGGCTGGAGAACTCGTCGTCATTCAAACCAATACCGCCAATCTCAGCTGGCTGTTTGCCCTTTGTGTTACCTTGGATCGAGGACTCTTCCGAAGTGGGATTCTCGTCTGTAGGCTGGACCAGATGGCGCTTGATGATCTCAGGGTCCTCGTAAGGCGCACTAGTGCCCAGCGCATTCTGAGAGCGTGAATTGAAAGAACCATAGTTTGTCGGCGTCCCCGAATTCCGAGCGCCCAATAGAGGGGATTGCGAACGGATCGGAGGAGTACTAACGCGAGCAGCAGGAGTGCCGTGTCGCGGAGGGGACTGGCCCAGAGAGTTGGAAAGGGCCGCAGCAAGAGCAGACACGCCAGGGCCTTGCATACTGCTACCAGTTCCAGGCAACTGGCTCAGATCCTCGAGGTTCTCAGCACGCGAGGCAGCATCAGGTCGAGGAGTACCTCCGACAGGAGGTGTAGTTCCAAACTGGCTGGGAATGGGAGAAGCCAGACGCGCCGTCAAATCTGCTCGAGGAACCGAAGCGGAAATCGATCGGGGTCGGAAGCTCGAAGGTGACGAGGACCTGGGAGGTTGATCCGATGGGATTCTCGACGGAGAAGCCATCTTGCAGTTGATTGAAGCCGAGATAAGCCTTATCGCATAGTATGTACAGCGCTCACAATGATAGTTCCGTATCGCGCAGAACGGTAATGACGCAGGATGCAGGCAGTTATATGGATGCCCAATAACAAGACGAGACAAGACGATGTCCGTGATAAAGGAGGCTGGAGAAGTAATCAGAAAGCAAAAAAGAATGACAACAAACAACAAAAGAGTCGGTCTCGGGGACGGAGATTATATGAAGAAGTCACGGGTGGTCGGATGACAGATTCAATTGAGTCGTATTGGAATTTCTGTTTGGAGAAAGAGGATAGGTTGGATTGAAAGATAAGGGCTTGTGCATGCTCTGCAGCCTGTCGCCTGTCGCTTGTCGCCTGGGCTTGGAGCTGCCCTGAACGGTGAAGCTTAGACGCAGGGAACCTAGCCCAGGCTCTGGGGTCTGGTGACTAAGGTTAAGGGCAGTTGCCGAGGCGAGCTAGGCTATTAGTGGAGGGCTTCAGTGAAGAGGCAGCGGAGACACTAAAGGCGAATGAACCTATGAATATTGGCAAACTGCAAGCAAATACTGGATACCTCCTACTCTGGTAGGTAGGTAGGTAGTACATTGAAATAAACTCCAATGGAGCCCGCGCCTGCAACTTGATCCTTATCTATCTCCTTGAGGGGTCTTGGTGTTACGACCTACCAACTCGGGCTGTTGCTTGTAACGTCCGACTCAGTTATAGGTACGTATGTAACGTGTCAGAATGCCGGTATCTTGATGTATAGTGATCGACGTCTTGCTGTCTTGTCAGCATACGTATCTTTTATTTATGTGTTGAGGTACAAAATGAACTCTGAAATGGGACAATGAGTTGCAGAGTAGTCTACCTACTCCAGGACATGAAGGGGTCTGCTTGTTACCACAGGCAGCACCTACCTTCCTACCTCCTACTAGATACCTAGGTAGGTAGGTAGCCCGGTATGCTCCTGCCCCAGAGTTGAAATCGTCCCCTACCTAGGCAGCCCAGTATCCATGGTATGCAGAGAAAATTGTCATTACTCACCTTGCAACTTAGGTATCTAGATGTTGCACCACAAAACGATCACCCTTCTGACTTTTACCCGTCAGTCGGTGCGGCGGAGCGGGCGCGTCTCCAGTCACGCTTCGTGGGGGCGTCACGACCCTTGAGAATCGGGGGTCAGATGAATGAGGCGCATGTTTAACATAGGTATGAAGTGATGTCGACATTCCAATATATCTTGCCTGAAGGATCTCGATCTCTGAATCTCAAGTATGGTGTCGCACCAAAATCATTAGATCTGTTTTATCTCGTCCGTCTATTTACTTTGTTCGTTCTTACCTACGTACCATCTTGTGAACATAGCGTCCACTCCGCCTACTCCGCTCCGAAGCGACAGAGGAGAAGCTTGATATTTCAGGAGTGGATTCCGAATAGCCATGGCCTACGTCATTTTGTAGCACCCGCAGCGCCTATCGCGATGCTATGCGATGCGATACGATACGATGCTGCACTTGTGCTTCACTAGAGAGCCATCAAAACACGCCAAATGCGCCAAATCTGCACATGATCCAGCTTCCCCACAAAGAGAGTCATGAAAGGGGCTATCAATATTCAACGGCAAGTACTATACTGCGATTGCGAGTTGCAAATAGATATATCTACGAATCGTATATCTATTCGCCCATAGTCCATCCATATCAACTCCATATCTAGACCCCGCTGGAATGAGCATTTAGCGCAGAATACTGTACCGTACCCGTGCTGATGGACCCTTGAAACATCAGCCAGTACCGGGCTACCTTCAGTGACACAACACAACCTTCTCTCGGCCTCCGGGTGACCCCTTCTGTAAGCTCATCCTACAGAAGCCCCAGATCTGTTCAACAATGCCTCCCTTGGGCCTGTTGTGGCGTCCTTGATTGGCCTTTGAAGGTAGACCAACATGGACGTTTTTGCCCGTACTATCCACACTCATCACCACACTAACCACACCCAATATGCAGCACGCGGGAGCCTTCAGCTTGGAATTCCCTTGGCAAAGAGAGGATTAACGACCCATTATCCAATCGCTAAATGGTCCATGGACCATACAATAGACAATATCATATGTTGACGTCTGCTACTTTGTCCTGTTTCTTCTCCTCAAAAGCCTCACTTTGTCTTTTCCTCACCGTCTTGTCTTGTCTCTTCACCGTCTCTCATGTGGGCCATTGCTCGCTACTTCTAACCCCTCGTCTTGTCTCGTCTAATTGACTGACTGACTGCCTTCCTCTCACGACTGCATCATGACAATGCCTCACCAGTCGGATATCAAGGGGGTCGACAATGGGAGAGAACGTCAACGAAATAGCATAGCAGAGTCCCACGGTGGACGAGTCTCGGCTACGATGGACTCGCGCCACAGCAACAAGTTGGGCAGCATATCGGGTGTCTACATCCCTGTTTTTCTAAATATCATGAGCATTCTCATGTTTTTGCGCTTTGGCCTCATTATTGGAAAAATCGGCTTTGTGGGTATCCTCGGTAAGCTACACGGCAGATTGTCATGTTGAGGCACAAAGAACTGATCATGGTCCAGGACTGCTTGTCACTGCGTACTCTATTGACCTATTGACGACACTTTCGTTGTCAGCCATCGCTTCCAATGGCGAAGTCAAAGGCGGTGGTGCCTATTACCTCATCTCGAGATCCCTAGGTCCCGAGTTTGGTGGTTCCATAGGCATCCTCTTTTATCTTGCCCAAGTCCTCAATGCAAGCATGAATGTTGTCGGCCTCATCGACTGTATCCGACTGAATCTGGGTCCGGCTTTCCCCGAAGGATATTGGACTGGCTATTTTCTACAGACGGCTGCTCTGCTTCTTTGCACGGGCCTATGCTTTCTGGGGTCTGCTACTTTTTCGAGAGCCTCCAACGCTCTGCTTGCAATCTTAAGCCTGGCCATCGTCAGCATCCCTGTCTCTGCTATCTTCAAGACTCCTTTCCATAATGAGGATCTTGGTATTCACTTCACAGGGCCCAGTCTTGATACACTGACTGATAATTTTCTCCCTCATTTCAGTAGTCCTCAGTTTAGAGGCCTTGAGACATTCCGTGATCTTTTTGGCATCCTCTTCCCGTAAGATCCTGACCTGCAATCTGGTATCTGACTCAATACTAACGGTGGGTTAGGGCTACTTCGGGTATCTTTGCGGGTGCGTCCATGTCTGGCGATCTTAAAGATCCCAGCAGATCGATTCCTCACGGAACGTTATGGGCGATGTTGACAACCTTCATCATCTACTTCGTTGTGATCCTTTCGCTGGCTGCAAGCACCACCCATGCCTCGTTCCTAGCGAACGACAATGCTATCTCACTCATCAACCTATCTCAGCCTGTGATTCTTGCCGGTGAATGCGCAGTCACCTTCTTCTCGGCTCTGATGGGCCTCATTGGTGCATCTAAGCTGTTCCAAGCTTTCTCAAGGGACAAGCTTCTTCCTGGCCTCGGCTTCTTCAGTAAAGGCACGAGGCACGGTGATGACCCGATATATGCTCTCCTCTTGACGTATGTCATTGCACAACTAGCACTCTTTGCTGATCTCAACCAGATCGCTACCTTTATCTCCATGGGTTACCAGATGACCTTTTTCGTCATGAACCTCGCATGCTTTCTCCTTAAAGTTGGATCTGCACCCAACTTTCGCCCGAGCTTCAAGTTCTTCACCTGGCAGACCGCATTTGTCGCTGGCATCTTATCCGGTTTTGCTATGTTCTTCATAGATGTTACTTATGCCGCAGTGGCTATTACAGTACTCGTCATGCTCTTTCTCCTCATTCACTATCTGAGCCCTCCTAAGCACTGGGGTGACGTGAGCCAGAATCTGATCTATCATCAAGTGAGGAAGTATCTGCTACGTCTCAGACCGGAACACATCAAGTTCTGGAGGCCACACATTATACTGCTGATCAACAACCCACGTCGGCAAACCAGATTGATTCAATTTTGCAACTCACTCAAGAAAGGCTCCCTGTATATACTTGGCCATGTTATTGTGACCGATGATTTCAACTCCGGTGTCCACGAAGCTAGGCTTCAGCAACATGCTTGGACAAAATATATCACTGAGTTTTCCAAAATCAAGGCTTTCGTGCAGCTCACAATGTCTCCTACTATTACTTGGGGCATTCGAAACCTGATACTGTCAGCCGGACTTGGAGGTATGCGTCCAAATATTGCTGTGCTTGGCTTCTACAACATGGAAGAATTGCGAAAGTCTAACCCGAGACTACGCGTACCCGACGTTCCTGTTTCCTTTTCGAGGCAAATGCAGCGTCCACCCAAGTCTAATGGCAAGGCTCCTGAGAGGCCCAGAAGACGACGAGGAGACACGTCGGCCAGACTCATGGAAGGTATACTCCCGACCGACGTTATCCGTACGGAGAACATGATGTCGCCAAAAGAGTATTTGACTATTCTAGAAGATCTTGCCCTGCGGTATCGACTCAACATCGCAGTGGGTTGTGGCTTCGATGCGCTAGAAACGCCGAGAAAGGATGGCAACAACACCAAAAAGTACCTTGACCTCTGGCCCATCCAGATGTCTGCTGAAGTGACATCCGATGGCAAGAGTTTGTTGACTACGAATTTTGATACATGTGAGTACAGCCGTGGAAAGGCTAGTTCTAAGCTTACAATCATAGACACTCTAATTCTCCAACTCGGACATATTCTACACAGTGTCCAGCTTTGGAAACATGTGTATAAACTACGAGTTATGGTGTTTGTGGAATATGAAAGCGAGGTACACGAAGAGCATGCCCGAGTATTGGCGCTTCTTGAAAAATTACGAATCGATGCACAAGTCAACGTATTCTGCTTGTCGTCGGGCGATTTGAACACTTACGAAATAATTGTCAATGGTGTTGGCCACGACATAGATTGGGAAATCGTTGTAAACGATACACTTCGAGATGAGGAGTGGTGGGACGATGTACAGATGTACAGAGGGCGCGCAGACAACATGTCTTCAACTCAGGAGCTCGACCAGCTCGAACAGATCTACGACTCGACATCTGGAAGACCCGGATTGTATAACCCACATGAGGAGATATATGAACGTCGCCGCGCAAGTACCACGGATGTTCCCGAGCTGCCCCGACGCCCGGCTATTCGGATGCTGTCCAAGATGGGTGTCAGTATGGGCATTCATACGCACCATCTTCAAGATGATGCATTGGACGAAACAAGTAGCGAAGACGACGAAACAGAAGATTCTCCAACCGATCTACTTGAAGACGAGGAGATGGGGTATAGCTCAGTATTGGATCAGGATACCAACGACGAGGCCAGTATCGGCCCAAGTGATTCGGTGCATCAACCGTTGCTGGCGGGCGGAGATTCTCATGATGAGGACGGCAGAGTTCGTGGTGATTTCTGGGAAAGGTTTGGCCGACGTTCCAAATCTGACACCGTTGGAGACACCGCTGCTACATCGTACGGTACTATGTCATCATCTGCAACGGTCAAGGGTGTTGGGGGTGCCCAGACAACGCAGACGACATCCGCTTCCCAGCAAACAGACCAGCAGCCACACCGAGGCAGCACCGACTCTGCACCTGCGGATATACCCTCTCTCGTCTCGCAGGATTCACTGGGGCATTCTGCTACATATTCTCGTGTGCGTCCGGCAAGCCCTTCGCGAGAGGACACCGTACGCCCATACCGCGGTGGCACAACAACACCAGGAAGGCCAGCTCTCTCTAGGCAATCTTCGGCTGTGAAGTTCTCTAGCCGTCCAGTCCCCGAAACAAAGATTGTCGTCTCGGAGGCGGAAGGATCCACGATTAGCTTTGCGCCGCCCTCTAGTACAGATTCAGAAACACCCAAAGCCGGACCGTATCGACCGAGCTATTCAAGGCAGTCTTCTCTAGGCAATTTTCCGAGCAAACCTCGGCCTAGCACACAAGTTACGCCTGGTGAGAGCGAGAGCAAGAAAATCTCGTTCGCCGAGCAGCATGATTATGAACCCTATTCAGCGCATCATTCTCGGTTGCATTCGCGACGCAGCTCTCGGGGATCTACACAACACGGAGGCGAATCCTGTGACCAGATACCCGAAATGCTCGAAAGGTACCGATTAAGCTCTCATCTAGAGGAAGAAGCGCAGGGACCGGGTTATACACCGCAGGGTCTGGAGTTGTCATTCAACGAACTGCCAAGCAGAGCTCAGCATCTCATAGTCAACGAATTGATGCGTCAACATTCCAAGGATACCGCAGTACTGCTCAGTACTCTTCCTATTCCTACAGAAGGCACTTGCTTGGATGATGCAGCGACAATACAATATTTGTCTGATGTTGAGGTTCTTTGCAATGAGCTACCACCAACATTGTTGGTGCTGAGCAACAACATGACAGTAACTGTCAATCTTTAGATACATTTCCAATCAATCAATCAATCAGAGCATACAAGAAAGAAGAGGATAAATTAACAAGGCCGCAATATTCCCATACATGACAGCTAGCTTGGCACCAATCGGAGTAGACTCCTCTAGCAATGTGCACGGTCTGAGTGAGCGAAATACCACAGAAACACACCAAGGACAATGTCCAACAAAGATGGCGCAAGCCGAGTCATGGCCAACAAAGGATGGCAAAGACTGCTAGCCAGGAACAGCCCTGAGAAAGCTTGTCAGGCACAGGAACCAAGGGTCGGCCAACAGATTAGACTGAACCTTTGACCCGAAGACCTCGATATAGTTTTTCGTAAATTCTTGTAGGGTCTCTTAGTACTCCAGGGGCAATTCTCACTGGAATGGTCTCGATGTTCGGATATACTTGGTTGTGGATAAGTGTTAAATTTTTGGTGGCTTGCTGCCATGAATCATGAGCCACATGGCTCTCCACGCCGTCCTCTTTCTTCTCTTCGGTCAGTCTCTCATCAACTGGAATTGATTGATGAGCTTGATTAATTTTCAGAGTTGTCAAATGGGCTTGTGCTCATGCTCGGGTACTCTGTCGCTCTGGGGAGAGGACTGAGCTAGGCTGGCTGGTACCTCTTAATGTCCAAGCACAACGTCGTGTCACCCAAACCGCATTCTTGGGATGCAAACTCTTTGTGGTAAGCCGTGCCGTGTTCCCACCATCTTTGACATCTCGTCGATTACTACGTATGTACTACGCAAGCCCAAACTTCAAAGGTTCAGTTGCCCCCGCACAATGACAGTTCAGTTACTGCTTAGCGTTGTCATCGGGACCTCCGAGCCGCCATAGGTAAGACGCGGCGTGTACTATTTCGATTTACTCTAACAAGGTTTGCAGTTCTTCAACCACGAGAAACTTTATCCTGTTCTTCCCCCGGAAGCTCGACCGCTGAGGCCTGTCAAGATCCTGGGACCCTCTCGTCTATCAGTCACTTGCATTCCAGTCGCCCAAGCTGACACCACTTAGTCTGAAAAAGGGGACTGATAGCCAAGACTTTATTATAAACGGATGTTGGGGAACTGCTCGAAATCAGGTTTTGGGGGATTTTTATGTTCCCTTATCTATAACGTCTGAGACATTGATCTTGAGAGAACCCTCCGTTTTCCCCCAACCTCCTCGCTGGTCACGATGCCTTCTTGGACCATCGCCAACGACGACAAGATGAGCAGTTGGCGGGACCAGCTCTCGCCTCGGAACTTGAGTTTCCGAGGCTTCAGAAGAGCTTCAGAATCAGTAGCAAAGACAAGCTCATCGGCAAAAGCAGACTTCACAATGATGCACCATCCTGACCGGCCTACGAGGAGGATCACTGAGGCCGATATTCCCAGCGACGAAGAGTGTAAAAAGTCGCTTGTGAGAATGAGAAAGGCATCCCTTGCAGACCAAATATACCAAAGACGACATGAATACCACCATCAACATCAAAACCAACTATCCCCAGTACCAGAACCAACGCCGACGCCAGAAGAACCACTTACAATAAAAGTACCTCAGATTGAGCTGCCTCGAATAGAACAATCAGAGCCATCTCCACAGCCTCAGCCAGAACAGCCTCAGCCAGATAAACATCGAGAACAGCAACCTTCAAGATTAACATTTGGCCCTTTCAACGGTCAATTTCAATCAGCTTACGGGCCACTTACACCGGCGCAAGAAGAGCCGGAAACCGTTGACACAAATGAATCTTCAGCAATAATGCATGATTCATTAGGTGTTCCGGAACCAAAGATTGATATTCGAAAAAGTATTCTTGCTGTAGATGACCTCAACTTGGCAATTGAGCCAGCTGCTGCGCCGGTTGTTATCAGCGAAGCCAAGACTATCAGACTCGAACGAGTTGACAACGCCTCTGGTGTCTCACCATTCTCATCACCACGACCTAGCGATGCTTCAGCCCCGGCATGGCCCAAGAGAAAGCCATCAGTACAAATGGTCGCCATTCGTCGATCATCACAAGACTCTCAGAGGCGTAAACCTTCTATCCACACCGTGGTCGTGCGACGCCCTTCAATAAAACCTTCTGTGGATGCCCTTAGTTCTCATCCAACTCGCCCGTCTGCTGCCGCGCAGGTTCATGTTAGACAGGATAGTGTGTCGGATCCAATGTGTCGTGTGTGCCACAACGGAATCGCTGAGAGATCCGGAACCTGTTCGACTTGCGACAACGATTCTATGCCTGCAAGCCCTATCGAAACTAGTCCCAACTTTTCAAGACTTCATTATAAATCAAATGGGAAGAAATATAACCGCCCTCCGCCACTAATTCCTCAGTCTCTCAACGGTATCGCAAAACTTCACCGTCCTTCGGCATCCCTCACATCAGACCCCGAAGCCAACCAGATGTCACCGCCGGCTTCCCCAGGATCACGCAGTAGCAGTACGGCTGAGACTGTAAAAAGTCTTGCTACCGGGCCGTCAGTACCCCCAACACCCATGTCAGCGCTCTCAACGCCTGAGGTGTTCAAGCGGTTTCAGGAAGAGGTTGAAAATCGAGCTCAGGCGGACGACGGTCCTGCGTTCGACGATCCTTGGATGGTCAAGTCTGAAACTCCCGAGGATGATGTTTACGAGGATGACTGGGCCGACTACTACTTTGACGAGCAAAATTTCAATGCTGGGCCTGGCAACCAAAATGGCCATGCGCCCGATTTACATTTCGTCGCAAGCCCGGTCTGCCCAGGTCCAGGCTGGATATGAAGTTACATAAAAAGGAATTGCATGTAAAAAGACTGTATCATGTGGTTATTTGAAATTTCAGGTAGCGGGTTTTTTTTTTTCTTCTATATCCCCGGTCAGATAGCGATAGGCGTCTTTTTTAAATCATGAATCAATGTTCCTTCATCACAGTTTTTCATCTCTTCGTGACGTCTTTCTTTCTTCTATCTTTTTCTAGGTCTAAGTTCTTTCTCCGTTGTTCACTTCTTCTATAGTATTTTAGTAACGGTCAGCCCACTTGAATCACCGTTGTCTAGTTCTATTAAACCACCAGCTTCAAGTCTCTTCTTCCACTTGTTACTCTCGTATCGCGCAAAGATTATCGTCATGCGCAATGTAACATCGCTACTTGAGTCGTGCTCTTGTAGCGCTTCCGCAACGGGAGTGAATGTCCATCGACCAAACGCCCAGTTGAGGATGTAACGACCTGATGCGCTGGGCTCTGGTTTGGGAATATCAGGATCTGAGTTTGTTGGTGTGGTGGAGAGCGAGACGAGAGCTTTGATGCGGTAGGCCTCGTCTTTAGGCGCAGAGGAAAGGAATGCGATAAGCTTTTCGGTATTTATACGGGCCGAGGGGTCAGCCTTGAGGACGATTGAAAGAACCTCAACTTCGCTCTGATGGTTGTGCGAGTGGCCGTTTGTTGTGCCGTTGGAATGTTCATGGCTGTGTCCGTTGGTCTTGTCAACATCTGCCTCTGTCAATTCTTGCGCCAAGCCACCATCTACACCAAAGACCAGATCCATGGGGACTTTGCCCTTGTCGCTCTTGACCTTGGCAACGTCCACCTCCAAATCACCAACTCTGTCGAGACACTCGTCATATCGCAACATGCTGACATTCTCCCACTTATTGAAGACAATGAGATCCGTGTAGCGAGCCTGGATGCGGGCTGTGTAGCTGGTATCCTCGTAGCCCTTCCAGTTCTCAACGTCGATGACGCTAATGACACCATCGAGGATGTACTTTCCAGACTCACGTGCAAGGCGGTTCACTTCGAGGGCGAGAGTCGCAGGGAACGCAGAGCCGCTGGTTTCGATAACAATCCGGTCGGGGGTGACGGTGTCTTCTAGTTCCTTGAGCGCGGGGCCCAGTTGGCCAACGAGATTACAGCAGATACATCCGTTGAGAAGCTCCTGGACGCCCGATATGGAAGAGTTTGCGGCGAGTTGCGAGTCGACAGCGAGATCACCGAATTCGTTCTTCAAAAGGGCGAGTTTATAGTCAGGGTTCTGGGCGCGAAGTTGCGGGATGAGGTTGAGAATGAGTGTCGTCTTGCCTGAGCCCAAGAAGCCCGTGACAATGGTGATAGGAATCTGCGGCATCTCGCTGTTCCGGCGACTATATCGAAGTTGGAGATAGTAGCTGAACGAGGAAAAAGGACTACGGCGTCAAACTTTTGTTCCTGATAAAATACCTCTTTAGCGGTAGACGAACAAACAGTTTAATTGTTGGGTGATAATCAGCCCATCAGAGCAGCCCGATAAGATAGACTTTTGGATGGTTATCGGGCCTTATCGGGTACAACCCCACCATCTGCGACTTGACGTCACCCGCGAGGTAGATTTAAGCTGAAAGTTTCACAAGGTACAATTGATTGACGCCAATTGCGTATGCCAATGCTACGATACAAAGGCCAAGGAAACACGGTAGTTACGTTACAGGTGCTTTTCATCAATAAATACGTTTATTCACCTGCCTCTTTCTCTCCTGCGACATAATCTTATTCGGAGCATCATCCTTCTACAGCAAAGATGAATTCAGCCAACAACAACATCCAGGACGATACTTTCAAGACGCAGCTCGACAAGGCTGCAGACAACACTCGGGAGTTGGAAAATCAGAAGCCCAATCCCGTGGTCGAGAAGAGCAAGTTATCCTGAGAATATTGTACCGGTGGGCCAAGACTGACATTTGTTCAGTCACAGAATATGTCCCTGCAGCTGCCAAGATCTTGCCCGCGCGCCAAAGTCCTCCCAAGGAGGAAGACAGGCCTCCAGGACCCCCCGAGCGACCGCATCATGATGATAAGATTGAGGATTTTGTGAGGGATCAGCACAGAAGTCAAGGTATCGAAGGTGTTTTGGGACAGGCTTCTAATGACGAGTAATGGTGTTACGATTGCTGAAGGAAAAGGTTGCTTGCTGTATAGTTTGGCTTTACACGAACACGAATGAATGCGCTCATGATACACATCTATCCATTGATATTCAACTGCCGTATTGTAAAATGCCATGACGATCAACGCTAACACTTCAAGGATCAATTATCCTAGTCACTAACAGCGATCTTTGAGCCTCATGAGCTTTGACATTACAAGCTTGCCAATGATAATTGACGTCTTGGTCTGTAAAGGTTTTGTTCCCAAATCATTAACCAGCTTACCAGGATAGTGAACCATAGGAGTGCACAGCAATGCAAAACACAGATGTGAAGTCATAAGTTCAGTCCGGATGGCAATGGCACATTTAGGCAGGACGCGACCACTTAATGCAATCGCGTTTTGTGACTACGAGGCAAGTTATCAAAATCCTTTTCAGGATGATGGAATGTCCCCCCTTCTTGGCATTACACCGCCTACAGACATCGATGCGAAACATCGACACTGACGGAGAATTTCCTATATCCAAGGGTTATAATCTACTGAGCGATTCCCTGTATGGGAAAGGCAACGCGACACCGTGGGAGGTTGACCAAAAGGTCGGGTGAAGGTCGTGGCGGCTCAGAAAACAATTAAAAATTGCTTTTTGATCTAAGGAGCAAAAATAAAAGAGATCGGAAGAAAGTCGAGTTTATATAGGCGTCGAAAATTCTGCGAGTGGGGCTGCAGCTATTCGATTATTCAGCAAACGTCCATACCTACCTCCACTGCAATCCACCATAATTTTATCAGAGGAGGTTGGGAAGTGGACACAGCGGGACTGTAATGTCTTGATTGCTTGTTTACCTACCCTGAGGTGACACGATTTACGATTTTCTCTACAAAGATATCATAGTGAACCGGTGTACTTATAAATATTGATTATTGCCTTGGCTATCAAATGTGCTCGCAGTTTCATATGCGACGCAGATAATTTGAAACACGAACGTCTTGGTAATATTGTGCTCATCAGCCCAGCTCATCACTTATATGCTGGTGTTAGTCGTCTTACATACAAATCCGCTAGCAACTGGGAATCAGTTAATAGATCTCTTCCCAATGCGGTGTTCCGAGAGTAACACAACAATGCTAGGTGTGGTATTGGCGACAGGAGCATCCATAATTGCATTGCCGTTCTAAGTTGAACTGTGAGAGAAGTTGTGTTATTTTGGTATGATCAATCTCGAGTTTTAAGCTGATGCTTTCATTCATATGATAGACCAAAAATCATTTATGTTTACTTCACCGATAGTCTTCTAAAGCTCTGAGGAAATGCCGCCTTGAGCATAAGACTAGGGTAGCTTGATTGTCCAACCCAGGCAGTGAGAACAATTTTTGGGATAATGTGGATATCGTTCAAAGCCCAGACAAGTTTTCAGCAACTGGTTAATCTGCCATTGAATCAATCAAATGACCATGTATGTAGAATGTCCCCTGCTGACCCAAAGCCTTCTAATTGAGCTAACTACTGCAAGAATACTTCATGTATACATACATGGCGTCAAAGTTACCACCTTAGTTCAATGTGTTGGTGACTGGTATCGGCTTGGTGCGGCAGTCTATTGGAAAGACAGATCTAGCAACAGCTACAACTATTGAACTGTCATCCATCTAGGGTTTCCTGAGCCCCTTACCCAATAATTCAGTACCGACTTCTGTAATCAGCTTTTCGTCTGGAAACTTAGGTTTTTTAGCCAAGATGCTATCTTGTGCACCAACTGCCTGGAGAAGGTCTGGCAACTCTCCATCAAGCCGCATGCCATAAACCAAGTGGCCCAGAGCCAACAGCATCCCGTGTAATGCCTCCGTAGAGTTTTCCTCTAGAGATATGGCTTCAACCACTGACGCCGCGAGCTCTAGTTCATCGTCTCCGGACAAAGTTGGCTTTGAGTGATTCCTGGCTTTGCGGTTTGCCAGTGACAAATTGAAAAGAAGCGATGAAGCTGCAACCCTCACATTGTTGTGGCTCTCATCCAGGAAACTAGATGAGACAAGAAGAATGATTGCTGCACGCAACGAGCTGTCCCGCATGATTTCGTCGGGGAACAGGGGTGTTGAGAAGAAGTTACACGCCATCTGCAGCGTGACGAGACGGAGAGCGTAAGGGCAGTCTGTCTTCTGAGTGACAGATTCTAGCACGGTAAGTACTGTTTCGTGGTTCTTCTCTTCTGCAAAGAAACCGCTGATTCTAGGGTCTGAGAGCGCGCATCTGAAAAGATCGACAATAGTGAAGAGAATTTCTATGGGCAGTGATATAACCGAGTCTTTGATGAGAATCGATAAATGGCTCATATCAGGAATAACTGCACTCGAAGGACCCTCCTTTACCCGTTCTTCCAGATATTGCTTGAGAGCACTGACTTCGGGCTTACTGGCAATCTCAGAACCCATCTTTACCATGAGCTTATCCAATGGAGGGACTTTGGTGTAAAGCACCGGCTTAACATTCGGGTTCGCAAAAGTAGGAAGACGCAATCGCTCATGAGGATGGACAGGGTGGGCCATCTGAACGAGAAGCTGTACATTGCCTCGAAGAGCAGCTGGGTCGGCTCCTGACCATCTGTTTTCTTCCTCACCTCGGAGGAAAGTCACAATGGTGGGAGTCGCCCTGATAGAATATCGACTTCCAATTTCATGCTGTTGAGGTTGCGAAATGTCGACTTTCATAAGTGTTGCCTTGTCACCAACTTCCTCTGCGAGTTCGTCATAGATCGGGTAGAGCGTTTTGCAAGGCGGACATGTAGCTGATGTAAAAAAGACAACCGCGCATGAACCATTTGCCTCACTCATCAAACGATCAAATTCAGATGCGTTGGCAACGTTCTTGACACCGTGCTTTGGGACAGCAGCTGGTGCCTGAGAGCTCTGTTGTAGCCCGAGGATAGAACCATTCTGTCTTCCTGCATTGATGCCTTGAGCGAGTTGAGGAAGTAACATTCGACCCATTGGTGAATCGAGGACGGCTTGTGGCATCTTCACGATGTGCTCTGGAATACCCTTCCCGAGTAGAAAGTTTGCAAACGAATCCGAGAAGTTATTGCAGTTGTGATGAAACAAGTCATACGCCTGTGCACTGTCAGACTTGAGCGAAAAGGGATATTGGTTGATAGTACCTCTAACGTAAAGATTGGTCTTAGAGAGTCGAGATACTCCTCAATGACATCCATAGGTAGACTCGTCGTGCCAAGTGGGATCTTTTCCAATGGCTGACCGAGATGTGAGGAGCCCGGTCTAATCGCAATGATGCCGCCATCATAGACGTATTCCTTGCCGTTGAGCTCTATTGAGGTGTGGTATATGGCATCGAGCTGGAAGCCCAGAATGCCCATAGACATCTGGCGTGCTAATCCCCGTGAGAGGTCGTAGACAAAGAGTTGCACATCCATCGCTTGTCGTTGACTTTAATAATGAATAAATCCGAAGCGCTTGGCCTTTTAATGTGTTGCAGGCACGTTTGATAAATAGCGTTGCACTTGGGACAGAACTTATGCGACAGCAGAAGTGGTTGTTATCAGACCGTTGAATACCTAGGCAGGTAGATCGGAGGTCAAGTTATCTAGGCACTATAGTTATCATTCGCAAATGAAGCAGGCAACATTGCGTACGACTGGAACATTCTGGATGCGCGACTCAAAAGGTCTACGTAGGAGGCAAAGTCAGATCTTGTGACCATCACAGTAATAAGAAAGATGATACTATGGAAGTTGTGACTAGATAGCAATGAAAGATTTTTTACGGTGTGTCCAGAATTTATGTGACTCCTGTCCTAATTGTTCAAACACTTTCTAAACTTCATGACATCAAAAATGTGTTTCATCCTCCAGTTGCATCTTGACCTTTCAGTGGGGTAACTAAAATGAGGCGGCTCTTTACTTTCAGGGGCTTATGGATTGTGGGATTATCCTAAGTTTAGGTAGGTCGTTTTTTTCCTCTTAGGGGAGGATAGCCCCTAAAAGATGCAGATGCGGCGTGCACCATCGCCATGACCGTGGAAGTGCGGGTGCTTCTGGATGCAGATTGGCTACAAGATGTAAACCAGACCATTTCCAGGTCTACCAAAAAAAAGTATACGACCCCCCTTTCCCATTGTTATCTACAGCATTGATTGCCAGCCTGTCAACAGCCAGTTCTTCATCCCTTTTTTGATGGAAATCAATTCCTCTTTGCCTCGCTCCGATCCCCTTTCCCTCTAACTAAGTCGCCCTCGTTTGACATTCCTCACCCCTACCTAAAAAAGGACCCTCCGATGCTCGACCTAGTCCAGGCCCTTTAAAGACAATCTTATCTCCCATCTTGTGAGACCCGCGCTCATGAGAACACCCACATCATCGTCTCCATCAAAGTTGCCCAGCTTCGATCCTCACGAGAAACCAGACCGATACAAGTTCAAGCCCAAGAGGCAAGGCATTATTGGCAGGATGAAGGAATCTTGGATGACACAGTCCCAACGGACAAGGTGGATTAAGACTGCCGCCATTGTCTTTGCGATTGTTACCCTCTTTTACTTTATCTCTCCCAAGGGTGTTGAAGTGTATCACGAAGGTACGCCGAGTGGAGGTAGTAGTAGTGGCAGTTTATTGAGTCTCAGCAACTTTGCTAACGAACCGACAGTCACTCAACCCGCTCACGGTAGCAACAATGGACAGTCACCCTCAGATTCTTCTTACGGTACCGACCGATGCACCAAGTCTTTCTCCAAGGATAAGCCTATCGTACAGTATGTTCTCATGATCGATGCCGGCAGCACCGGTTCGCGAATCCACGTCTACAAGTTCAACAACTGCGGCCCGACACCCGAGCTTGAGCATGAGGAGTTCAAGATGACCGAGAAGGAAGTCGGCGGTCTGAGCAACTTCAAGGGCGACCCTGCAGCTGCTGCCAGGAGCCTCGATCCTCTCATGAAGGTCGCCATGGATACCGTTCCCAATGCCCTCAAGGGCTGCACTCCCGTTGCCGTCAAAGCTACTGCTGGTCTCCGAATGATCGGAAAAGACGCCGCCAATGCTATTCTTGACGAAGTCCGACGACACCTTGAGCAAGACTATCCCTTCCCTGTCGTTGACAAGGAGAACGAGGGCGTCGTTATCATGGACGGCTCTCTGGAGGGTGTCTACGCTTGGATCACTACCAACTACCTGCTCGGAAAGATTGGTGGCCCCGACAAGAGTGAGACTGCCGCTGTCTTCGACCTTGGTGGTGGTTCCACTCAGATTGTTTTTGAGCCCACTTTCAAGGGCGCTGCTGCTGGTGGCATGCCCGAAAAGCTTGCCGAGGGCGACCACAAGTACGATCTGGACTTTGGCGGTCGTCACTTCGAGCTTTACCAGCACTCCCACCTGGGCTATGGTCTGATGGCTGCTCGTAAGGCCATTCACGGAGCTTTGATTAAGGATCTCACAGCTTCCAAGGGTGCTGACAAGAGCTGGCTGAAGGAGCCCATTGTCAACCCTTGTATTGCCCCCGGAATGACCAAGCCTGTCAACGTCACCCTAGACGGTAGCGAGGACCTGACTCTGGTCACATTCACTGGACCCTCGCAGCCTGCTCCCGCTCAATGTCGCAACCTGGCTGAGAAGATTCTCAACAAGGACGAGAAGTGCGACCTCGCTCCTTGCTCTTTCAACGGTATTCACCAGCCTCTGCTGTCTAAGACTTTCAGTAAGGAGGACGTTTACATCTTCTCCTACTTCTTCGACCGCACTAAGCCTCTGGGCATGCCTGACTCCTTCACTCTCCGTGAGATGCACGATCTGACCCAGACTGTCTGCATGGGCAAGACTGCTTGGGATGTCTTCACCACGGTCCCCGAGGCCATGGAGGAGCTCAACGGACGACCCGAGTGGTGCTTGGATCTCAACTTCATGATGGCCCTTCTCCACACTGGTTACGATATGCCTATTGACCGTGAGGTCAAAATCGCCAAGAAGATCAAGGGCAATGAGCTCGGCTGGTGTCTTGGTGCTAGGTACGTTTTGTCACTAACATGATCTCTTCTTTGCTAACACCTTGTTCAGTTTGCCACTTCTTGCAGGCGGTTCGGGCTGGTCTTGCAAAGTCAACAAGATTGCTTAAAGATACATTACAGGATACAAGGCGTTGGATGGAGATGCATGACGTTTTTATTTTATTATTAGACCGATTCTTTACACGAACGGCAACAACTCTCGGGATATGGCACATATCATCGCAATGAACCATCGGCATCATGAACTTGGGATTGACGAGAATGCAAGCGAATTGGCTTTCTGGGGGAACTGGAGTCCTCGATCTGTCATGACGTGTAGATTATTACAAAAATATTTAATACAAGGTGCCCGTCCTATACCGGCGCTGTCACCATGCCCAAAACATCTTCTATGACATCTTCAGGACCAATGTCTTCCAGCAGTGCCTCTACTGCTTCTATTCTACTACCCCACTGCATGCTCCTCTCCTTTTCTGGAGGTGTCAGCTGGATCCGGTGCAAGTAAACCTTGGAAGTAGCAAGGCTAACAAGAGCTGGTGTTACAAACTCCAGACCATGCAAAGCAGCAAGACAACGTATGAGTTGGCCGAAATGCTTTGTAGCTGTAGGACTGATGCCTCCAGCAACAGCTCGGTGCATACGAAGGAATGAAACGATATTCATCTGGTACCGTGTAACCTCGATATCTACCTGAGCCTCTTTACTCAATGTGCCGAGGTAGCTAATGTCCTATAAATGGTTAATCATGTATTCGAGAATATGGGGGGAAAACAACATACAGTCTCGACGATCAGCGGTGGACCTGAGGTGGTATCCTCGCCGGGGCCCCTTTTCACAACACTGCCAGTCGATGCGGTGTCAGCATCATTGCCACCATCGGCTTCATCCAGGTTAACGAAGCCATCCTCGGGATTATGCCAATATGTTATGTATAAAAAGTCGTTCAAGTGTGCCGTCACATGAGCCTCGCCCCCGCTGGCTGCCTCCAACACCGGGATAAAGACAAATTGCTTTGGGGCAGTTTGTACAGAAGTTCGTGTAAAGATGCGGCGGGTTCGCAGGAGTTCCAAAGCCTGTATCTGAACGGCTTGTGGTGCTCGGTCCAGGTTTTTCGCAAGGACGACGTTGGCTATTTGGGATGCAAGAGCGCCGCCGGGAGTGAAAGGACTCAGTGGTGTGCGCGGATGCGACGTCGATGGCCTCGACGTGAAGTAGGAATCAGGGTTGCGCAACGCTGTAGGCGAGTGACTTGAAGGAGAAGTCTGATTGCCTAGGAGAAGAGCAGAGGCAAAGTCCTCGAGGGTTGTAGCAGGATTACAGTCAATAACGACCCAGCTGAGCCCAAAGGTCTTTGTAGCCACAAGTTGTAACTCCTGCATTAAGTCGTCGATAGCTTCTGACGGTGTGCTAACAAGACAATGTTCGCGACTAATTAGACATAGAAGTAAGGCCAGCTCGAGGTCACTCAGAGCGTGGACCTTGTTTAGGAGGCCGTCATCCGCCATGATTCAGCCGTATTAGCCTCGGTGTTACATCCATGAGGCCTTGAATAGTGATTGTCGAAGCTCACCAAAATAGCAACTAAATAAAGTATCCCTTAATCATGAGTGTCGCATGATAGAACTGCATATGATGTCACGTGGAGCTGCACAGGACCAACCACCGCTGGTTCGAACCCCACTTCTCGACTTGTCTGTGCATACAGCTATGTTCAAATAAGACTAGCGTTAAAGACATCACCTCGAGCGACCGACGAGGCTGCGACATTGGTACCTCCGCCCACCGTCATCTGCCGCCGCCATCTCCAAACAACACCAACCTTTTGTGAATCCGAGATTCCACGACTGGACTTGTGCCAGACCTAATACACTAGAAAAAGGTCTTCGATCTTACGACAAATAACGCAAGTCGCACGACCGAGGAGTCTGGCTTTGGAACAAGCTAGATAATTGACCGCGCCAGTCGACAATTACCTTTCAAGGCTTGAGATAACGTCATTGAGCAACACTCCCTATTTACAAACGATAATTCACCATGTCTTCTCGAAAGAAGGTTCTCCTCAAGGTGCGATATGATGGGAAAACCGCCAAGAATCTTGAGAGACCTTGAGTATTGATACAAAAGTGGAATAGGTTATCATCCTGGGCGATAGCGGTGTTGGAAAGACCAGCTTGATGAACCAATATGTACGCAAATCCCGCTAAAACTGATCGGAATTTTCTGTGACTGATGTCAATTTTGTGATAATAGGTCAACAAGAAGTTTAGTGCAAGCTACAAGGCTACTATCGGCGCGGATTTCCTTACTCGAGAGGTTTTGGTCGATGATCGACAAGTTACTATGCAGGTAGGACAGGAAGATATAGACCGACCTTTGAGACACGAAAACTGATTGTTTGTAACAGCTCTGGGATACCGCCGGCCAAGAACGATTCCAGTCTCTTGGTGTTGCGTTCTACCGAGGTGCCGACTGCTGCGTTCTAGTCTACGATGTCAATAATGCCAAGAGTTTCGAGGCTTTGGACAGCTGGAGAGACGAGTTCCTTATCCAGGCTTCTCCCCGCGACCCTCCCAACTTTCCATTTGTTAGTGGTCTATCGAATTGGATGGAGCAAGTGTGCTAATACAAGGTTTAGGTCGTGCTCGGTAACAAGATTGATGTGGAGGAGAGCAAGCGAGTGGTAAGTCGACCGAAATCTGTATACTGATAGTGGACTAACACTGTCAAGATTTCCAACAAGCGAGCTATGACTTTCTGCCAGTCCAAGGGTGATATTCCCTACTTTGAGACAAGTGCCAAGGAGGCCATCAACATTGACCAAGCTTTCGAAGGTGAGTGCTTTTCCTTGAGGCACATTTGCATAGCTAACAGTTCCTAGTCATTGCTCGCAACGCTCTGGCCCAAGAAGAGTCCGAAGAGTTCAGCGGCGACTTCGATGACCCGATTAACATCCACATCGAGAACGATCGCGATGGTTGTGCTTGTTAAAGGAGAGGAAGAGATGAAGAGCAGTGCAGAATACTGCTCGTGTTATGGGACGCGTAACAGCGTTGATTGAAGAGGAGGGTACCCCTCTGGTGGATTATTGATGTTGCCTGGAAGTAGCATACTGAGGCAGCCCGGGTTTAGTCTTTTTGTTTCTTCTTGGTGTTCATACATGGATGCGAGTTCTCTCTCTCTTTTAAATTATGTCTGAGTCTTGGTGTTTATCTCGACATATCGCTTGTTCGAGTGATCTCCCACAGCTGAAAATGCAAATACGAGTAGAGATAGCCGAGCAAGTGAATCTGTCAGACCACTAGCTGATTAAAATCGATCCATTATGATTCTTAAGTCGAGGTTTAGTCCATAACTGGAAGCTTGAAGTTTTGAGCTATCAAGCTCCGAGGCATTGGACCCACTCAGCTCCGAGGCCTGCGGAGAGCTCCCAATGACAGTGACTGATACCCCGGATTCTCAGTGTCTCCACTCATCATACTCAAGCCGTGAGAGGTGCAAACCTAGTAGTCAGCAGCCGCGAACCTCGGCTCCATCTAACCTGGACATTCGATGATGTGCGGAGAAGTTGGAGCTGGACAAACCTGGGGTAGAACTAATTCCTGTAACTTGTACTCTGTCTCTTCATATCTCAAGGCAATTCCTTCTTTCTTTTTGACTTTCCATTCTCTGAAATTTTGCTGTTGAATCACTCTGCATCGATCGCTCGTAACGACCTTTACCCCCTTAACTGCCACCTACCTACATAATCAACATCCCAAGTCGACATTAGATCCATACCATGTCGGCGCGAATCCCAGCCATTGTACGTGACCTCGTTCTTTGGTATACTTTAAATAACTATAAAACTGACATTGACCGCTCAGGCTGCCAACCGCGTCAGCGATGCTGCCAAGAAGCAGCTTGACCTTGTCGCCAAGTTCGTTGAGGAAGAATGCATTCCGTTAGTTCATGCCCTACACCCGCGCAAAACCATTTCTGACCTTAGTAGTGCCGACCCTGTAGTAGAAGCCCTTGCTGGCGAGGGCGATGCCCGTTGGGAAGGTCACCCATCTATCATTGAGGACTTGAAGGACAAGGCCCGCAAGCTCGGTCTCTGGAATATGTTCCTTCCCAAGGGCCATTACAAGGAGTCGCCTGGCTGGAGCAACCTCGAATACGGTCTCATGGCCGAGTGGTTAGGTCGTTCATCCGTCGCGTCTGAGGCCTGCAACTGCTCTGCTCCTGATACGGGTAACATGGAGGTTCTGGCCAAGTACGGCAACGATGCTCAGAAGGAGCAGTGGCTGAGACCTCTCATGGATGGAAAGATCCGCTCAGCTTTCCTCATGACAGAGCCCCAGGTTGCTTCCTCAGATGCGACCAATATCGAGTTGAGCATCCGCCGTGAGGGTAACGAGTATGTCCTCAATGGTCAGAAGTGGTGGTCTAGCGGCGCTGGTGACCCGCGATGCAAGATCTACATCGTCATGGGCAAAACAGATCCCGATAACAAGGACCCTTACCGCCAGCAGTCTGTCATCTTGGTGCCTGCCGACACACCTGGCATTACTATCAACCGCATGCTCAAGGTCTACGGTTTCGATGATGCGCCTCACGGTCACGGACATCTGACATTCAACAACGTGAGAGTGCCTGCTTCTAACCTTGTCCTTGGAGAGGGGCGCGGATTTGAGATTATTCAGGGTCGCCTTGGCCCTGGCCGCATTCACCATGCCATGCGCAGTATTGGTGCTGTAAGTTTGCTTGCATCCCAAACTACCTAGCGAAAGCGATTTCTTCTAACACTATGACAGGCTGAACGTGCTCTGGACTGGATGCTCCTCCGTGTCAACGACGAGTCCAAGAAGCCATTTGGCAAACTCCTTCGCGAACACGGTGTTATTGTCGAATGGATTGCAAAATCCCGTATTGAGATCGATGCTGCACGTCTCATCGTCCTCAACGCAGCCATCAAGATGGACGAGCTAGGCCCCAAGAAGGCTCTCAAGGAAATCGCAGAAGCAAAGGTCCTCATTCCTCAGACGGCGCTCACTGTTATCGACCGTGCTATCCAGGCCTATGGTGGTGCAGGTGTCTCTCAGGATACCCCGTTGGCGTATATGTGGGCTGGTATCAGAACACTGCGACTGGCCGATGGACCAGACGAGGTGCATTTGCAGCAGATGGGACGTAATGAAAACAAGCGCAGTGCGGAGGCGACTGCTATGATTATCAAGCAGAGAGCCAAGACTGAGGAGCTATTGAAGGCATACGGCGTCGAAAGACTTCAGCCCGGTGCTAGAATACAGCACAAGGCTAAGCTGTAAGGTCATGGATGGTCGAGTTAGTAGCCAGATATTCGTTTGTTTATATGACATACACTGTGGCGTGGACACCTGTCATCGAGTGACCACATTGTTCAATTTATAGAAAATTTGTTACTTCATACATCACGCTTCAAACCTAAACTTCGACTATCTAGGTATCGGATAGCCCGTCGAGAAACATCCTCACCTCTCCTATATAGGTAGTTAGTGACTACTGCACGAGATAGGCGCACTAGTCTTGGCCGATACACCAGAGGTAAACACAAGGACCCTCACATAATGAAAGAATGACGAAGTAGAAATTTATGCTATATCAGTTTGTACAGATATATCAGCCTGGACTTCAGTATACTCTAGGATGAAATAGTATAGATACTCGGCATCGCATTTGGATATGTTGTTTCACATGCAACACGCTCATTCGCAACTGAGTATAAAGTAAGTAAGGTACGGATAGCAGCCATATCGACGCATCGTCTACTCCTACCATGAGTCAACACCCAACCCCTTTCACAATCGCATTCTCAGGGTCCAAGACCCATTGGCCATAGCCTACCTAGTCATACCATTACCCCAGTGATGATGCATTGTTCACGGTTTGCCCGCGTTAAATACAGGCCTTAGCGTGCTATTTCTCACTGTGGAGTCTTCCAGGCCCTGCCCTGTACAGCTGTAGGTCCATTCCAGCATTTGGCCCGCTAGAACGCGGTAACAACCCACGTCACCAGATCGCTACTGCCCATATCCTTGCAATTTTCACTAATTGCGTGTTGCCCCGACAACGTCAGGTACCGTTTACTTTGCCAGGTAATTTTCTGCTAGTTGTGCAAGTAACTCATTCATAAACGGCACTACCCTTACTTAACATTAAAGAACTCGCAACTCATCACAACTGTTTCTTTCACATACACATACACTCACAGAATCAAAGAACCGTTAGCTATCACATCTCTCTTCCCAATCAACGATATCCCTACTTCACACTTTGACTTCACTATCAGTCAACACTTTCATCATGTCTGCCAAGATCCTCGCCGATAAGGACGTCAACGCTCCCATGACTGAGCAGCCTGCTGTCAAGGACGTTAAGAGCATGGAGTACCATCGCCAGGCTTTCCAGTCCAAGATGGCCGACGAAGATACGTGAGTAACTATCCCCCCAAAATGAGAATCAGGGCCTAACCTAACATTGAACCAGTGACAAGTACGTCTCGCCATCCGACAACATCATGAGCCCTTGCTCTCAAAAGATCAACGCTCTACGAAACAAGCACGCCAGCAAGTTCGTCTCGTCCTACTCTTCTATTCTCTTGTGTCAACGAGCTAACAATTCTTCTACAGAGCCAAGCCCAAGTCCCTCTTCGCCCAAGCGAGTGCTAAGAAGCTCCAAGGCGATAACCCCTTCGGCGCAAGGCCAGCACCAGCCAAGGCCGCCCTCCAGCTGTAAAGTACTCGGCAACGTCTCTTTCTTCTTCGATTCGAGCATGTTTCACTTCTTTGAGATGTGTCTTTTGCTTTTTTAGCTGGCTAGTGGCTGCTAGCCCATGGTGTTTATTTGAACCGCTGGAGGTCTGGTTTAGGGCGTTTGGGGTTCACTTGACGTACACATATACACGCACATCAACGTTGGTGTAGGATTGGAAACTTTGGCTTGTAATGATATGATGCAATGACACGGCCTGGCTTGGCCTTTTTCCTGATGGCCGTTTATGTACGGTCTTTATCAATACAACATGGTTTTGATATCTGGAACATTGAGCGTGATATGGGACATGACTTTTTTTGTTAATTTTTGCATAAAACAAAAGCTTATACATCTATGCTTTCCAAGCTGTGCAGATATAGACGACATCCTCATCCGCAACAGGATGACTCAGACCAACTCGTTGCGGAACATGTCTCGCACTGGCACCCCACACCATCGCATACTTGAATGTATCTTTGAGAGTCCTGTGGATACGATCGCACACATCTTCGATAGTGCTGTTGCTACGCACAATCAGTGCCTCGCTGAAGTCGGGCTCTGCACCCTTGCGCTTGGTGTAGATGCGGATCAGCTTGAGCTCCTTCCAGCATCTGTCGATGACGTCCTGAATGCCCAGATCGTCCTCACAACTCATGACAACTGTATGGTCCTCGCGTGCCAGCTTGTCAAGAAAGTCGAGTGAGACACTGTCGATCTTGTTGTAGACGTACAGGCACTTGATGTACTTTCTGTGGTCCTTCATGATCACATCGATGAAGTCGTCAACTGTGGCGTTCTCATCACGGACAAGAACCTCGCAGTTAAGAATCTTGTAATCGCGCAGAATGTTGTATAACATCTTCTCATCCAGTTTCTTGGGAGGGGACTGGAATGTGATTTTCATGCCGCCCGCCGTCTTGACTTTGAGGTAAATGTTGCTGCGGGTTTCACATTAATAGCGATTCGAGATTGTCTTGGTTTAAGCACTTACGGTGGCTCTCGGTTCAGACGGATACCGACCGCCTCCAGTTCAGCCTCCAGCAACGCCCTTTGCTCAGCCTTTTTGGTAGCATCCAGGACCATGAGAATAAGATCACTGGTCTTGGCAGCCGAGATAACCTGTCGACCTCGACCCTTGCCCTCAGAAGCGCCCTCGATAATACCGGGAAGATCGAGAAGCTGAATTTCAGCACCACCATACTCGAGCACACCAGGAATGGCTGTCAAGGTTGTGAAAGCATAAGACGCGACCTCTGACCTTGTCTTAGTGACCTTGGATAAGAATGTTGACTTTCCTACCGAGGGAAAACCGACAAGGGCAATTCGCGCATCACCACTTTTGCTGACATCAAAACCTGATCCGCCGCCACCTCCAGCTCCAGGACCAGGCTCCAGAAGCTGCGCCCTTAGTCGAGCGAGTTTTCTGAAATTGTCAGCAGACAGGATTCGACGTACTACTAAGATGACACTATTGAATCGATCAAACTGCACTTACCCTTTTAATAGACCCAAATGATATTCTAGGTTGCGTTAACGCTACTATGTGGTATAGTAAAATACTGTACAAACGTACCTGTTGCCTTGTTTTCTATGAAATACATTAGCCAGTCTTCATAACCAGAAGTGTGAATGTCGTTTAATAAATGTAGGTACAGTCAGGTCCGGGCAAAGAGTCAGTCTTATGGTGGCCTATGGATGGCTGTCACAAGTTTCCCTGAGTCCCTTCCCAGAACCTATACACAAGGACATATATATATCCATATTCTCAAAATTGTGCCCTTCACTCACTTTGGGTCTTCTTCATCTCCTCCTCAATCCTATCACCAAATCAGTAATGCCCCGCCATTGTCTTCAGGAACCAACGTACTCCTTGATCTTTTCCGTGATGTTGACCATCTTGTCGTTTGTTTGAGACGCAGGTGCGCCTCTAGAAACAACTTGAGAATGAAAGATAAGTAAACAAAAAGTGTAAGTCTCGATTCCTCGGCGCCTGTCCAAGATCTAAATCATGAGTGGGGGGTTTGAGAGACCTGATGAAGTGGTGGCAGAATTCGAACATCAAGCTCCACCGGTGCTCTCAGTCCGCGTCACCGCCTTCCTCTTCTGTCAATAAACTGTCCCCCAGAATCTTTTGCAGCCTTGCATCATCAGCACAGGCTTGTCGCGTTGCCATCACAACGACCTTTCGACAATTCAGCTCCTCCATTCAGAACCATGGCCGACACAGCAGAACAAGTAGAGATGGCGCCGGTCGCTGAGCAAGAGAACCAGGAGATGGCAGTAGCGACAACCAATAACGAAGTCTCGGCGCCTAGCGGAAAGAAGGTTGTCAAGAAGATTGTTCGCAAGAAGAAGCGACCTGCGCGAGCTCAAGTCGACCCCGATTTCTTCACATCAGAACCTCCCCCCCAGACCGGTACGATCTTCAACATCTGGTACAACAAGTGGTCCGGCGGCGATCGAGAAGACAAGTACCTATCCAAGACCAAAGCCAAAGGTCGCTGCAATGTCTCGAAAGATAGTGGATACACCAAGGCCGACTCGATACCAGGAAGCTTTTTTTGCTTGCGCTTCGCGCGCGGAATCTGCCCGAAGGGTCAAGACTGCGACTTTCTTCATCGGCTCCCCGGGACATACGATCATTTTAACCCTAATGTCGATTGCTTTGGACGCGACAAGTTCTCTGACTACCGAGATGATATGGGTGGCGTGGGAAGTTTCATGAGGCAGAACCGAACAGTCTACGTGGGCAGAATTCACGTTACCGATGATATTGAAGAGATCGTGGCGCGACATTTCGCAGAATGGGGTCCTGTCGAACGCAGTAAGTTTTCAGCCATTTCAGATGGCAGACATAGTACTAACTGAAATAGTTCGCGTTCTCAACACCAGGGGTGTCGCTTTCGTCACCTACGTCAACCAAGCTAATGCCGAATTCGCCAAAGAAGCTATGGCGCATCAGTCACTCGACCACGAAGAGGTTCTCAACGTTCGCTGGGCGACTGCTGACCCGAATCCCATGGCGCAAGCTCGAGAGGCGCGCAGGATCGAGGAGCAGGCCGCAGATGCCATCCGCAGAGCTCTACCTGCAGAGTTTGTCGCCGAGATCGAAGGTCGAGACCCAGAGGCCAGGAAAAGACGGAAGATTGAGAGTAGTTATGGTCTTGAGGGATACGAGGCACCTGACGAAATTCACTTTGCTCGAGGAGCCCAATCGGTTAACCCATTGGGGCGCGAAGGCTTCGAAGTCGAATATCAGCAACGACCAATGATTGAATACGGAGAGGCTAGTGAGGTTCAGGCAGAAGAGCAACAACCGCAGCAAGAAACTGGTGGCATTTTCTCAGGCAGTACTCTTGCGGCTCTCAATAAGGCGAAAGTAGCGGTGGCATCGAAGCCCAAGGCAGCGGCTTCAACCGGACCTCTGGTGGCATATGACAGCGACAGCGACAGCGATGATGAATAGGTACAAGGCGTTTTGATTATTTTTCTTAAAAAATGCATAGATATTTCATGTAACTATAATGATACCACCGGAGCAGCAAATACTATTTAGCTGTTGAATATTCTCGAATACAGTATCTCGTGTCGTCCTATCCACAGATCCATAGCAGGCACTGTTTGGCCTGCTTCTTCCACAGGGGTCATCCACTCCCGGTCAATCATATCGTCAATCATGTTTTGCACCTGTTGTCCAGCTAACACCTTCTGCGCGTGGTAAGGACCAAAAACGTTGGCTCTCACTGCGGCTGAAATCAATGCCTTGACGTGACTTAACATAAAGACATACGCCGTCTGTCGCAATCCCAATCCGACAAGGGCGCATATTGCCCCGAATAATGGCGCTAGATGAGCAGAAACCGCTGGCACTTTATTCTGACTTTCTTGTCTTAATAACGTTGCAAAGTCTCTTAGTGCACGCCCATCGACATTCGGGCAACTTGAGCGGAACGAGCGATCCCATATTCCCAGCAATGCACGACCCTGTGCGATACTAGCGCGCCTACCTACAGTACATATGATAGCAGCATCGAGCTGGTCATCTAACTGGGCAAGTGTTTCTGGATTGCGGTGCGCAGCGAGGACAAAAGGGAGTGTCGTTGCGGCAAACGATGATAACGAAGCTGGGAGAAAAGAGGCGAATGATGTCGAGGCGCGGGGTCCATGGGCCAGATACGATTCAAGACCGCTGCTGAAAGCGAACGAACCCAATGGAAGTGCCGAGTCTGATAGGAGAAGTAGAAAATGAGTTGTTCCGGCGAGATGAGCTACGGTACATGAGTTTATACTCCTTATCTATGAGCATGGGCTGTGACTTACGTGCTGGAGACAGGGATGGCGATGGCTGGACTTTGTTTAAACGCGCCTTTGCGTCGTGAAGACGCTTTTCTAATTCAGAAATCTCATCTTGAATAAGATCCGCATCAGTCGATGTCAATGTTTTCGAAGGCATCATGTTTATTTCAAGTTATTTCGCGAGGTTGAGTTGAGTCTCAAAATAACTCGTTATAGAGATAAGACGACGGAGATAGTTAAAAAGGTCTAGACTCTTTATCAAAACGAAACCATGACAACCATCATCATGTAAATCCAACAGCTGGAATTTAATCAAATACAACCCCAAACTCCACGCCAATACCCAATCCAACCCAGTCTTTCCCATACTGGTCGACATACAATTATTAGCAACTACGTTACAGCATCTCAATCCGTTAACCTCTCCTTGCTCAGCACAGTCTTGGTATCTCATATGTACAGTAGACTATCTTGCTCAAGGCCGAACATTCTCCTTGTCAAACCCCTTTCTTCCGCGTGCACGCTTCTTTTCTGCCATTCTCTGCTCGATCCGCGCGATTGCTGCAGCTCTGCGTTCAGGCGGAAGCTTGGATGTGTTGGCTGTAAATACACTGTTGTTTGGGTCAGGACCGCCAAGGCGTGCATAGTGATCCTGTAATAAGTCGATCTTATCATCCATCTTTTCCGTTGAAGCGGTTCGTTTTGACCGAGCAATTGACTTAGCAAGCGCGGGTAGATCAGGCACGGTAATTTCTTCGAAGCTTGGTCGACCAGGAGTCTCGCCTCCGCTTTCTATGCGTTTGGTGATTTCCTCGCCAAGGTATGCTCGATTCCTTGGTGATCGCGGAACAAACGGTTGCCATCTAGGCCGCCCAATGTCTGGCTTGTCACCGAGGTTTGATGAGACCATCTTGGATGTACCGACGTCAGATTTGCTGAGTCTTGGGGCAGCATCGTCCGAGAATTTCTGGCGCAGTGAAGGAGCACCGAGGTCTGTGACCTTGAATTCCATTGTGTCCCCTTCCAAATCAACCAGGTCTAAGCTTCGTCGGGCCATGTCACGCTTATGGTCTCTGTTATTTTCGTCTAATGGGACGCCTGTAGGCCTCGAGCCTTTCTCTGCCAGACGGCCAGCGTCTAATTGAACGTGCCAACTCTTCGGTCGAGTAGCCTGATCATCTTGCATGTGCACATCGTGATCTCCCGCTTTAAGTGTCTTGACCTCCTTTTTAAGTTCCGCAATCTTTGCATGAGCCCGTTCTAAAACTGCGTTTGTGTCTGCACTGTGGGCTTGAGTTTCGTTGCGGTAGGCCTCAAATTCTTTCTTGAGTTTCCGTAGTTCTTCGTCTTTCTTGTTGTTTTCATCTCGGGCTTCGCGGAGCTGGGCACGCAACTCTTGTGCTCTTGATCCTTCACGCAAAGGTTCGTCATCGGTCTTTTCTTTCCCGCTGATTTTCGTCTCGCTATTCGTCTCGGCCTTGGCAGCTCGTTTTTCGGCCAGTTTGAGCTGATTTTTCAGAGAAGATACCTGCTCGCGAAGGTCGTCAACCTCCTTAACTTGCATGCGCGCTCGTCTCAATTCGCGCTGTGTCTCGATAAGGGTTTTCTGGGTCCTGGGTGATGTCGTCTGCCGCTGTTTTCGGTCCCTCCAATCTGGATCATCCTCTCGTTCGCAAAGAAATTCTTCAAGTTGTTCCTCCAACTCTTGTACTCGTGTTCGATATTGTACGGCGAGCGCTGTCTGCTTCGTGAGTGTTGACAGAAGATCGGCGCTGCTTTCGTCCGGTGGGTCTCCACGCTTTGATGCCATTTTGGAAGCGCCTTCGGCAATCTGCTTCTCCATTTCAATGACCTTCTGTTGTTCTTCTTTGAGCTTGACTGCGAGGTCAATCGCCTCCGCGTCCTTCTGCTTCGCGTAGGATTTTGCTAATTGTTTGTACTTGAGTAACTTCTCCATTTCCGCTTTCGCATCTTTGTGATACTTCTCAAACTCTTCCTTCCAGTATCTGCCCGACTGCGAATGAGGCTCGTTAAGGTCAACCGTGATGTCGTGCGTGCAGTAATCTTCGTCGTCGGCTTCTTCCCATTCGTCCGACGAGTCTTCTGGCTCTTGTTGCCCTTCGTTCTTTTGGCTCACAGTCTTAGATGCTTTCTCGAGAGCCTCATTTAAGCGGGTGCGCTGACGCGATTCTGGCTCTTTGCTCGAATTGGCATTTTTCTTAACGTCTTGTCCGAATGATACACGTTTCCGTCTCGTGGTACCCGTCCCTGGAGTCAGAAGTATTCCTTGTGGCCGCTGTGGTGTCCGGGAGGATTCCTGATCCATCCTGGAATTCTTGCTTTTTGTCAAGGCTCTCGTGGACTGGTTGCTTTGTCGCGCTGGTGTTCCAAACAATGCGCTTTTGAATGCCCTGGCTGCGAAGACGGGCGCAGGAGTGTCAGGTACATCGATCTGAGTCGTATCTAGTTGCAACGTTAGCTAATTCTACACACCAGAGTTTCCAGGGCTAACGGTGCGCACCTCCTTCATTGACTGGCTCTGGCGCGTCCTCTCCGCGTCTCAACATCCAGCCTAACATTGTGAAAGCTGCACGTGAACGAGGGGCAAAGCTGTGGATTTCAAAGAGAAAAGAGTCCGCATCAGCGATTATGGATTTATGACAGCAACATTTATCTCGAGGTGAGTCTGTTATGTTGTTGACGGTTTTGTTGTGGCAGAATAAAATTGGATAGGATGCACAGTTGGATGTCACTGTTGACTTTCATTTTCCGTCTGTTTACTTTCAGCTGCCGTAACTTAGATCATGGCCAAGCAAAAGCAGACAAGACCCTGGCGCCCCCACCTCCCGGTCCTTCCAAGGAACCTCCATGCCTGGGGGACCTACGCTAATGCAGAACCAGGCATTCCTGCAGCGCAGGCTAGGCGGTCCAGGTGACTCCAAGCACTAATTGGCCGCCGTAAGAACTGCTCAGAACCCCTCATCAGCCCTGTGGCCGCCTGTAATTCGATGAAGCGACACCGCCTTTGCAAGCGTCTATCGCAAACTGAGTTGGCAGTCATTAGGTGGAAATAATAGCCTGGCACCTTATTATAAGACTACCCCGCCACTTTTTGCGACTCGACGTCAGAGGGAGACACCTCTTATCTCTCATCCATTCACTGGATGATCTTATACAACCTTTTACCTCAATTATTACTACTAGTATTCGCCGCCATGGCTTCTTCCCTGTAGAGCGTCACGGCTTTTGCTGTGACTCGACTCGACTCTGGAACCTGCGCAAACATGGCGGGGAAACAACCTGGGGTATGGAAGACGCCCTTGACTCTCAATAACGACACCAATGACTCAAGCTTCCCCGGTCTCCAACCTGCTGCGAGCCCGGAGGTCACCAACAAAATCGAATATGAAGAACTACAGAAGAACGAGCTCCTCGCCCTCGAGGCTATTTATGGCGACGACTTTGTCATGCATTCAGGATCTCAAAGCGCCTGGAAGGTAGAGTCATACGCCACCCCCCTCCGAGAATCAACTGGGCACCCGAAGCTCACGGCCTGTAGAAAACCGAACCACATTTTGACATACGGATAAAAGCATCAAAAGATGAAGACTTTGCTTGTACGCTGAGCTTTGTCTTGACTGCCACCTATCCGAAATCACCACCTCTTATCACCCTGAAGAAATATGATCTCAAAGAAGTCACTCAGTTCAAGATCCAGAAGTTCTTGGAGACAAAACCGAAGATTTTCGCCCAAGATGAACAGGAAATGATTGATCAGATTGTGGAAGGGGTGCGGGATATCCTCGAGGACGCTGCGCAAGCCAAAGCAGATGGCAAACACCTGCCATCTCTCGAAGAGGAACGAGAACGCCACGAAGCTTTCCTGGCAAAGCTAGCACAGGAAAAGAAAGAAGAGGAAGACCGCAAGAAGATGGAAGAGACCCAGGAAGAAGAGCGTGTCATGGCCGAGATGCTTCAGCAACAAATCGACCGACAAAAGCAGAAGGCCAAGGAGTCGAAGCGTCGTCCCAACGGCAACACCCCCTATGAGCTGACTGCCAGTACAGAGACAGACGAAACGATCGAATTTGATCAGTTTTGTAACGCTACAGATAAATCGGGAAATTCCATCGTCTTCAAAGCCGTTGCAGGCAAATGCGATCCACGACAAGGACCCGTGTCTGTTGTTTACACAGTCAGACCTGTCCTGGCTAATGGACAAGGCAGCTTGACTATGGCACTAAAAGAGACCATCTTGCGCACCACAAGTAAGGATTCGAAGGAATTTAAGCTTCAGCTTCAGAGTCTTGAATCTCGTCTGCAAGATCTCAAGACCGTGAAGCGGGTCCATCACCGTCATCTTGTTGACGTTTTGGATTTCAGGGTTCAGGCTGGACTCGCCACAGATCCCACAGTTGCAAATGCGTGGACTATCAGTGTTCTGTCACCTCTGGCAGAGAAGGGTCCCTTGGAGGAGCTATTGGAGCTTGCAGGACAGATTGAGATTGGCAAAGTGCGTTCTTGGACGCGGGACTTGCTAGATGCACTCAACTTTCTCCACAACAAGAACATTGCTCATCAAGATATCCATCCTGGGAACATTCTTCTGTTCCGAGAAGCCACAGGTGAAATTGTTCCTAAAATCTCTGATGCCTGGTATCAAAGGGAAATCCATTCCATCAACTCTCACAAGCTAGGGCTTCCTGGGTTACATACTGCCAAGTCTGCCTATTGGCTGCCTCCAGAGATTGCCGGTACATCAAAGCCACAGTATACTTTCAAGACCGATATCTGGGATTTTGGGGTTGTATTCGTTCAAATGATCTTTGGCCTTGACGTGCTACGAACGTACTCGTCGCCCAAGAACTTGATGGAATCTGTCACTCTTTCTCATTCTTTACATGAATTGGTGAGCAGGTTCTTCAGGGAAGACAAGCAAAAGAGGCCTAGAGCTTTTGAGCTTGGATCAAGCGAATTCCTGGCTACGGATGCACCGGTTCTATTCGATGATACATCTGCCATCCTATCAAGCAGCCCTGCGGCTTCTTTTCAGCCCATTCCAAAGTTTCGGCGTGATTCAACCACCCACCGAGGACCTTCTTTATCACGATACACCGAAGACTTTGTCGAAGAAGGTAGACTGGGAAAGGGGGGGTTCGGAGAAGTTGTCAAGGCAAGGAAAAAGCTTGACGGTCAGATCTATGCCATCAAGAAGATTACGCAACGATCACAGGCCAGTCTTACAGAAATATTAAAGGAGGTTCGATTATTGTCACAACTTAGTCATCCCGCGGTCGTCCGATACTACAACACGTGGGTTGAGGAGATTCCTGACCAAGGCGATACTGAGGATGACACTTCAACCGGTTACTTTACAGAGGAGAACACACAAGGCACTGAGTCTGCCGGTATTGACATCCAATTTGCCACTAGCACAGGAGGTCTCGACTTCATATCTTCCAATGCAGGCGTACATTATGGTTTCGAAGAATCGGATGAAGAATCGGATGAAGACGATTCTGAAGAAGAGGATACTACAGATTCTGATGATGAGTCACTGGATGAAATGTCTATTCATCGAGTCGTGTCCCCAGATAAAGAAAGGAATGCTATGTTCCAGCGGCGCGCTCGCTACCAACGCTCTTACAGAACAATACTCTACATTTCCATGGAGTACTGCGAAAAGCGAGTAAGTAATCGGGCCTCGATATTACCATGAATATAGCAATTTGCTCACCAAAGTCAAAAGACACTCAGAGATCTTATTACCAGGAATCTTTACAAGAACACAGCAGAGATCTGGAGGCTTTTTCGTCAGGTCCTTGAAGGGCTGGCTCATATTCACGGATTGAGCATCGTTCATCGAGACCTCAAGCCGGAAAATATCTTCATCAGCAGTAGCTCAGATGGAATCGACAATGTTAAAATTGGTGATTTTGGGCTTGCAACCAGTGGACAGTTTTCGGTAGAAAGGACCACCACAACGAATACTCTGGAGACGGACGATATGACGAGAAGTATCGGGACAGCCTACTACTCAGCGCCCGAGGTAAGGTCGACAGTCAACGGTATATACAGTACAAAGGTCGATGTAAGTCAATCAAGTCACTTATGACTGCTTCTCGGACTAACAAAATCAGATGTATTCTTTGGGGATTATATTTTTCGAGATGTGCTATCTACCCATGATGGGCATGCAAAAGGCTGATGTCCTTGGCCAGCTTAGACGGCCGCAGCCAGTGTTACCATCAGATTTTAAGCCTGCGGAGAAGGCTCAGACAGATATTGTGCTGTCTCTCGTCAACCACAATCCGAAAGAAAGGCCATCGAGTACAGACCTTCTCAAGAGCGGGAAGTTGCCGGTTCAGATGGAGAGTGAGACAATCAGACGCACTCTTGCAGGACTGGCCGATCCCAGTTCTCCCTACTATCGCAAGATGCTGTCAACTCTATTTGCGAAGCGCATGGAACCTGCCAAAAACTACGCATGGGACATGTCTTCGGCGAACATGAGCCCTCAGGAGCTACTCAATCAGGGGTTAGTGAAGCAAGAATTGGTATCAATCTTTCGCCGCCATGGCGCTTTGGAAACCCCCCGGAGCATCATTTATCCAAGGTCCTCCCACTATGGCGATAATGCTGTTCAGCTTTTGGATCCCAATGGCAACGTGCTCCAGCTGCCTTACGATCTGACTCTTGGTAATGCAAGAATAATGGCGAAACAAACCAACGGACCGGTTGTTCAACGAACTTTTACATTTGGCAACGTATTCCGTGATAAACAGGACATGGGACAACCACTTATGTTTGGAGAAGTTGATTTTGATATTGTCACTACAGACACGCTGGATCTTGCTCTCAAAGAAGCTGAGGTTCTCAAGGTGATTGATGAAATCATTCATACATTCCCTTCGCTGTCTACAGCAGCCATGTGTTTCCACCTTGGACACTCGGATCTTTTGCAACTTGTTTTCGAGCATTGCGGGATTGAGCCTGCCAGTCGGCGAGGAGCGGCAGATGTCTTGAGCAAGCTGAACATTCACAATTACACCTGGCAAAAGATTAGAATCGAGCTGCGGTCGCCGACAGTGGGTGTCTCAGCTACAAGTGTAGATGAACTACAAAAGTTTGACTTTAGAGGTAGGAAAGAGAGGCTGCCTTTCAAAACTCGATAGGACTAACGTCGAGCAGACACGCCGAACAAGACGTTTGCTAAGCTCAAGACTCTTTTTGAGGGCAGCGATATGTATCAGCGAGCCTCGCCCACTATCGCACACCTCAAAGAAGTCATAGAGTATTGCAAGCGCCTGAGTGTGGGGACTAAGATCTACATCAATCCTCTCAACAGTCTAAAGGAGGCCTTTTACACAGGAGGTGTCCTTTTTTCCTGCCTCTACGATAAAAAGGTCAAGGACGTTTTTGCTGCTGGTGGCAGATATGATCAACTGATCAGGGAACATCGACCAAAAGTCGGCGGCCAGTTTGGAGAACGACATGCTGTTGGGTTTAGTTTGGCGTGGGAGCGACTGGCAAAGCCTCTGAAAGCTGGCGGACGCCCATTTTTGAAAAAGGCTGAAGACGAATCAAACGGCCTATTCAACACTCGGCGGGTAAGTGCATTCCCCCAGATTGCGTTCGGCGGCTTGGGCTGATTGAAAAACGCAGTGTGATTGCCTTATCGCTAGTTTTGATGCTGCTGTGCTAAGATCGTCTGGTGTTGAGATACTCCAGACTCTCTGGGCGCACGACATTAGCGCTGAGATGGCGAAAGACGCCAGGTCGCCTGAAGATTTAATGTCAAAACACCGTGATGAAACTTATTCTTGGATCATCATCATCAAACAGGACGCTATCTTGAAGATCAAGAGCATGGGACGAAAAGATGTCCCAGATGCGGATATACCAACGACACAGCTGCTTGCTTGGCTTCGTAACGAGATCCGAGAACGCGATTCAAGGACAGTGGTGAAGCTCCGTGGCAACAGTACCGCAGACTCTAGCTCGGGTGATAAAGAGTCTGAACAGGAGGTTCGTGTACTGGTGGCACAAACACGGAGTAAAAAGTTCAACCGTAGAACGGTCGTGGAACAAGCGCAAGTCAGTGCGAGCAGTTTGGTGCGATCATTCCTCGAAGGGCCCGTCTTGGCTATCGAGACAACAGATCAAGTTATGGACCTGATGCGCGAGACATGTCTCTCAGAGCCAGATGGCTGGCGACAGGTCGAACAATCAGTGACGACTACGGAAAAGAAGTATATACGCGAGATCCATGACCAATTGGACACCTGGCGATACAAGTATGAAAAGAAGAACGGGTCACGACACGCGTTCCTCTACAACTTTCGCTCAGGCAATTGCGTATACTACGATTTGGGTGCGTGATGTATGTTGGAATGTTGCTCAATGGAAGAATATTCATAGAAGGTATATGTTGTTGTTTATGTGCTTGTGCATATTGGATGGTAGAGCTCTTTGGTACTAGTTAGATAGATTCATCTTTGAATGGAACCAACTCCACTCGCACTAGGGCTTGGTCTTGACTAAACAGATACGGACGCTTTGACAAGAATCTCAAGTGAAACGTTTATGATACCAAGAGGCGTTATATCTGCTTGTCCTTTGTCCACCATACCAGCTAACCTAGAGTTGAAACAAATGACAGCAGTTTTTTGTTCCTGATTCGTAGGGAGGGCTTCTAATGGAGGAACGAGAATACGGTAACCATGAAGGCTTATATAATTTGGCTGTCAGGCATGGTCATCCAAAATTTTAATGCTGAAAGGTTGATTGATGTTAGAAACTACTTACCTACCACTAATACCTATTATATGAGTAGGTAATCAACTTAAATGCAGGCACCCGAGAAGCCCAGTGAGCGGGAACAAACGGGTACGTACCTAAGCGTGATCCATCAATGGTACAGGTGGGGCCGAAGTGGAGTTAAGGGACCAACAAAACGTCGACGTCAGTTTTTTTCGAAGCAGGCACGAGGAGGGGCAAAGAAGGTGCAAACAGGGCAGGCGTCAGCGTCAGACATCCATGGCAGACGTGACTGTGGTCACCAGCCGGGTTTGGCTTGGTTTGGTTTGCAGTGGCTACTAAAGTAAATACTAGGTACATACAGTACGTAGTACCCCAGGGCGTCAAAAGAATTGGGCGCTGGAAGTCTGAGAGACGAAATTACTTAGTTGCTTCACAATGCTTAAGCAGGCCTCTTGTGCTATCTATTTCTGTCACTCTCAGCTTTAAGGGTCAATTTTTCTGACACCCATGAACCTGAGTACCCATTGCGCCCGGCCTCGGGACGGCGACGGCCTTGCCGATGGATGAATGACTCTGTTTCATTGTTAATTTGGAAGCAGACAGATTTGCTTTCGTTTTCTTTCGTTTTCTCTAATTATTATTTTGTCGTCCTGGAGATATTTTACTGTTAATTGTGCGAGTGTGAATACGTACAGTAGAAGGCGATCGATCCCATGTCTTTTTCTCGTTGTTTGACCTCTTTCTTCTAACCTCCACTGAATGCATCTGCTCATCAGGGTTATACTTCAACAATAAACAGCCCGAGCAGAAAACAACGCCCTCACTATAAACAATAGTCTTGCCTCCCTATCACAAGAGGGTAGGTGGGAACCAAACAGGATTCGCCAACAAAGCGAAACGACTGCCACTTCACTTGACTTCAATTTTATCCCTAAAACACCAACACCAACACCACTGTCGCTGCCGCTAGCTATCAATTGCGCCAATCGCCGAAGCCGCAAACGCCGGCCTCCTCTTCCCTCTACTCCCGCCCCTCCTCGACCGCCCTTTCCACGCCCTTCACATCTGTTTCTGGCCTGATTTATTAAGCCTGACTCTGACTTGTCAACCTGCAACAAATACCTTCTCTTGCAACCTACGGAAGATTTTCTATCACGAGTCTAGCAGTACGACACACAGACCTGAGTCAGTAATCAGTCATCATGGCACAAAAGCGACTTATGCAAGAGCTTCAGCCCCTCCAGAAGGAGAAGTGGGTTGATATAGAGGTGAGTTCTATAGGATTATCGAGGCGGGCGAGAACTGACATGTAGTTCTATTCAAGACCGACGACAATAACCTCCTCCGCTGGAAACTCGGCCTCTGGGTCGTCAACCCGGATAGCGTCTGGCACGGTGCCTACCTCAAGGCTGAGATGAAGTTCCCGCCAGATTACCCATACCAACCTCCCACTTTCAAGTTCCTGACAAAGAACATCTGCCATCCCAACGTCTACACCGACGGCAATCTCTGCATTTCCATCCTTCACAGGCCAGGCGAGGACGAGCAGTCAGGCGAGCTGGCCAGCGAGCGTTGGAATGTACTGCATGGCGTTGAGTCTGTTCTCCGCTCCGTTCTACTTCTCCTCGATGATCCCGAGATCAACTCCCCCGCGAACGTCGACGCGAGTGTCCTCTACCGCGACAACAAGACCGAGTATAACAAGCGGGCCAAGGAAATCGTTGATAAGTCTCAGAAGGACATACCGACAGGCTCCAGAATGCCCACTACCTCCGAACTCACCACTGCACCGCAAAAGCCAGTCGACGATGACGCCGATTTCTGGAACATGACTGACGAGGAAGAGGACTTTGGCGGAAGCGACAGTGATGAGGATCTGGAGGACTTTGACGACGACGATGAAGACGATGACGACGTCAGGGACCGGAACTAGATATCCTGGTGCGGTAGTATATATCTTGGGAAGGTCCAATATGGCGGGCTGGCTACATCCACGCCATCTGGTATCTACGGCATTTTAACGGTTTCGTCTTTTCATCTGCAGTATGGCCGGCATAGCGGGTTATGTTTTTTTTTTTTTTTTTTACTTGGGCGTTACATATGCGGACTGTCCTGACTAGAATAGTCACGACGAGTCATGGACTTTGGCATGGTCGGAAGCGGGGATAGACCAGTGGTTTCTATTTTATACATGCTGTTACGAGGATAAATGGAGTGTGTTTTATGCGCAATTTGTTTATAGACAGAATACACAATTTAAGACAAGATTCGGGGTTCAAAAGTCTAAGGGCTCGGTCTACGAAGCTTGCATTGACCTTATGTTGTCACTAAAAAGGGGATTAACCGATGTCATGGAACACAGAAAAGAACATTGCGGAACCAGCTTACCTAGGGAGTCCAATAGTACATCCCAAGCTGTCACAAACAAGCTCCCGAATATGTTATATCGCGAAGAATAGTGTTTTGTATTCTTCTATCTTGATGATATCGTGAGACAATGCCTCCAGGAAGCCAACATTGATGTGGGAAACCAGTAATCCGACGTGATGCTACCATCCCTACCTACCCCAGATGCGAAGGCAAGAGGAAAACTCCTTACGCTCAAATGCTAAAGCAAGAATCATATCGTATCGTAAGACGGCGGCGACTCGCACTGTCCGCCCGTGCCAAAAAATCTAACCACCTCCTTGAGCTTCTTTTGTCACGTTTGAAAAATCATAGGCCGCCTATTGCTTCTCATAGGGCATGTCCATATCCATATCCATCAGACTGACAGGTTCCTTTCTTTCAGAAGGGGTCCTTGACATTGACATGAAAGGGGGCGGCCTAGACTTCTCCTGCATCTCTGGACTTCGCGGCTCCTCTGACACAGACATAGCGCTGTCCATGTAGTCAGCACCGATTGTGTTAGGCGTCATAGTCGCCGATGTTGGCTCTGTTGCGGATGTGGCCAAGGCCTGGGGTCGAGCTGGGAGCGTAGGTAGCCCATCATCGTAGACATCGGAGCTATGAATGTAGTTTGGCGAACCCTCATACTCCTTCATCTCAGTACCTATGTGATCATCTTGATCCTCAAACGGGTTGTCCCACCCGTTTCGACCATCGCTCCCAATCGAGGCACGATTGCTGTCCATTGACCCCACACTGTCGGCTCGATGCTTTCTCTTTGAAGGTGAGATAGGATCAAGGCTTGCTGTTTGCTTGATCTCTGCCATCGAATCTTCCTCAGCCAACTCTTGTCGAAAAGCTTTGTTGTCCACCTTGGTAAAACGCTCCAGCTGAGGTGGAAGGGGTTGCCTGGGGGCTTTGAGGGCTTCTTCGGTAGCATATACGAGCAACGGCTTAGTGGTATCGTTCCACATCTCCTCTAACACTTGCTCAATTTCCAGTTTCTGTACCAGGGTTAGCCATTGATCCTTCTATAATACGAAGCCGGTACTGTTTTCCTACCTCTGTCTTGGTGGCTGACTGATCCCCATAAGGAGTAAACGCCAGTCTCCACCATTGCTCAGAGGGTTTGCTCTCCTCCCCATTCAGTTCTATCAGATCCTCTTCTTCACGTTGACAGACATAGATGATATGAGGAGATGTGACCACTCCACGAAGGAGGTATTTCTTGCAGGTCATAGGTTCCGGACGGCCTGGTTTATCTGGCACAGTCAAAAGTCTTCCTAGAGCTCTTTGTTTCCTCGCGACCTGTTCCATTTCCGTATCAAGATCTGCAACCAAATCAGTCGATTTGCTGGTTTCCCACTCAGTCGCAAGACCTACCTTTCATCCTCTTTTCAAGACTTTCGAGCAACTTCTTCGAGTACTGAACCACCTCTTCAACAGTCTGGTATTGGTTTTCGGTAGCGTCATCATAATCGGGAATTGCCTGGTGATAGTCGGGGTACTTATTTGTATCAAATTCCGACTTCTCAAACGCACGGAATTTTCCAAGCCCCTCTAGATAGCTTTTGTAGCCCTCCCACTGCTCTACTGACATTTTCAATAAGTCCGATTTTGTCTTGGTCTTATCGGTAACCCAACTCTCGTTCAGGAGGTCAAGCTGACGCTTTTCTTCTTCGAGACGCTCCATGTCTTGTTTTGTTTGGCGCCAACCGTACTGAATGCGGCGGGCTTCAGACCTGCGCGACATCATGTACCTCTCCGGATAGAATTCTTGGGGTATTTCTATTGGGCCCTTTGGTCCATCGCCAGCGATGTCCAGCACCAAAACTTCACCTATTTCTTTGAAAAAGGCCACCTTGGAATCTTGGTTGATCGTCTCCGAACCCAGTGTATCGCTCCACATTACATGGTCAAGTGCCTCATACAAGGTCTTGATGCACTTGTATTCGTTCCGTGTGTGCTCTATCTCGAGCATACCAAATGTGGCATCCTCTTCCAGAATATCACTGTCGAATAGTGCAAGGCAAGCAACTTGCATGATCGGCCGGATCGTTTCCATGTGTCTCTGACCAAGCATCTCATAAAACTGCTTCTCTTTGGCTGGACCGCCGTACTTCATCGATTCTACCAGCGCAGATGTCGAGCCATACCCGCGCTCAGTGGAGTCCAGGAAAGCCATTAGGCGATGAACTTCCTCTTCGAAGGCTGTGACGCTGTTATGTTCTCCGGCTTTCCAGCTCATTTCTTGATGCATCTTTGCCAGAGTTTCTGGCGACAAGATTTCCTCGCCTTTCCACCAGTCTTTGTTATTGCCGTATGTTGCAGCCAGGTCGCCAATATTGAGAAGGATATTTCGAGCCATGGGTATTTCATGCATAATTGTGAGAAGACCGCCGAGTCGATGATCATGATCCCGTGTATTAGTCATCGCCAACATCGCAGGAGCGCCTGGCACCCTCTTTCTTTTCGATGCTGGGGGATCACTTGTCGACATCTCTTTACTAGCTGGCCCAACGGGAACCATTGCCCAGTCGTGCGCATTGTAGGTTTCGCGGTTGGCCGGACCAAACTGGGCTGGCGCGGGCTCTGAAGGTCCTGTGAGGCCGATTTCCTGCTGAGGCATTGTTATGCCAGCTTCTTGCGCCGACTCCAGAAGCGCTCGTTGTACGTCGTCGTCTTCCTGGGCCTGGCTATTTGGGACACCTGCGGACGACCCGGTTAGTGCGTGCTCGTTGGAATGGGTAAGAGAAATACCGGGCACATGTGCCGCAGTCCAGTCCACCATCATACCCAGAGGAGATCGGTTATTTGATCGGGAAGGAGGCCTCGAGGGAGCGCCATATAGGTGAGATTCGGGTGGGGGAGTTACGCCTTGGATAACGGAGTGATCGGAGGATTCGACATGAAAGGCTGTGGAATTTAGTCAAGTTCAGCATAGTGATGCGGAAAGAAACTGACAGATTCCAGCATTGTTGCTGTTGCCGTCTCTATCCGCGCTGAATGCTGAGTCGTCCCAAACCTTTTGATACTTTGATCGAAACTGCAATGTTTTAGCACGGTCAGCGTTTTCCTGCAGAGATGGAGATCCATACTCTTCCATCTCCATCACTGAAGAATTGATGGATGACTGTCTCGGTGTTGCGATTGTTGAGCTACCGAAGAGATACATGTCAGTCGCAATGGTCGCTCGCAGAAGATTTAGCCTGAGCTGACCTTGAGGGCTTGTATAGCCAAGTCACGATCGTGTACGGAGTCTAGACAGCAAAACTCAATGACCATATCAACCTCATCCTTGGAAGGTTCCATGGACGCCATATCTGTGGTTGACGAAGCCGCGAGACTTGAGAGCAGGGAGTAAGAAGCTCTTCTCGATTGTCCAAGCTCAATCTTTCGATGCGGTGCTCCTCCCACCACGAGGAGATGACGGTTTGCCTCGAAGAACGAGGCGCAAGGCGAGTCGAATGAAGAGCGATGACTGGAAAAAAAGAAAAACCAAAAATACAGGCAGAGAGCTCAGAAAGTGCTTCTGACGAAACACTCTTATTGTATACTGTATGAAGGAATGAAGATGAACCACTAATTGATGAGCAGCTTCCAAGGTCGCGCTGGGGGTGACTACGGAGGGGTACGTACTAACAGTGATAAGATAAGAGGATTCTATACCTAGTGCTTAGTGCCTCTGGATTGATTCACACGTGCTAATCTGGGACGATTCCCTGATGACGATCTCCGTACAAACTATTATGAACAAATCCATTTTCCACAAATTATCGGCATATTGATTTCCAAATGACCGGGTATTTAATTAGAACATGATATGCACAACCTTCGAGAGTGTGCAGAGTTTGAGTCATTTGTTCAACAGCATTTGGCAGTTTCAACGTAGCCGTTGATTCTAGTTGTGAAATGCTTCATGAAATGCCAAAGCATATGTATTTTTTACTCCGTACGTTTCTGGGACAAAGAAGCATACTCAAAAATGACTAATGCTCTGTGTATATATGCCTCTTATTTCTGGCTGTGAGCATAACTTATAAGTGTATCTGAATCCAATGCAAAGAATAGGAATAGCTTGGAAGCAATTCTCGAAATTCCACCTAGATAGAAGGTACGATATCAGTCACAAATTGTATTTGACCTCGACAGGAGAGTCCAGCTCTAGCTTATTAAAGAAGGTTCTAGAAGCTTCGACCAGAAGCAAATCGCTGGTTGACAGGAATAACCGCAGCACGCGGTGGGGGAGCAAGCCATCAAATTACGGTGTGGTGTTATATACATTCTTGGGTTCACAACAGATATGAGCAAGGTACCACGGAGCATATATATAGAAGATGATTGAAATCCACACTACGTATAGCACATAGGAAACGTCTCAGCAGTAGTGAGGCCAAGATTCAAGTCTTTCCGAGACCCGCTCAAGCTCCAGGAGCTGGAGGTCTTGGTCTGAATTTCGGGCGTCTGGGGCGCTATCTCCACAACGGCTAGGTATCGTCATAGGCCACTGCATCCCTGCGAGTGCTGTCAGGTATCATCAACAGGTTGGGTTGAGACCAACGCGAGACTACCGCAGAGCATGACCGACAGAGTTTTTAGACGTGCATATTACAGGAGCAGAATTTTGACAGTTATGAATGATCCAATCGCTGATGTTAAGTACGAGTTTTTTAATTGAGAGCGGAACAAAGAAGCAATGGAAGTAATTAGGTGTACAGAGTACATACTCTTTATTCTGAATGCCCGGAAATCGATCGACTCGACGTCACCCCACCCCCAGCCAGCCAGACAGCGTCTAACTAACCTACTCAAGTTCTTCGACCTGGCCGTTTCCCTTGGAAGCTTCCACAAGGTCCCATGCCCCAGTATTTCCCGGCGGTGGCTTCTCTAAATTCTACCCATCTTACGGTCGCATGGCGTAGCTTTGAAGCATCAGTGTCATATGGTAGACTTGACTTAATCCTCCTCACCTTTTGTAAACTCACTCTTGCACTAAAACATTCCCCTCTCTTTAACCTCACTTCAATCTACAAACCAACCTCTACACTTTTGGTTTCTCCTTTACAACAACGAAGCGATACACACCTATTCTTCATTCTAGTTTCCACTCATCTTCCACCGCTTGCACTTTTGCCCCAACACATTTCAACTATCGCAAACCCAAAGAGCACAACGTTGACCACAAGACACGATGGTCAAAGAGACAAAGCTCTACGACACCCTCAACATCAAGCCCGAGGCTTCTCAGGATGAGATCAAGAAGGGATACAAGTAAGTAAACATGATTTCTTTCTATCATATTGCCGTCTACAAATGTAGCGATGGCTTGACAAGAAGGAAGCATCCTGCCGTCGCAAAAGTCGGCCTCTATGCAGACAGTATTAGCACTATCTATACACAACTGTGGCTAACTGATTCTTCTACAGGAAAGCAGCCTTGAAATGGCACCCAGACAAGAACAAGGATAGCCCCGATGCGGCTGAAAAGTTCAAAGAATGCTCGCAAGCATACGAGATTCTTTCCGATCCCGAGAAGCGCAAGATTTATGATCAGTATGGTCTCGAGTTTCTCCTCCGCGGCGGTAGCGCTCAGCCAGAAGGTGGTGCCGGTGCTGGTGGCAACCCCTTCGCAGCTGGAGGCATGCCCGGCGGATTTGGCGGATTCAACTTTGATGGTGGCATGCCTGGTGGAGGCACCCGAACTTTCCACTTCAACACCGGTGGTGGTGGTGCTGGCGGATTTGGTTTCAGCAATCCCGAAGACATCTTTGCCGAGTTCATGCGCAACGGAGCTGGCGGCATGCACGGCGGCGTTGATGACGAGGATATGGCAGGCATGTTTGGCGGGTTCGGTGGAGGTCCTCGAAGTCGCGCTTCGCGTACACGATCAGGATTCGAGTCGCGAGCTCGGGAAACGACCCCTGAGGTCACCACAGTCGAGCGACCTCTGCCTCTAACTCTGGAGGAGTTGTTCAACGGTGTTACTAAGAAGATGAAGATCAAGCGTAAGACGTTTGATGACTCTACCCAGAAGCGGGTACAGACCGACCAAATTCTCTCAGTTCCCATCAAGCCAGGCCTGAAGAAGGGCTCCAAGATCAAGTTCAACGGAGTTGGTGATCAAGTAGAAGGAGGTCGCCAAGACCTTCACTTTATCGTCGAAGAGGTAAGCACAAACTGATGTCAACCCAATGTTTGATACGATAACTAACAGTTCTATAGAAGGAACACCCTCTCTACAAGCGCGAGGACAACGACCTCGTTCACACTGTCACCCTTGACCTCAAGGAGGCCTTGACTGGATGGCGAAGGACAGTGACTACGATCGATGGTAGACAGCTCAACCTCGAGAAGGGCGGTCCCACCCAGCCCAACAGTGAGGAGCGTTACCCCGGTCTGGGCATGCCAATTTCGAAGAAGCCGGGCCAGCGAGGCGACTTTGTCATCAAGTACAAGATCAATTTCCCATCAAGTTTGACTGCAGACCAGAAGCAGAAGTTGAGGGAGATTCTATAGAGGCTCACCATGGGCGAAAGCTTTGCAATTCTGTTCGGGTACCATACATGCTGGGAATCTGTTTAAACCAGCAGCATTGGGATTCGGCTGCAAAGGCTTGCACTGCACATAATTGGTGTTTTGGCGTTGGGGACTTTACGAATAATGAAAAGAGTGTAGATTTGATGGATGAACCTGGTCCCTAGGGAGCCCAAGTTGAAGATTACAAAGTTATGGGCGGATGAAAGGGAGTTGATTAGCATGTGACCTTTGATATCCATTTGATGGTTGTTTAATTACTAGCACTTATATGTCTTATATAGTTGTCTAATACAGACGCGGGTTCGAAGATTCGACAAATTGGTTTTCATGTATTTCTGATGGCTCAAACTCAACTATTCGATGACTCGGTGATATTTATGACGACCCGGCCCTGTATGGACATACAAATCCCTCAAAGCCGAAGCGAGGAGTAAAACATGACGAGGGTCGAGGTTCGGGGGCCCACCGTTGCCGAGTTACTGTTTGCATGGCTACAACATGTAGCATGGCTTGTTGATATTCGGGTTGTCGGTTCGAAATCCCCGTTACTGTAAGCAAGGTGAGTGCTCACTCTGTGATGAGAGGTTTTTCTCTTTTGAGCCAGCAAGCCAGCCAACCCGTTACTTTAAAATAACCCTGGTTCATACTACCTACCTACTCATGCTTGTTAGAGGCTCAATGAAGAAAGTCGCTGATGCGGGCCGGTAGGAAGGAAACCTAAGGAAGGGAAGAATACGGGTCCACTCTCTTAGTGGCTTGTTTAACAGGGATTCAAAGTGCAACGATGACGACACTTGGCGGTTCTGAGTCGGACCTTACTTTAGCTTGAATGGAGGGGGAGGGGCATTCATTCGATTCGATTCGGGATCGCGAGGGGTTTTGTCTGACTTGCACGTGTTGGTGAAGATTGCAATCGTTTCTCTTGGACAGATTCGACTGAATAGTATTATTGTGTGTAGACTATGCGGTTTTGGAGTTTTGGTACATAATGACTGCACTTGTCTGATTCTCAATCATACCCACTTGATGCATCATGTCTTTACTGTTCCCATATCCGCGGCTTACACATCGGATGGCTGATGGATGCACGTTCAACAGCAACATCTCGTCGTTACCTACTAACAGCCTGGTAATTGGAACCCAACTCGGATAACCCCCGTAGTACCTCGACTTAGCAAAAGACCCAGTTAGCCTACACCTGCATGTTCCAATTAGAGCTTGCTGCAGTACCAGCAGCTCGTTCCGTCACTGTCTGGGATTCCTCCGTATGTTCAATCAAGGAAAGACAGCTCCTCCATAAAACCTCCCGTTCCCCCACAGTTGCTCCATCAGTTTCGTCTTCCTCCCTCACCTTCACCTCTTGCTCCACCGTCTTTCCACGACCTTCTTCCTTGTTTCTCTACTATATAACACACCCATATCCTTCTAGAACCTACATCCACGTATCCTCCAAGACTTTTCACTGCTATATCCGCCAAAATGCCCGAGGTATGTTCTATGTAACCGAAAGCCGTGTAAATCTTGTTCAGTGAGCTGACATGTAACTCCAGATCAACACCCTCCTGTTCGACTGCGACAACACCCTCGTGCTCTCCGAGGAGCTCGCCTTCGAGGCTTGCGCTGGTCTTATCAATGAGATCTGCGAGTCCCGTCAGGTTGACATGCGCTTTACCGGCGAGACTCTCATCAAGGAGTTTGTCGGTCAAAACTTCCGTGGCATGCTCACCACCCTCCAAAAGAACTACAACATCGACATCTCCCCCGAGGACCTCGAAACTTACGTCCGAAAGGAGGAAGACGCTGTCATCGCCAAGCTTCAGGAATCCCTCAAGCCTTGTGAAGGTGTTGATGAGCAGCTCGAGAAGCTTGCTGCTTCCGGAAAGTACACCATGTCTGTTGTCTCTTCCTCAGCTCTTCGTCGAGTTCGCGCTTCCATCGAAAAGGTTGGCCAAGACAAATACTTCCCCGGCGACGTTGTCTTCTCTGCTGCTACAAGTCTGGAGAAGCCCACCAGCAAGCCCGACCCCGCCATTTACCTACACGCTTTGAACAAGCTCGGCAAGAAGGCCGAGGAGGCAGTTGCCATTGAAGACAGTAAGAGTGGTACTCTTAGCGGTACTCGTGCCGGAATCAAGGTCATTGGCTACGTTGGTCCTTATGCTGAGGACAAGCAGCCAGAAATGGAGAAGACTTTGAGAGACGCCGGTGCTGTGGTCATCATGCGCCACTGGTCCGAGTTCCCCTCTGCTCTGCAAAAGATCGAGGCTGGTGAGGTTTAGATGAGAGAAGAGTTTGTTGTTGTAGCAATCTGCTTTGAGGGATACCCAAATATCATCTGTCGATCATACAACGAAAGAAACGTCAAGAATGATATAGACCAACCTAATTAATACACACTTGACGAATATACTTGGCCACTACGTATCATGAGACAGGTCCTCATTCATTGCCTGATACTCATTATGCCACTTCTTATGATGGGGTCATTATACACATCTTTTCCTTGTTGGATAGAGTAACTGGGTTTCTATCTAATGCGCGTCTTATTTCCTCCAATCCATTAAAAAGCTGTTGACACTCTGTAATGTGGCACGACTAGGATTCGCTCCGGGATAAGCTGTCATGATAAAGCCTAATCTCGACTTGATCAATGTCTTTGTGAATGAGACGCTTTGTGTCGGATCCCTGACCTTGCCTCCATCGTCAAATAGATAGCACGATATCGCAAGAGCTACGCCCACTGATAGGTCCTTTCCAGACTCGCATGCTACAACAATTCGTTGTTGATCAGATTCTTCGACTGAGGCAAGATAGTGGGAGGCGAAATTGCATATATCAGGTAGAGAAGTGCGAAGATTTCGACTTGCCAACTTGCTTTTCCCAAGGCCAGCTTGCATATATGTTTTGGACTTCAACCACGAGTCCTTTGGTGCTATATCTTGGGTTATGGCTATGCGGCATTCTGTAGGATTGCCGGGAAGGGGAAGTGCGCATACAGAGATATGAGGCACGATCTGTATTTGAGATCCTTCATCTTTTTTACTTTCTGTCTGCTCATCAACCAGCTTGGAGATGAGTTCCGGTAATTCTGCTTCTGCCGTTTCAAGAAGCTCATCGATATTTGTCCAGAACAAGGGCGCTTCGAGACCATGTGCCCACATTTCGGTATCGTCGGCGGCACCCTGGATGTATCCGCCCTCGTCCATCTCACTGCCTACCACACGGCGACTAGCTGTGCAGCATATCACAGGACGAAAATCTTCAAATATGGACTCTGTGTCTTCTGGTGAGGGGAGGATCGAGTCAGGAGTTACCCAGAATGGGCGCAGTGGCTTAGTGAGATGTGTTGGAAGATTGAGATTGAGGGCTTTTAAGGAGGCAACGAATCCGGGGATGAGGGCAGAGATTTGTGAGTGAGTTGTTGCTGGGAGATAAGCTGGTAGGAACAGCTTGGTGGAGGAAGGATGCGAGGGGAGGATGGCAAGGTTGAGAACAGTGCACCAGATAGGGACAGTGGATGAGAGAGCATCAGGCATCCCTGTGTAAGTCAGTATTCATGCTTGTGGATATGGTCCGAAGTAGAACCTACGCTTGCCACGACGAGTAGAATCGACGATTATGACGCTGTTAACAAATCAGTTTCTAATCCTAAAGGTCAGACTGCCTACTTCCTCGCAGCACATACCCATCATTCTTCTCAATAATTTCAACCAAATGCAAGTTCAGTCGCCTTGTGCTAAACTTCCACGCTCTCTCATGGCCATCCGTGCTCTTGAAATACGCACTCGCGCCTTTCCGCTCGGGCGGGATATACCAGCTACCACAACGCTCATTGGCAACAAGTGGTCGTGGGGCGTACGAATGAGAGACGCGCTCCACGAATTCTGCGTCGGTCTGAATGCTGGTCAGACGGTTGTGGATTGTGAGTGTCGTGCGTTTGAGAGAGGCCATGAGCTGAGACATGGAAGGTTGTTCATTTTGCGGGAGGATTAGATCGGAGAAGTGAGGGTCGGGCATGATGGCAGTTTCACGTATGTATAGTATGAGTGATTGGATGAAAAGATGAGATAGAGAATTGGACAAGTTCAGATCTTGGAACGACCGATACAAGATTTGGTGTTGAGTTTTGGGTGGAGCTTGAATGTTTAGAGCCCGCATAGCGGTTCTATCCACCCCGCATCACTTTCACCCGAGAACGTTTGATAACTTTAAACGAAAAGACTTGATCATTACTTTTGGTCGTAACCCGTCAGAAGTATTTACATAACAAACATTGTATTTGCCTCCCTTTGCTTTGGCATTACTCCAACCTCCACTTGCCATCCTCAATGACAATCTTGACCTCCCTCTTCTCGTCGATACTCCTTCGGCCAGCCTCAAGGATCGCTGTTGTGGCAATGGTGTTCTTCAATGTAGGAAGAGGCTTGGCGTCAAGGTCCTCGGGCTTGAGTTTGCCTGAGTTTACTGCGCGGCAGCCATCGACAAATTTCTCAATAGAAATGTAACCGTAACCAGTCTGGCCAGCGAAATTTCCATCCTCATCCGGGGCATACTTCATATAGAAGGGGTTGTACCACATCATCTGACCGACGGAGTCGTCAGCAACATCATAACCTCGCTTGGCCTGGTCGACACGAATCTCACCGTTGGCGGCAAGGTAGTGGAAGTACTGGTTGGAGTGGACACCAGCCTTCTGAGGGGCGGTCCATGAGGCAGTATAGACACCAACGGCGCGCTTACTGGGATCTCCGTTCTTGTTCCAGGTGACGAGCAGAGAGATTGTGTCCTCGGTGGAAGGGTCGCAGCCGAGGTCAACAGCAACACCCTTAGAGGAAGATGCATTGACGCTCACGGGGACGTATCCGCGCTCTTGGACCATGGAGTCATTGATGTCGATGTGGTGACTGTTTAGGTAGTATGAGATATCAGACTCCTTACCAGCCCAAGCCTTGAATGTCTCAAGTTGTGACTTGGGCTGAGACATGTAGCTGTAAAAATAGTTGAAGTCGCCAAGCTTCTGAGCCTTTGCGCGAGCATCAGCGTAGGCGGGATCGTAGCGCTTATGGTGTTCGACGTAAACGTAGACTCCCTTCTTTTGAGCAAGCTCCACGAGTTGTTGGTGTTCATCAAGCTTCTTGACGGCAGGCTTTGTGATCATGACATGGATGCCACGCTCAATGGCGTACTTTGCGATGGGGAAGTGAGTGGGGTCTGGGGTAAAGATTGTGATAGCATCACCCGGGCTAAGGGCATCGATGGCGGACTTGTAGGCATCGGGATCGACCTTGTCGTTGGCTGGGAAGGAGTCGAAGGAGGTGTCGAGGTTGTTGTATACTTGTTGAATGTTCTTATTGAGATGTTCGCCTGGCGATGTTAATCCACTGAGGGGTAATGCATTTCGGTGAGTACATACGGATAGCAGGGAACTTCTTGCCATTGACGCCGACCATGCCCAGCTTGTTGACCTTTTCGCGACGGCGCAAGTCAAAGAGACTCAGGCCAACAACGCCAACCTTTTTGTCTGAGCCAGAGGCACCGCCACCAACAAAGCCGGTGGTGTACTCTCCGGTACCGATCTAAGAAGATAATGTGAGCGAACTGGAAGTCTGGTTGCAATGGTGTTTTCACATCGACTTACCATCAAGACATTCAAAGGATCCATGGTGGGTGCGATGAGGGGCAGCGCGGGGGAGAAACCGAAGCTATGATGACCAAAATACAGAATATGAGGGTATAAGAAAGCTTCCAAAAACTATGGAAGAATGCTAAAGTCGGTCAAAGCTCGGAAATAGTGAAAAAGAGATGTGAAGAATACAATCATGAGCTGGATATTGAGGTTGAAGACAGCTCTCTTATGAATTGTTCGCTCATGTCTCCGCAAGCTAACTTGAGCTGGATTGTCGAAGCTGGGGGACAGTTCGGGGTTCTCTCCGTCTACGATTGGAGGAAAAAAGAGTCCCCGCCCTGGAAGACCCCCCAATGTCGAACTTGGGAGAGACAGCTCTTTTATGGAGTCATGATAGGTACTGAATCTCATATGACTGTGGGGAAATATCGTGAGATGAATCTGGGGGATTTGATGAGAGTCATTGAGCTACTTGCTTAGAAAGGCAAGGCTTTTCGGATAGTCCTATCCGTTGTTTTCTAATTGTATGCTCATATTGCTTCGACTATACTGCTAGCACATGGACGGGGAACTGTCGAAATCGAGCCAAGATTGGAGAAAATAAATCTCCAGAAGTGTCATTTGTTACTGATCATGGCAGATGCCGGATATCCGAGACTATGAAAATATAGTCCATATCAGACCGAAAAAGCGTTTCCTTGTGGGTTCTGAATAGTTCATACCTTGAAATTGGTTACTTTCCAGGTCGGTACTTTCTGCATAGTACTCACTGAATAAGGAGTCGAAACCACCCCCAAAGCACGGATCATCACTATAAACTGCGGATACAGATCCATCACTCTACCTTAGTATGGATGGAGGTTACTTTAGCTATTACTAAAGCTTAGTAGAGGTAGTTATGAGTGAATTGAATGAGGGGTAAATTCTAATTATGGCGGGGTCAGGTCAGGTCAAGCTCCCCCACCCCCACGATCCAATGCTATAATGGCCGGCTCATGACCACTTATAGGTTTAAGTTCAATTATAGGTGTTCTTACTTGCGCTTCCATAGTTGACAGAAAGTAGCTGCACAGATATCGGTACTATAGTAGATTTATGGTTTAATTGAATTAACAGTCCTTCTTATTTGTTTGGAAGAGACTAACAATTCCGACTCGGAGAAACCAATATCGAGTCTCGTGACTGCCACCCACAGCATGTCGTTGCGGTACATCCATTTCTACCTGCCACTTTGGGGGTACAATCAGCAATAATTCTCCGCTCATTTTAAGCAGAGCCACTAGAGTTACAATACAGTAGGTACGGTACAGTGCAGAAGTCTATACCATGGGATTTTACACTCCATCAACACCAGGGCTTCGTGCATCACCACCACTTACACGCCCAGATCAGCCGTAGGTCAGTCGACTTGTAGGTAGGCTTATTTGACTCGGACTCGCCTGCATTTCAGCCATGCACTTTGCCTCACCCGCCGCACCAAGTACGGTCAGCTCAAGGCTTGAAGGGGTGACTCTCGACCGGCTAATAAGCATCAGCGCGGGATGTCCAGCATGAATCCTAAGCGATCCAATGTTTTTGTTGTCGATGAGCCTCTCTTTTCCTCACCCTTCCCGTCCATCGCGTCCCAGCTAACTAGATCGATGGTTAAAGGTCTGTGTCATGCGCTGAATGCTTGAAAAGGATGCATCCAGGATACACCCAAGGTCTCGCCGGACGTTTCTATCGATTGTTGTTCTTTAAGGAACCGACCTGGACTGCCGATCTCGCCTTCAAGGTATCAAGCAAACCACCCAGCAGCCAAGATACCAATTGATCACGGTAGTATCCCGATGGTTCCGATATGGTTCTCTTTCCGGACTTGACTTGCCGAATCTTGGTCTTGGCTGTGACGATGAATCTTCATTGTATCATGGCTGATGTCTCGTCTTTCGATCTGTATACTTGATGCGCGATACCTCACTTAGACAATTCGCACCTCACACAAAGGGCCACCATTGACGATTTTTGTGGTCCTCTTGACCCCAGACTTGTGCATCGCATTACTCCAATTGGGGGACGATCGATCCAATACCCATGTAGGTTTTGGAGCACTTGACTTCCCGGAGCGAATCCACCCCCAAACCGGGACTGGGACTGGCAGCCGAAAACGCACTTGTCGGTTCGACATGATGCCTTGAGCTTCCTAAGCTCGGTGCCATATAAAGTCCCTCTTTTGTTTCATTTAAATCCCGACATTGTCGTTTTGCTGACTCTACATTTTGTTTCTTTCACGTTCCCTTCCTCTCTTGGGTCGATCTATCAATTCTCATCTCCATCATCTTCTTCTACTTCTCATCATGACTTCTTCTAACGGCACCACCAATGGTCAGAACGGCCACACTGCCACGCCCAGCTCGCTCCCTACCGGAATCTACGCCCCCGTTATGACCTTTTTCGACCCCGAGACTGAGGAGCTCGACATTCCCGTCATCAAAAAGCACGCTGTTCGGCTAGGCGAGGCTGGTCTAGCTGGTCTTGTTGCTATGGGCTCGAACGGCGAGGCCGTTCACTGCACACGCGAGGAGAAGATTGCTGTGACCAAGGCTACCCGGGAAGCGTTGGACGAGGCTGGTTTCCAATCAATTCCTGTTGTCCTCGGAGCCACAGAGGGCAGCGTCAAGGGTACCGTTGAGTTGTGCAAGATGGCCGCCGAGGTTGGCGCTGCTGCCACTCTCGTTCTCCCTCCTTCTTACTACAAGGCTCAGATGAGCGAGGACGCCGTCTACAACTACTTTATCGACCTTGCCAACGCGAGCCCTATTCCTATCATCCTCTACAATTACCCCGGTGCTGTCGCTGGCCTTGACATGGACAGCGACCTCCTCATCAAGCTCGGCCAGCATCCCAACATTATCGGCACAAAGTTCACATGTGGAAGCACTGGCAAGTTGACTCGAGTCGCTCTCGCTACTGATGCCAAAACTCCTTTCCAGGAGGGCTCCGGTTATCTTGCATTTGGTGGTATCGCCGATTTCACTATCCAAACTCTTGTCAGTGGTGGTAGCGGTATCATTGCTGGTGGTGCCAATGTCATGCCCAAGACCTGCGTCAAGGTCTGGGACCTGTACGTTAAGGGCAAGAAAGACGAGGCTCAAGCTCTCCAGAAAAAGCTCTCCAAGGGCGATTGGGTGCTGACCAAGGCTGCCATTGCTGGCACCAAGTCCGCCATTCAAAGTTATTACGGATACGGCGGGTATCCTCGACGACCCCTTCCTCGCCTCACACCCGAGCAAGCCAAGGGCATTGAGGACGGTATCAAGGAGATCATGGAAATCGAGATGTCACTATGATTCATGTTGGAAGATTATTAAGCCCGCAAATTTCTGGTCCAACTGGCGAAGGGCCACTTGTATGGAAAGATGAGTTTGCATAGCGTTGCATTTAATGACAAAAAGGGGGCCTCATTGGCTCGATAGATATATTTCTTCAGCGGATCTACTGTCTGGACTTGGTCATGACTTGAGAGTTATGAGCAGATAAACGAATAAAAAAAAAGTTGAATGAAGAATGATGATAAAAAGAACTGTGTACCCATGAGAAGTCAACCTAGACCCAAAATGGCACCATTATGAGGAGCTGCGAGCAAAGTAGGTAGTGTTATCTCCCCATGAGCACACATAATGAATCATGTTGTACTTGACTAACTATGATGGTGTCGTCTTAATCTCATGAGAAAGCACAGTACTACCTTCATGATGGATGTTGTCTTCAGTTTCAGCTCCGTTCTCGGTTCAAAGTGGCCCCAACTAACGACCCCAGACCATCGACGTCATTGGTTAGTTCGACCCAGTCCCTTGCGTCTTACACCTTCTTCAATTGGAGTGGTTGGGGAAGTCGAATCGCAGTATTGTGTGAAACCAGACCTCTACACTACGTACGTACTTAATCTCACATAATTCTCACTGATAAAGTCTCGTCACGGTGCCAAGATTACTTCTTCTTCTCGAAATTCTTGTCTTCCTCATTCTATTGATAAGACTCAATATGCGAGAAACAGCGAGCGGCAGCGCGGCGTCTGCCGTGGCTGAGAACGGTGTCACTGCGCTTAGCGATGAACGAACTCCCTTGCTTAAATCAAATGGTCGGGGTCAGAGCCAAGATGTCGAGCCAGAAAGTGAGGTCCGAGGGGAGGACCCCAACCAGGGACTCCCAGCGGGACAAGAAGAGGAGACGACTGTCATTGCTGACGAGGTACCGACCGCGAAGCTCGTTCTTATTTTCGGCACTGCCTGGATAGGCGTCTTCCTGGGCGCTGTTGATTCCACAATCATCGCAACTCTTTCGGGGCCAATCTCGAGCGAGTTCCAATCTCTGAGTCTGTTATCATGGCTTGCGACAGCCTATCTCATCTCCAATGCCGCGTGCCAGCCCATCTCAGGCCGGTTGACGGATATCTTTGGCCGAGGGCCGGGTCTCGTTTTCAGTAACATCTTTTTCGCAGCTGGCAATCTCATTTGTGGTCTCGCTCATAGTCAAACCACTATGATCATCGGGCGCGTCGTTGCGGGCATTGGTGGTGGTGGTTTGATGAGCATCTCCACCTTCCTGGGCTCAGATTTGGTTCCCTTGCGAAAGAGAGGAATTGTTCAAGGCCTCGGTAACATCTGCTATGGCTCTGGGGCAATGCTTGGTGGTGTATTTGGCGGTTTGATTAACGACCACACCTCCCAAGGTTGGAGACTTGCATTCTTGATTCAGGTACCGCCGGTACTCGTGTCTGCCGTGGCTGTACATTTCTTGGTCAGGGTCCCCCCCAAGCAGTCGGATAAGTCGTTCCTCGCCCGTATAGATTTTGTTGGGGCGTTTCTGACGTGCTCATTCCTGGTGTTGCTGCTCTTGGGACTCAACTCGGGCGGTAACATCGTCCCGTGGACGCACCCTCTTCCGTTGACCACAATTCCTCTGGCTGTTATCACATTCAGTTTATTCTTATTCTGGGAGAGCAAGGCCCGCCAGCCAATCATTCCTGTAAAGCTTCTCCTCGACCGGACCGTGCTGAATGCCTGTCTTTGCAATTTGGCTTGCACCATGGCAGTCATGGGGGCCCTCTTCTACGTTCCGCTTTACTTGCAAGTTCTTGGTAGCAGCGCCACGCAGTCAGGTGTTCAAATCTTGCCATCACCGATCGGTATCTCGATCGGTTCCCTTTTCTCTGGCTTCATTATGAAGAAAACTGGCAAGTACACCAGGCTGGGGGTAGCAGGTTTACTCGTCCTTGTTGCAGGTGTAGTAGTTCTTACTGTCCAGAATCAGCATAGCCCCAAGTGGCTGATGGCTGTTTCCTTCTTCTTAATTGGCTCTGGCTATGGTGCAACACTTACAACGACATTGTTGGCATGTATTGCGGCGGTCGACCACTCTCAACAGGCTGTGATCACATCCGCAACCTGTAAGTTGTCCACATACACGGTGGTGTTTCGTATTACTAACAAACTTTTAGATCTGGCACGTAGTCTCGGTAGCACCGTGGGTATTACCATTGGATCAGCCGTGTATCAGAATATTCTCAAGGCACGGCTTTGGGAGAGGTTTGGCGACCAGCCAGATGCTGCAGATGAGATTCGCCGTATTCGGGATGATCTCGATGAGATCAAGCATCTCCCTGAAGGATGGTATGATGGAGTTGTTAGCTCTTTTGTGGATGCCTTTAGGGGTGTCTGGCTGACACTGCTGGCGTTTTCAATCCTGGGTTTGATCTGTGTATCACTCATGAAGCAACACACACTGCATTCGACTATTGAGAGACGGTGATTTTCTCGATCAATATGGGAAATCGCCAGAGATAACATGGATACTGAACAATTTCATATGAGGATATTGCCTAATGTAGGCACATGTATGGCAGACAAAATTTGATAGATCGTTGAGGTAGATAGATTGTGAACCGTAGAAAACACATGCACTTGAGAGAAATTTCACCTGCCAAGGTACAATATAGGCCGGTACACTTGCGCATTATACAATCAAGTATTTAGATGTACCTATGGATAATTGATACAGGTGACGAAGGGCTTCGTTGCTGCAGTGCTGGCCTGGATGACTGCCTCGAGGCGATTTACAAGACCGACTGTTTGTCCTGGCCCCAGTATCACACCGGAAGCATGCCCGTATTACATGACTGAGAGGCTCCTTATCTTGCACAGTATCTGACGTCTGTCTCGGTTGACCGATGTCAGGAATGTGGGTGATTTGTGCTTAGTATCGAGGTGATGGAAGGTTGTCTAACCAGAATATGAGCGCCTCGCGAAATCCATTGTCCCATCGGCGTAACTTGCTGTCAAGAGATCTTCCCTTTTGAGTTTTTGGGGTAACACAAGGCAAATGTCTGGAGGAATGAACGCCAAAAAAGGATAAGGTTACTGTGTCAAAACGGTCGATTTCCTACTCAAGGAAGGTCACCGCCTAGCTATATGACACATGTCCCAAGTCAGCGGGAGTTTGACACTGATATCATAGTGGATGAAATCAGTGGATCAGTTTATGCGAGTTCAGATCATGTACCACTATTGCACCTTGAGCTGGTATCTTATCTTTTTCTGCTCGACGAGAAACTGCACATCACGGTATTACTGCAGAGTCATCTACACACACTACAAACGGTTGTCTAGGCTCCCTCAGTGGCTTGCGGATGTTTTCCAAGCTGATGATGATGCATCGGCGAGTCAGATCGCGAGGAACCTCAATGTAGGCGGCCGACAGAGTCGCTGGAGGGACACAGCGGTGATCTAGCTAACCGTTCTAGTTGAGGTATAATATAGACTTTCCAGGCGGAAAGCGGGCATATCAAGAGAGAGCTGACAATTCCAAAGATGGTAAAATTAATGTGCTACCAAGTGTGAGTATATGAGCGTTGAAATTATTGTGTCAACTCCACGATATACACACATACATAGCTAACTAATCTCGAGGCCTGGATCGTGTCAAATGTCTGAGACACTGATATTGAGGCTAATTTTTTCCAACGCCACCAGGACGCTTTCGCTGAAAAAATAGATCCTTTTCTCGCTTATTGTCAAAGCTAATTGTGTTTCGTTCCGCAGTCCCAGGAAATCAGACATGAGACGAAATTAGTAGGTCGGTCTATGCTGCTTGGAACGAGGTCTTTGGTTTGGTTATTTTCTACACCCTCAACTATAGAGATAAACTGTCGGGCTATTGCACACTAACGAGGATGGTTTAAAGCCCAGTGGATCAAAGCTAGGTGGAAGACGGTACAACAGTAAAGTGATTCATGGTACGGATCATGGACTCCGAGGCTACGTAGTCCGACTTGAAGCACAGACGACGGCCCGTAACGTCTGTTATTTCCTTTAGATTACAGTAGTCCACTGGCTGTAGGGCAGAGTGGCAAGATGATAGGCATCGGTTGAGTCTAGACACTGGTTAGAAAGCTGAGTGTTGGTCCCTGATATGCTGATCTTGTAAATCAATGAACTCAGGTCATGGTGACTGGCCGGGGATCTTCGCATCATATCTTGCCCTCTTTCTCATATAGACAAAGTGAGACAACTAATCCGTACAAATACTCGTTCTGCATCGGTAACATAAAGCCTCCCGTTGCCACGGACCACGACCTTGGGATATGAGCATCTTCTTTACTGTAGGGCCGTTTAAGGTCTACTAAGATTCTTGTTCAATGCTTTCGGAATAGTTCAGTCCGGAGCAAATAGTTACTGACAAGAGGAGCTATGGCCAGAAAAGGGTGCCTTTTTTTTTTTTTTTCTCCAGCACTTATTTAGCTTCCGCATTGGCATCTTGACAGACGCCACATGCGCTATCCCCTACGGAATTAGACATCAAGAGAAGCCCTTCCCTCATGCCTCTGAACTCCCTCTGATCTGTGGCTTCACTGAAGTATGCCTCTACCCAAGTTTGTACTTGATCTGCAACCCGTTACAATACTAAAGCCAAGGATAGTCTAGTTTCATCAGATCGATTTACCTAAGAGATATCGTCCGGAGATACATCCGGGAGTTTCTACCACAGAAACGAGTTTAGTGTCTGGTCCACCTACACCATGAGCATCAAAAGCGGCCATACTCTCAACTTGGTGATGCGAAAAGAGGTATGTTATACGTAAAGATGGCTTCACAAGGTTTTGCTTTGTAACACACAAAGGCACAATCACCAAGGGATCCGCCTGAAGCAGAGTTTTTAGGGTTTTTTTTTTCTTGGCCAAGATTGGCGCTAGACATGGTCGATCGTGACGAACGTTGATATCCATGTATAGGTTACAGTGCAGTATGATTCCAACAGAGTGGTAGTCAGGTAGTGAGGCGGCCGACCCTGATCCTGATCCTGACCCTTAGGAGGCAGTCTTGATGAGATCCATGTGACGGGTCTTGAATTATGACGATTTGGAACCCGGATATGGCAGTGAGATCTAAGATAGAGTTAGATGTAAGGCACCATCTGTAAGGAACCTCGGAACGTTGATTCGTGTATCGCCTCAAGACCATGAATAGATCTGCGTATAGATATACTTCGCAGATCCTGTCTCACATATTAATCTTCTTTCGTCTTACCGTCTTTCCCTTTGTCCTAATTTCCCTCGTCTATGATGAATTACATAATTATCACACTTCTGTTCTGTGCCCTTTGCTCTGCACAGCGATACACTTATACCACTCGCACGATGACGGAATGTTTCAGCACCACGCAGTCAAGCTTCGGTCCTGCAGTGCCCACTCAGGGACAAGACAATTACTATACTATCGAGATGCCTGAGTGTCAAGATTGTGGGTGCACAGATTGTGCCTACACCAATACATATACAACAACGTTAGATGTCTTTGCGCCAACAGGCATCGCACGGTTTCCTTACTCGGTCAAGGAAATATACCTGGGCATGTCGACTATGCCAGCTGATGCTACACCGACAGCCATACCATACGGCTTCACTTCTAGTGTTGAGACGTGCAACAACTGTGGAGATGAGCCAATCACCGCAACTATGACTTTTCCTCGCGGCGGTTCGCCTTATCAGGAAAGTGTGCCAACAGCAACACCAGAAGTTGAAGACTTTTTCGAGCTTCCTTCAACTCTGCAAACAGAAGTTGCTGATGGGCCCAAAACTGCCCGTCTGGAGAATACTGTTCTTGAACACAAGGTTATAGAGTACCAGGGTCAAGCATCTGGTTCGTCCAACTTTGTCAAGTTTGGTATCGGAAGCGACTCTGATTTCGACTCGGACTCGGACTCTGGACCAAAGAACTCCGGTGGACTGTCGAAGGATATCAGAAATTACGCCAAGATGAGAGATACGGCACCTTCACAAGATGTAGACGGCGCAGCGACAAATAGAAGACCACCGGCCGGAGTTGCTATGGCATTGCTTGTTCCTATAGTGTTGCTACTGTAGCAATAGTCGACTAAAAAAGGAGCGGATATTTGCAGGGATGCATTCAGCGCTGGCGTTGCATATTTATTCTCATTGGGAAACATTTCTTTTGTCAATTACGATTACCACGACCGAGTGTTACTGAGACATAACTTGATCTTATTTGAATTCGAGATACCACCAGAACGACTGAGACGCCAGTAATGGTCCGAGAGAAGTTTTATCATACCAATACTACAATTTAGATAACAGTAAGAAGAGAAATGACCAAATATCTTAATGGATAAGTTCCTGACCCTCTGGTGTGACGCTGAGCAAGGCTGATGGACATTGCACCGCTAAGACGGATTTCAAGGCATCGAGTACCTAGAGAATGTGATGACACACGTAGGGAATTCCGATCAAATCATAATGGGATTTTTAGGTAGGAACTATCCCCAGACCGAACTTGTGGATTCAGCTTGGGCTATCTTATAGAGACTAGTAAAGTGCTTGAGGCCCAGTCATCTGGTTGAACTACCTACTGTATAGTGTCGGATCAGCTGTGCTGAATTTCCATGACTTTACCCTTGGGACTGTCCTAGAGGACCCCTCAGACCAACCCTTTTACCTCTCAGGCTCCTGGGTCGTAGCCAAGAACAGATGGCATGTGTTGTCTTCGAAGCATAAGGTTGAGGCCATCACGGTGATGGCTGCTGTGGCGTCAAAGCCTGGGAGTACCAGCCCGAGGGATTCACTAGATAGATACTTCCCGATCGCTCTTTATGGGCACAGTCTTATTCTGTCGGTTTAAGATCTAGAAAAACTTCAACGGCGTCCTTAGTTGGGCACAAGAGTCAAGAACGATAAAGATTCCGTCACAAGAGATGGCCGAATCATGTCAAAATCAGGGATTATCCAGATCAATGCATGATATGATCAGCACTTTCAATGGCTGGTAAGATTCAACATTACTGGACATTTACCATTCTGTCCTTCCATATTTTAACCCCCATCGATAAGCAATTCGGCCCCTTGAAGCTATTCGCAGTTGGAGATAGAAGAACACTGGCGGAAACAAGCCCCTGTTCGAATGACGGTTTCAGAGGTAGATGAGATTGGACCCCAGTATCCGCTACAGCCCCTGGCGTGTAATTACCATTTAAGCATGAATTCGCTGATGATAGCTTGAAATACTGATTACGAACTGGTTTCATTCTCAGTTCCTTGGAGGAGGAGACATAATTACATTAGTAGACTAGATAGTAGGTAGTGAAAAGGAACTAATGCACTGCGAGCCTCAGTGTAACGTCGTCATAATGGCACAGCTTCCGTACCTTCCGAATAAACGTCACGAAAGTCAATAAAGATGCATAACTGTCGTGGTTGTTTATGCGATTCTCATATAAAGTGCAACAGCACAACAGAAGACGCGAATAGTGTTGGAATAATTACGAGGAAAACCATCGAGTTTTAGAGAGACGATCGTCTTACCTCAACGGGAATGACATAAAACGTCCGCGACAAGTCACTCAGCTGAAGCATAAATTTAGATATATTTCGCATCTCATGTCTTGTCATTGGTCAACTGTCTCAAACAGAGTGGTCCCCTACTTCTTCGCCTGTGGCGCAGTTGTGGCATGGGCAGCCTAGGGCAGACTGATACTTCACAAGGCACTATTGAGTGTCACTGACCTGGAAACTCCGTTCAGCAGATGTGCGGTAAAATTTATCTTTTCCGTCCCTTGGTTAGCGCTGACATTGTCAATTCATTAACCAACGGGCAACTGCAGACAAAATACCTAGACTCGAGGTAGTTTGGTCAGTGATCTTGAAGCCACAGCCACACGGAGGCAGCCCTGCTGTTGCAACTAGCAACGCGTGGACAGCGCTAACCAATTCAGTGAGATTCATTGTGGGCCTAGGTACCTACCTAGCCTTGGTCCCCAGCTTGTTCCAGCCAGCGTCATGCCCAGTCATTGCTAACCCGCCTGTGGAAGGGGCAGTGGCAGTGGCTCGCTGACCAGGGAACCTGTTTCGTCAGGGCTTCCAAGGACCATTGAACTTAATCCAGACCCAGACCCAACCCAACCTAACGTCTAACGCCAACGTCTTTTTCTCAATCAACAACAACAACAACAACATTTCTATTGACGATAACGCTCTTTGTTCTGTTACATTTCCATTTTCACCATCATCTCGTCCAATCTAGCGAGTCTCAAACCCTTCGAAAAGCATTGACGACGGCGGAAACCTTTAACCGATATACCTGTGACGAAACAAGCCCTTGCGATTTCAGCTGAAAACCCAACAAGACACATCGATATAACTCGCAACCTACTTGCTACGCTTTTACCTACTCAATTTTGCAAAGTCTCATTGATCTTGCATTCTCATCCGTATCTTCATCCACAAGTCCCGCATATCAAAATCCAGCCATGCGGTTCGACATCGATCCTGATATCGTCCCAAACTTGAAACTGGGCATTCACTCCTTTCAGATCATTTTCTCCCTCGTCGCATGGTGTTTGCAGATCGGCGTCTTCAATGCGAAGAATGCGGAGGTCACCGGCAAGAATGGCTGGGCATTTGGAGTGGTAAGTCAATGCAACTCGATCTGTCCATGATATGTCATAGCCTGCTAATACTCAAACATAGTGTTTCCTTTCAGTGCCGGCTTGGATTTTCCTCATCATGACCCCCCGATGGGGCCGCACTCGACGCTTCGCCCAGCCTCATGCTATGCTTGCTGTTGACGCTGCCTTCACTGTCATCTGGCTGTCTGCCTTTGCCACTCAGGCTTCCTACAACGCCGCCGGTCAGTGCGGTAATGCCTGCGGCATCAGCAAGGGTGTCGTTGGCTGTGGTGTACTCGTAACGTATGTGTATCAAACCTGTATCGATTGAGACCATGACTAAACAACTTGACAGTCTCCTCTTTGCTGGCTCAACCTTCGTCTCGCTCTTCACTCTCAACTACTACAACAACCACAACGTCCTGCCAGGTTACGACAATCGCCAGATGGGCAGCGACAACATTGACCCCGACAAGGCTGCTTTCTCTATGGCTCCTCACGGCGACGAGGCTTACGAGCGAGTTGATATGGATGATCACGAGCCATCGGGTAGCGCCTACGGTGGCGGCTACAACAACAGCAGCTATAACAGCCACTCTCGCTACGGCGATGCTAACCCCTACAGTGCCGATGACGATGATCCCGATCGCTTTGGCACCCTCCCTCAACGAAACAACACCCTCTTCGAGAACGATACCCAGTACCATGGTGGCGCTCCTCCTTCTATGCCAGCCAGCTACGCCAACCCTACAGGCGGTCACCCATATGAGGATGTTCCCGCCCAATTCCCTGCTGCCAACTACGACAGGGGGCACTAAATCGCAAAGGCATGTAAAGAAAGAAAGCGGATAGATTGGTTTCTTTGTTTTTACGCAACGGTGTTTATTTTGCTTGGTGAGGAAATAGCATGGGAAACGTCTGCGTCTGGAATGCGACTCGACATTTTTGTATGGTGGATAACGCCTCTGCATGGAGGAGAGGTGTTTAACGGCGTCATGAATTGCGCAGAAGGAAACAAGGGCCATGTGACGAATTGCCTCGGTTTGCATATATGAAGTTGGTCACTTGCACATACACCTACATTCAAGCCACTTGTGCTTTGTTATTCTGTATCTTTTTTCTTTGACAGTGTAGAAAGTTCAGTCGTGTAAATGAGGATCCTATATACGACGTCTTGTATTTTTCAAGATGCTCTAGCCCAACTCCCAACGCCTTCTGTATTAAGCCAGTTTTGATGCTCCGTACTTGATGATATAGCTACTCAGCCTGAAGCTCTCCCTGAAAGCTCCATCTTTTAAAATTGTCCCATGTCCACTTTTACTCTTTGTTCTCCTTGTTCATCTTGCGAAGTCGCTTAGAGATGTTCGCCGCTGTCTGCTGCATAGGATTCAACTTGCGATCCCTGGCCATGGCACCCGTATCATCACCGTACTTGGCGACCAGCTTCTCCAACCACTCAATCTCGCGAGCACTCTGGTGTCTCTTCTTGGGCAGGTCAGGCTGCTTGGCTTGCTCGAGGAGCTGCTTCACGACATCCGTTGTTTCCTCGTCGTCGTCCGCGATACCGCCCCACTCCTCGGCAGGCTTCTCCTCGACGTCGCTACCCTCGTCGAGGTCGTTGAGGGGGTCGTTGAGAGGGTTAGGCTTGGCGGAACCAATGATACGGATGATTTTGCCATCAGCATCGCGCTCCACACGGGCTTCAGAGACGACGGCGTTTTCAATCGTGGCGATGGAGAAGGGGTCGTTGGCGTAGGCGCGAGTTGTGGTTGCGCCGAGCTTCTTCTCCGTTCCGCCTGTAGGGGCCTTGAGACGGGCTACGAGACCGAGACGACGGTAGTTTTGCGAAAGTGTCTCTTTCTTGTTCCTTTAAATTTCTGTGTCAGCCGAGATCCCGCTTTGGCAGTGCAACGAAAGCTTGGTGGAACTTACCAGTTCTTCGCAATGGCATCGTTACCTCGGGGGTTGAGGATCTTCTTGCTTCTGTTGAGCTGTCTAACAGGCTGTCGGCCTGACCGAGCCTTTTTCTTCTGAAGTTCGCGACCCATGTTTGATTCAAAGATTTGGGTATTTGTTTGAGATAGATGTTGTCGATGGATATAGATTGGAGGCTTACGAAGGAACTGACATCCAAAAAATGCCCGCCAAAATTTGATCGCAAAATCTTATCGATAAGACAAGTGGATGTGCCGGCACGCTAGTGTCGCTTGCTTCCAGTTGCTTGCCAACCTCTAATCACGGATATCTACCTTGTAGACAGGAATAATAAGAGCAGGTGGTAAAAGATGTGGATATTAACTACTACAAAATTTGTAAGACAGCGATATATCATATATGTATTCTAGTGTTAATCTTTATCCTGGTTCCCCTTGCGCACTTGAGATTTTATCTTGAATTGTATTCCCAGCACCGTCGAGTTCTGACCATCTCTTCATTTTATCTAAACTTGACTCGTATCTCAAGGTGTGATACTCAAGATACACTTGACGGGCTCTCTATCTTTTACTTTTGCAGACATATAATGGTGAAAGAACTCCTAGCCCGTCCTAATTGTGTCCGATAACAAGTGCAAATTCCCATAAGTGACAATTATGCGTAATCGGTAACGCAACCATCCATTCATGTCAGAGCCCGTAAGTACCATAGATCCCCGCAGTGAATCACCCACTAAGTTAGCTCCCCGCGCTCAACTTCCATCGCTACAAGTAGGTTGCTACTAGTTATACCATGAATGCTCAACTCCAACACTAACTTCCACCAAATACACCGTCTTGATATTCTACCCGCAGCTACAGCCAAAGCAACAAGGCTCCAACAAATCCCACCTCGGGGTCTTCTGGCAATTTTGTCTCTCGAACTCAACCATAATCTTAAACTGGCCAAACCTCACAATGAACTTGCAACTCAACGATCCTACCGCACCATCGTCAGGCGAGATGGTCAACGAACAATCTGGATTCCCAACCGCTAGCCCACAACCTATTCCTGTGTCACCTATGGGTGATCCTCATCACCATAGAGCACCTAGCCTGGGTGAAATACATCAAGTAATCGAGGCAGAACAGGAAGGTCAAGTGGTACGATACTATACTCTATCATGGTTATGACAGACAACTTACTACTTCTCCGTAGAATCGCCTCTTACAGATGATACGGCAGCAACAATTAGAGCTCCAGCGCCTCCAGGCTGCCAATCCTAACAACCAGAACCAAAGCTCAGCCGTAGATGACAGCAGCGCCATCTCCGAGCGGTCAGGCCACGGAACTCCTCATGCCTCGAGCTCTCATGTTTCTATCCCCCATATCCCCACGAGTGATTCGGGCTCTCGTTCAAACACTCATCGTCACCCTCGCAGCTCGTTTGATTTAGCCCGCGCCGACCTTCAGCGACGCTCGAGAACGCCCAGCCGCAGCGGTGCTTCCCCGAGACTTCGCTCAACGTCCATCGGTGGAAACAGCGAAGACTGGGTTCTAGGCGGTCGGGACGAGAGTGCCTTTTACCAGGCCGAAACTCAGATGCTTGTCCGCGAAAACCAGATGCTTCGTCATCGCATCCGAGAATTAGGTAAGTGCAGTATAAATCTTGGTGATTCACCTTTATCTAACTTTTACAAGAGAAACAGCTGACTGATGTCGGAACCGGCTCACCGGTCGCTCACGAGCCATCTCATCATTCACAATCGATCAAGTCCTCTACGACGGGAGACAAGGAGGATGATAAGCCCTCTACTGGCGAGAGTAAGGATACTTGAGACATCGATATTTCCTTGTCTCCGTTTACTCAGAGTCACGCAAAGAGTGTTCAATTTTGTCATGGAGTTCGGCAATAAAAGTCCACAGTCTGAAAGTTGGGCTTGATCAAGATGAGAATTAATAGCGATGCGTATGGCGTTAGTAAGTCACATATCATGTGTGTCTATGAGTTCCGACAGTACTTTAACCTAGTGGGATATTCGTGTCATGGGTGTGGCTGTAACACGACCAAACAAGATAAAAAGTAGATAGATATGAAATCCTCCCAGATTTCATTTGATACAAATCTTTTCAAACAGATATAGCACACGTCGGCGTATGGTGAATGTTGCCCGTTAGTGCGGCGTGATTGGCAACTCGGTATATGGATGTCTTCCCCGAATACATTCGCCAGTTTCCAACTCATCTTCAACAACATCAACAATGCTTCGTTCTACAGCACGGAAGATTTCCTCTAGCACGTTGGTACAGCAGAGGCACTGCTTCAGCTCAACAACTGCTGCCCGTGCTGATTTCACCCATGCCGTAAGTTCGTCCCACAACAAATCTCTCATGGATCCCCCACGCGGATCATAAGGTTTCTAACCAGAGGACAACCTTTCACTGGGCTCATCACAACGTATCCCAAAAACGACATCAGAAAATTAATTTTAACCTTGTAGTAGGTCGTTGGTGGTGGCGTCGTTGGGCTTGCGATAGCCCGCCAGCTGGCGCAGAGAGATGGTACTTCGACTGTGCTCATCGAACGCCATGATGCCATTGGCACAGAGACAAGCTCCCGCAATAGTGAAGTCATACACGCGGGTATTTACTATGGACCCTCAAGCTTGAAGACAAAGCTTTGCATCCGCGGCAAGAATCTTCTCTACGAGCTTTGCGACAAGCACGACATCGGTCACCGCCGCACGGGCAAATGGATCGTCGCCCAGAACGAGGACCAACAAGAAACTCTTAACAAGCTTCACGCCCTGTGTAAAAACGAGCTCGGTGTTCCAACTCGCTGGGTCAGCGGTGAAGAGGTGGAGCGGGATGGTGAAGGTGTTCAAGCTGCCTGCGCGCTCGAGAGTCCAACAACAGGCATCGTAGACTCGCACGGCTTGATGTTGTGCCTCCAGGGCCTCTTTGAAGACGCTGGCGGTGTTTCGGCACTCAATTCACCTGTTACGAACATCACTCCTCTCGGATCGAAGCCTGGTAGCGAGGGGTGGGAAATTAACGTCAAAGATGCTTCTACAGGTGAAACGTCAAGTATCACGACTGAAACGCTCATCAACGCTGCGGGACTTGGAGCGGCGGTCATCCACAACATGATAGTCCCGTCCGATAAGCGCCAGAAGCTGTACTATGCCAAAGGCAATTATTTCTCGTACTCGGCATCCCAACCAAAGATCTCACGACTTATCTACCCAGTGCCTGAGCCTGGCATTGCTGGTTTGGGCACCCATCTTACACTTGACCTTACGGGTCGTCTACGCTTCGGTCCTGATGTTGAGTGGATTACTGACCCCAATGACTTAGCTGTCAACGCGGAACGACTGCCGCAAGCCATCGGCGAGATTCAGCGTTATTTACCAGGCATTGATGCCTCAGCCTTAGTAGCAGATTATGCTGGCATCCGGCCCAAATTAGCTGGCCAAGATGCTGTTCGTCAGGGCAAAGGATTCCAAGACTTCATCATTCGAAAAGAAGAAGGGTATGAGGGCTGGGTAAATCTATTAGGCATTGAAAGCCCTGGGTTGACAAGTTCATTGGCCATTGCTGAAATGGTGCAGAATTTACTGTATGGGTCAGAAAAGTCATTATAAAGCCCAGGCAGCGGATTTCATATGTCAAATTCATGCCACTAAAAAGCCATTTCCGCTTGACTGCTTCAGAATTTTTATTCGAAATAATTGCCATATAGATAGCAAGAAGCGCAAGGTAGTCGACTTGGATAAGAATCGAAAACGCCACAAAGGTCCAACATACTCCGGTAACATGTGCCAATGCGAATAAACAACCATCGTTATTGGTCATCATTTTGGTATCAAAGCAAGATAGCAACCCAAAGGACTCTTAAAACCTGCCTTCACCAAGGGACAGGTTCGACTGAATGCCAACATCTCATCTTCACCGTAACGAAATACTGGGACAAAACTTCCTGCTTTGCACGTCGACGTGAAGTTCATATATGCCGTTCTGTGCGCCGACAAAACTACAACACGTTAGCACAAGTCCAAATAGGCCTTAAGAGCAAAGTACTTACAGAACACGACCATCTTCACTCCAAGCCAACCCGGCGGTGTTATCTGGCGAAGGCGGCACTTCGAACACGCCATGGTCTTCCTCCCATCTGTTCACAACTTGGTTCACAAGGGGTACTATGATTGTAGTATCATCTGGGTCGCGGTCATTGTCTCTCTCTCGTGCCTGGAGGATATCGAGCACTTGTAAGTAGGAAGAGTCTTGTCTCTGGCGTTCCCTGCTGAGCATTGCCACAGTTTCTCCAAGACTTTCTTGTCGACGCTCCTCTTCACGTCTTCTTCTTGCGAAGCCTGCGAGGGATTCACCCTCGGCAAGGCCTGAGGGCCGTACAGCTCGTGTTGTCATACCACCAGGGCGGAATCGATAACTAGTGCCCAGAAGATCCCCCATCGCGCGGCCAACACCACTGCCTCCACGATCATTAGGCTGCCCTTGCTCAATATTGTCCATGGCGGCGGCGGCAGCAGCAGCAGCGCCTCGACGGCGGGCCCAGAAATTGGTCGGCCCACCAATTGGCCTATCTTCTGATGCTGAGGCTCGCTGCGCCAATCTCTCACGACTCGGTCGACCCATCTGCATGGCTTCAAGCACCAGCGTTTCGCTAGCAGTAAGGGGTGTGTTAAGATGTTCAAGTACGTCGCGGCGCCTGTAGGTATCTGAAGCGCCTGTGCCCCCCGTATTGTCTCTTCTCTCGCGGCGGTTATCCAAAAGCCGCGGATCAATCGTGTTTCGGTCGAGAATATTGATATGTTCGAATACTGGCTCTTCAATATCAACGATCTGACGAATGACAAAATTACTTCGCATATCGACAATTCCGACATGTCCTCTATCCTCTGTCCATGCTAGCAAGTCATACGGACCGGGACAAAAGGCCATGTCTCGGATAGCACCAGGACCACTGCGTGGTCGAGAGGACTCGAAGGTTGTAATAAGGGAGTCGGCATCGGGATCTGCAAGAAGAGCTGCGTTGAAGATAGAAATCGTGCCATGTTGCGTCCCGATAGCGAGGTATGCTCCCGATGCTGAGAAGCAGGCTGCGAAGCTTCCTCTACTGTCGGTCCTGTCATCTTTCCTTTGACTTTTGAGCAGAATTCTTTGAGTCTGCTCCCATTGGTAGGCGGAATCATCATGTGATTTAGTTGCTGGCGATTCAGCAGTCTTCTTTACACGCTCATGGACGTACATGTATGGATCATCAAGAATGGAGATTAGGAACCTGCCATCAGGGGATAGAAGAGATCGGTTCACGAAGTCGGGGTACGTGATGACGTCCAACGCCTCTGTCTTATCCTTCTCATCGAAATCATGTAGACTGACTAGGGTCACGGTCCGGTCGTTATTGGCCAATACTGCCACGGGCTCACTGTAGGCTTTTGCATCGATCGGCATTGTCGTCGGTGGGAACCAGAGCGTGATGCAATTGACTCGGTCTTTGGCCAACTTCATACTTTTGGCGATCAGACTCTTGTTGGATCGCCTGGCGCGTGATAGGAGGGAGAATATAGAATCTTCACGAGAGGAATCAAGGCCAAGATTAAGTCGAGTTTCTGGATCGAGTCCGGACAGTGGTCCTTCGTTATCATCGTTTCCTTCATCGAGTCGCATCGCCACAAAGTCACCGCTTTCGCTCCCGCAGCATAGCCATCCTTTTTCGGCAACGAGACATCGCGGCGCAAAAGTGAGCAGTTTGATCGTTTCGCATTCTCGAGTCAAAGTATTCAACCGCTGGACGTGGGTACTGCCGTTGCCTCCGGGGAAATAGACGATGCCTTGCTTCTCGGCGCTAACGAGAGAGCGTAGCTGCCAGTGCCTGTAGTCATTAGTTGTTTGAACATGACGGCGCAGGAATAAGATGTATGATGGACGTACTGTGATCGTACAGGTATACGGTAATGTTTCCGCGACTGTTTGAGAATGAGGGTCTCGGTCGGGTAGATACTATGTGATGTTAGTGGTGATGCAACGGATCGGGCCATGATTGATAAGCTAGAGGTTTGATTGATTTCATGGGATACATACTCGCCCTCTTCTACCGCCATATTGATCCCCGCCGCTCCTCAAAGGGAGCGACAATAAAAGAGGGCGTTGAGCCGTCCTGCGGGCAAATACCGATGTGTTCCTTGTGTTTTGACCTTGGTGATGATAGTCAAGCCTCGGGAGTTTGCTAGCTGGTCGCGGGGACTAAGACGAGGCGAGCGGTACGACGGTAACAAAAAACGACGCGATATTCAGAAGCGTGGTCTCCCGATTACCGGACTGTTGGACCGTATTCGATTTAGACTCTTTTATATTATTGGGGCGTAAGGAAAGAAATGAGGTTGGCAATAGCAAGTCGGTTGAATGATTACTGAGGTGGATTATGTAGGAGGATCAATGTCTAAATGACGTTGCTGGGATGGGTGAAATTCCATGGGCTAAATGGCGGCCGTAAGCACTCCTTGTCATGGATGTATCCATTCTAGGTACTTACTAAGGTAGGTACTTGTGCAGTCGTGGTACTGTACTAGTGTAAGTACTAATCCACTGAATGATGCGAAACTAGTACCTATGGACCAAAGTCATTTGCAACAACCTCGGGACAGTCGCAATAATTTGCTCTCCATCACAGTCAAGGATACATTAAAGTAACTGTCTCTTTCTGTCAGTTTGATCAGTTCGAGCCTTTAGTCATATAATCAGAAGTTAAAGGTCTAGCAATAGCACATCACTATCTAAGTTAGGTACGTACCTTTAGAGTTCGATTTGATAATAATCTGATGAACGAGGTTCGGTTTGTATTCATGTCTGCCATTCATCTTGCTGTATTCAAGCGCAATAATGACAAGAAAAATTATACACATGACTGAAGGGATCTGACAGCAGCCGACTGTCGTTATGGATACTAACATTTGTATGTGGCGCATGAATTATAAATGAACGAAATTTAGAGGACAGTAAGCGTCACCTCGATATATACCCTTTGTCTCATCACATATAAATAATTACCATATTGTCACCACCCTTTTCAACCGTGTACTATTTCCACTTCATCGTATAGACGCATCTTCGAGTCGACTTTGTACCTCGTCGTGGTATAAGAGTGACAATAAATGACCATGATTTTCCTGCTCTTGAATTCCCCCAGCTTCCAAGGACAATCCTCTACTTTTCCGAGAATTCGCCAAACACGAGGCATTTTTCTCGTCTTTCAATGTAGCAGCTCATAATGAATGCCACCAAAGCGCCACACCTATCGCACTGAGCGGATTCACATCTGTTCTAGACATCACGCCGACAATAAAAACAGAAACAGCCCCAATAGACATCAACTTACATGTTCATGCCACCGTCTTGGTTGCCTCCTCCTTGAGGGCCACCAAAGAAAAAGGTATCAAAAGGGTTCAGTTGAGGTGCCTCACCAAAGTCATGATGAAGACCTTCCCAATTCATGCTGAGTCCCATGTCGAGCTGTGGCTGGTCCATAGCGGTGAAATCACCGTTTGAAGACGCTCCCAAATTCTGAAGAAACTCCATCGTCTGCGCATCTGGGTAGTCTTGCCCATTAAACTGCGGCTGCTGTCCCCCGAAAGATCCTCCGTTGTTGGATGGCTGCGATGTCACCCTTCGAGGGACAGGTGAAGGGACCATGCCTGACTCCGCAGGAGAGCCTTCTTGTTTCAGGCCAGAGTCTGAAGGGCTTGGCCCACCTCGGGTACGTGACTGAATCAAGTACCCTTCAGCTGACCGCGCCATGGGTGGCGATGGCTGCGCATTACCGTCGCCAGTGGCCGACATGCTTGGAGAAGAAAGGGAGTCGGAGAGGGACAGGTCGATTTGATAAGACGCCTGGTCTGAGCCCTGAGGACGGTGACGTGCTTGGTTAGAGGTCTTTGAAGAGTCAGGTGGCGTGTTCCACGTAGAACGCTGCCTTCGGGCTGCTGGTGCACCGAAACCGCCTGTTGAAGAGGTCATCTTAATGGTGGCCTTGGCCGTTCGATCGAATGCATCTCGGCATGTCTCGGCGGGCGGGCACTTGTCGATCATATCTGTGAGAACCGATTTGGCCGCAAGAATAGTAAAGTCCACTTCATCCATGCTCTGGATCCACTGTCAGTGTATTTCCCCGAGGTCTCTCATTTCGTCAAAACTTACCAGGCGACTCCGTACGATGGGCGAATGCCATATGGCATACAGGTACGAGATTCCTGCCATGAACAGGTGATGGGTGGAAAGATATGTATAGCTCACAAGTCCGCTGAGGTGAAGTTGTCTATACAGACGAAGTATTTTTTGGCCTGCTTCAGCAACCTTGAGATATATACGATCTTCGTCTTCACGAAGCTCTGCTTGGAACGCCGTTGGACTATTGACCTCGTTTGATGAGTTGTACTCGCCCTCAAACATGGCTGGAACACTGAGACTCTGACGATAAAGCATGATGATGGCCTGCCAGTAGTTGAGCTCGAGGAACTCAGTCGAGAACATAACACCAGTCTCCTGTTTTGACGGTGCCGATGTCTTCCATTGGTACAACCTTCGATCTATATCTATGCGCCAAGACCGGAACGAATCGAACTGCACTAGGAATGGCGACGGCAAATGAATATGCATGTCGGGATACTTGCCCTGCACACCAGCTTTGGCGATCTGGGCCTGGTTATACTGCAACACTTGGAGAATCTCGGACTGCAACAATCTCAGGCGGAAGTAATGGTGAGCTACATGTTTGTAGCTGGGTTGGATCTGATCTGACGGTGGATCTCTCAACCCAGTCGGTGTAATATAGTCGTCGTCCAACAATGAGGGAAACTCGGTTGTGATGACCTGATCACTCACGCCGAATGGTCTTCCGACGCATGTGCTGACCAAGCGATCCAGAGAGTACGTACACCACCAAAGGCGTCGTCGCATATCTCGAATCCACAACTTCTTTCCACGAGCCTGAGCGCCATTGTCTCGAGAGCCGTCAGTCTGTTCAGCTTCGTTGGGTCCAGTGTCGATTTCTCGGTCGTCCTCATAGTGTAGACCAAGATCGACTGCGAGTCGCACAGCAACTCCAATGATATACCTGGTCCGTGTCAGTCAGGCGAGCTCCATACACACCACATACGATCAAACAGCACATACCAAAGACCAGGAGGGACAGGACGAAGCAGGGCAAAATTGGCGAGGAGAAGTACGGCTTGTAATACCTCCAGGCCTCCTCCGCTATTGCTCAAGCACGATTCCAGGTGTACAATAGCGCTTGCATGATATTCTTCAGGCTCACATCGGCTCCTGTTTTCAATAGTGGAATCGCCAGATGATTCTGTCTTTACGGGCTCCCCCACAATAACACCACAACCGATAGCGAAGACCATATTCAACAGATACAATTCTCGCGAACCTCGAGCCGGATCCTGAGTCGAGTAAACACGCTCAAACGTTTGCATGAACTCTCCCCTGTGCAAGATGGGGATTTGAGGGTTGGAGTGTTCAAAGTATAGTCTCACAAGTCGCAGGCCAACTTCCTTACTGGGGAAAGTAGCAGGCTTAATAGAGGGTCTGGTATGTAGACCAAAGAAGGAATCGCGCAAAGAAGCTCCATTTCCGCTCGGTTGCCTGGGAGCTCTCGAATCGTTCGAGTTCGGTTGTCCAGCAGCCGAATATTGAACTGCAGCATATACTACCCGCGCAAACGATACACCGGATGCAGATGCAAGAGAGCGAGGTTTCGAGGGGCTTACAATGTTGTTGAGGAAACCCGGTTGGCCTGACTTTTTCTTGAGCGATTCAACTGCTTGACTTTGAGGTCTACTTATACCCCGGTCGCCAGCTTCTGATAGTGCAGAATACCCTGTCTCAGCGGTCGAGTTGATACTGGCGGTGTCGGTGGCTATCCTGGAACATAACTCGAGATTTTCGGCTGGGGGGAACGCAATATTGTTGGCATTGAGCAAGTTCTCGAGCTGATCGACTCGCGTCTCGAGGTAAAAAACATAACTGCGCGGTAGGTCAGCATTCGTTCACGTATTGTTGCAGTAGTTCGTGTAACGCGACAACAAATAGCTGGTAGTGAAGGCACAGCGCAGTGAAATTGTCGCGCGCCGTGACAAAACCCATATCGTACCTTCGTGGAATTTCCTTCTTTGTGATAGGGTCATAGCCAACACAAGCAACTCCTGCCTTGGCGCAACTTGCGCAACTCGGAAGCTTCTGGTCGCAACGGTTCTTACGTAGGCGACAACGGTTACAGGCACTGACGTTGCGAAAGTTACTGCTCTGGCCTGCCTTGGCCGTTACTGTTGGAGAGGCGGTGGTGGAGGAGGCCGAGGCAGATGCGCCATCGGCCTGGAGACGTTCACGGTCACGGTCATGGGGGCTCGGTTGGCCGTTGCGCGGCGATGCATCGTCAAAAGAATTTTGTCGCTGTCGCTTTGCGGGTTGCGAGCTCGGGGACGGAGGGCCACGCGCAGGCATTGTGACGGCCTGGCGGGCAACCGGTGGCGGCGCCGATGGGTTTTGCGACGAGATCGGAAGCGAAGGCGGAGGTGAGACGTCACAGGGTCAATCGGAAAAGCAGTGTCGGTCGAGGGGTTCTTTGGTAGAATTGATTGATGATGGAAAGTGGGTGGGTTTGAGCTGAGCTGAGCTTGAGCGGAACGGAGACGGGGTCGGAAAGCGGAGCGGTAACGTAGATAGGTTGAGTAATCCGGGCCGGGATTAACAATTGACGGAGAACACGGCGGTAAGCACAAACACAAGCACAAAACACAAACTGGAGGAGAAGAAGGCTGCGGCTGAAAGAGGACGCGGGATGGTCTGGATGAAATGAGACAGAAGGATAAATGCGGGAAAGGATCGACAGAGCCGAGGCAGCCACTAACATAGAGAAGAGCTGTCAAGCGTGGGTAACATATTGATAAGAAAAGATATGGACAAACCATTGTAAGATTGGTCAATCCTCTATCAACAGATTAAATATTTATTTATTTCTTTCCTTCTTTCCTTCTTTCTTTCTTTCCACTCTGTGCCTCATCTTCTTCTGTAGGCCTGTCTACTGTAGCGTAATTATATAAAAGGATAGCTATGGAAATAAATTGTTACAGTATCTTGAATAAACAACGCGCAAGTGACATCAAGAAGGTATAATATAAAGAATCTGATTTGGGTTCTTGACGAACATCTCAATTGATGATGAGAAGTAGAAACTGCGAATTAGACTCTGCCAGATGGACTTTCTTTATTGAGGCAGGTGTGTTTACCTATATTTCTGTGTTACACAAATCAATCCATAATTGGTTGTCTGATGAACTTGAAGCTGTATTAGTGGTTAAATTCACAGTGCATCAGTAGAACGAGTGTCATGTTTTACCTACAAGAAACCATTGCCTTAGTAGGTACTAGGTACGAACATCATGATGCCTTGTCTCTGGCACTGGATGCCCGGTCTGAATCATATCATTATAGCTAACTGCTTCTTTCCTCTTTCTCTCTTTCTCTCCCTTCCCCTCTCTTCTTTTCTCTTCCCCGCTTCTCAATACAACAAAGAATTGTCAATATCGATCTTGCCCGGCTACACAGTCGCTTCGGTCCCTCGTCCTCCCCAATGTACCTCTTAGCCTTTGCTGTCAAATATTACCTACCTACATCAAGAAATAGATGAGTGGGCTTTGACATCCATGACAGTAGCACGGCACAGCACAACTCTTCATTAACTTGAGTTTTGACTTAACCCAGATCACCACCTCAATAGGTACCTCTTTACGTGGATGTACCGATTGCCTGATATTATAGGTACAGTGCGATACTTCAACTATACAACCCACCAAGTCTTCAACCGGCTCCGATGTAAGCTGGCGGTTGTCTGCATCAACTTTGGATATGGTTTTCGTTTTCAAAAAGAAAAGAAGGTGTACAGACCTATTCTTCGCATAACAAGGGTCCCATCCCTCCTCTTTCTTCCTCTCCACACCACCCAACAAGTCAATCTGACGCATCAACACTTATCCGTTCATTGGAGCGCACAAATTCCACTCGCAAGCCTCATACGATTGTAATAATAAATCTCGAGGTAAATTCTTGGTATAATCATTGCAACCATACTTCCAAGGACTCTACATCAGTTAAGTCCGGACAAAGCACCGTGCCTCTTCATATCAGATCATGCCTACAGTTGGGTCTAGCAGCGTCTTGTTCTAATGCCTCTTTGGGTTACCGACTGGATGGGTCACAGTCAACGGGTTTATGTAAACACCCTCACTGTCGAACCCACCGTATATGTCCAAAACATTGCAGCACCGGATCAACCATGAGGTGCGGATAAAACCTAGATTTAACTACATCAACAATCAATGCATATGCAATGGTTCAGGTTGATAAATCTTACTATGTTTCCAATTCAGGTTACTCGCTCTTTCTGACCGCCGAGAATACATGTGTTTTGACCGCTTACAGCGCCATGTCCCCCTTGCATCCACAACAACCGTTCATGTTCCATCTTGTCACTTGAAGAATTCGAGAAAAAGTTCTGTGCATAAATCTTGTTCAATGAGACTGCAGTCTTGAAATTACTGCAGACTAGGCTATCCTGTCCTTTCCTTTCTTACACCGCCAGTTTGGCCCCGCGAGGTAGCCAGAACTGAGTAGATCGCGTACTCTTAAAAGCCTGAAAACAAACACTATCGACACATTCGAAGTCACCAACATACAACCCATACCAGCAGACGCCTCTTGAACCTCCAGGGTCGCATTGTAGACGATGCTGCACAAGCCATGGTGCCATCAGCCGTATAGCAATTCCATTATAAAGAATTGTCCCAAAATCAAAACCCAAATATCCTTCTACTTGTCGTTGAATCCGTCCTGTAATGAATCCATAGTCTATGTGTCGTGAAAAAAAAAATCCCAGTTCATCCGTCTTCTTTTTCGTCTTGTTGTAATAAAAACGCCTGTTCCATGCCTCGTCGCTGTGTTGAAAAAATGGGGGGTATTATTCGACCTGGGCCTTGCGTGCCCTTTATACAATCCGTCCCTGAAAGCAATGACGCCAGATTTTGTTCCGATTCTTCGTTTTGGTCGAAACATTCAAACTCCGGGTGAAAAAATCGAGTCGCATGTTGTTGCTATTCCTTGTTGTTGTTTCCCTAAACACTGTTCTCCTCATCATAGTCGGTGAAAAGACTTTCGTCCAAAAGGGGGTCCTCTTCTGGCAGCATTGTGTCCTCCTGAGGACCGCCCTCGGTGATTTGAGAGCTCAGGTAAGCTCCAACAATGGTGATAAGTCCGCTGAACCACCAAGCCAATCCAGAATATCCAGTCTGGAGGCCCCAAGAGTAGAGCAGTCCGGATAAAGTGGGACCCAAAGCACGGCACAAGCTCGCAGTTGAAGCCGCAATACCGTTGATGGTGCCGAGAACCTGCTTAGAGGGCGCTGAGTTGGCCAGCAAGATGGCGTTGCTGGGGTAGGCCATGGTAGAGAAGGTGCACTTCCAGATAACCAGAAGGTAGATCGCTGGCATTCGCATGGAGTCTGGGAGAAGTACCAAATAAGGCGTGACCAGATAGAGCGCAAAGTACGAGAAGGCGAGAATTCGGAAAAGTCGGAGAGAACCAAGTCGTCGAGTAACGGGAGGGACGATAAGATAGTTGGAGAAAAGCGAGTACAATCCCTGAACGGACATAATAATACCGATCATCTTGGTTTCGAGGCCGAATCCGTCAGTGAACTTGAAAGGCAGGTCGTGAACTGGGTGCTCGGGTCGCTTGGTGCTTAGGAATACGGGGAAAAGCTGATCAAAAGTCATAGTGTGACTGCAACACATATTAGAGACTGAAGAACATTCTGAAGTGAGAAAAACTTACAATGCGAGAATTCCGTAAGAGATAATGTTCATGATGACGGGCTTAGTGAATGTCTTGGGCTTGCGCTCTAGAACAGGCTCCAATGGGGCGTCAGTGAGAGATTGGGTGTCGGCCTGGGGAGCAAGTCGGGGTGAGTTCTCTTGGCTTCTATAAGCAGGGAGAGCCTCATCTTCGGAATGCGCAGAGCCAGGGCGGCCGCCGGTAGAAAGGTACTGAACGTGGTGCTTTCCGTCGAGCAGAGCCTGCTTCTCAGGGGAGCGGTCTCGTCCATTGCATTTGGCGACACCACCGAACCAGCTGGCGATGTAGTCTCCGATCTCTCGTCCACGGTCCCTCTGGTTCTTCTTCTCGGCATGAGTCTCATCAAGGAAGAGAAGGCCAATGATGACACCAAAGAAAACAGTGGCGGCACTGAAAAGGTTGGGGAGGAGGTAAGGATATCGGTCCCAGATAGTTCCACGGGCGAAGATCTCGGGGTAGCTGATGCATGGTCGAGCGAGAGCTCCTCCAATCATAGGTCCGACGATAGATCTAAATAGGCAATACGGTCAGCGACTGCTCTCAACAACTACATACATTGCATTCGCTTACCCAATGCACCATACCATAGGCATGATAGTGTAAGCACGAGCTGATAAAATGTTAGCAAAAGTTGTATTCAATTGTTGGAGTCAACTTACGTTGATGTTCCTTGACAGTCACAAGCTCGGCAACAGTGGTCTGGAGTACTCCAATATTGCCGTTAAGAAGACCGCCCAGGGCACGGGCAAACAGGGCGACTGGCAAGCTGGGAGCAAAACCAAAAACCAAGACACTCAAAGCAGTTCCCAACAAACCGAAAAGTAGAACAGGCTTTCGGCCAATCTTGTCGCTCAATCGTCCCCAAAGAACACCCGTTGAGAATTCGGCCAAGGTGAAAGCAGAAGTGACCATGCCAGCGTACACTGAGATCTTGTTGGAATCATCCGTGATGTTGAAATCCTGAATCATGTAGTATATGTAGGGGAAGATGGACATGAATGCGATTGGTTCGCATATTCTGCAGCATGCTGCCAATTGTTAGATCTGACGGAATGCGGTATCATGCGAGTTGAGTCTCATACCTAGAACAAACATCTGCTTTGTGGGAAATGGAGGAAGTTGTCTCTCATTGCGGCTAGCATCACGGTTGGCCGCGGTCATTTGACGACTCCTGGCCATATTTGCTGATTGTGATCCTCCTAAAAGCGTTCTTTTCCGTTTAATGGGTGTCTATTGGTGAATTACTGTCGTCCTTTATTAGATATCTCAAACTTATTCGCCAATTCAGTTGATTCGTTTCGTGGTGTCCAAGGGCATGAGACAAGCGGCTTCTTCAAGGTTGTCGTCGAGAGAAGAGGTGAAAGGTGGTTGTATGTGAATGTAAGAAACAAGCTGAAGCCGGTTGCTTGAATCGATGAGAAGCTGAGTTGATAAACAAGTAGAGAAAGAACACAGGACCAGAATCAAGGTGGTGGAGGGAGAAGGGAGACTAATTAAAGGGTTATAGAAGGTTCACAGAAGGAAAGAAGAAGGACCCAAGATGGGGCGTATTAACTTATGAGAAGCAGCTATGGAGTGGGCGTAGTTACACCCCTCGCAGGCCAGGACTGGGGTGCATGTACTTGTCACAATGATCATCTTGGAGCAAAGACAAAGTAGGATGGATTGATTACTTACTAGGGGCTTCCCTTACCTTGGGGGGGGGGGCTTCTCCCTACCAAGACCACAAGCTTGGAACGAGCGGTGACATGAGCGCCAAAGTGCAAATCTCCTCTCGTGTCCGGCACTAGGTACACTCACTAACTACGCTGCGATGCGGCGAACGGCCAGTTCTTGGGCATGACATGGGTAGTGGGGCTCCAGCCTAGGGCGACACACACCTCAGTCATCCTAGTTTGACAGTAGACAGGGCGGACTGGACTTTGGGCTTAGGCCTGCAGGGGCTGGGTCCCAGGGAGACGGAGACGGGGTGAGCCCTGAGCGACCGGTTGAAAGTACTCATCAAGTACCTGTGCAGGGGTTTCAGAGTCTCTCGTCAGGTTTGCAAGGGCTCATTTCGCAGCCCACGGGGGACGTGTTTTGAGTAATAGCCATGGACTCAAGGTTGGGTCGAGCTTAATTGTTGGGTGCGAATGGAGCTGGAACCGCAAAGCCAAAACAGAAAACACAACCAAACGCTGCGGCTTACCACTGCACCCCGGTATTTCCGCCAGTGGCTAAGTGCATCTTCTTCTGGAGGCACCATCGTCAGAAAGTCCTGACTGCCATGCTATGCCACGACCACATCAGATTGATTCTTGTTTCAAAGCTGGCTGATGCATCCAAAACATCAGCAAGCCCGAAATACGGTCAGTTGACTTCCATGTTATCGCATTGGCTGCAATAGACGAGTTCAACCCACAATGTTGCCCAAAAAGACAGCATAACAGGTATAGGAGGCGGTGAACCGCGAGCAACGGCCCCGGGGCTCGTCACACGGAAATCATCCCCGGGGTCGCCTCAGCCTGGTTGTGGAGCGATAATGTTACTAGGGAAAACCTCCCGGAACTGCACCACACCTCTTCAGTACACAATAGCGTACAGCACAGCATTGAGATTCCAGCGGAGCCGGATGTCTGTCAGTCAGCACAACCGCCAATTGACCTGGCACATGGCATGGCCCGTTATCCCAGTCTTGGCAGTGTGTGATGACGTCGATTTGGGGTAGAGCACAAAAAGATATCAGTTCGGTGTATATTGCGATAGGAGTTGCGGTGTTGTAAATGTCTATTTCGAGAAGTCGATATTGTTGCCCCCACATTCTAAGCCAGCTCATCTGTCAATATCAGGCAGAAGTAGGCAGGCATGGTCATCTCTTTCATGGCAGTTTTCCTTGCATATAACGCTGGCTCCATTCGTAATGTGCTATTCGCTTGATGATTCTTCGTCGTCTGCTCACACCCACCGCCGGCCACCTATTCCGGTACATCTGGGCCAAACATCTCATACCGTTGTTGTGGTTTCCTGAGCGATGGATCACATAGTCAGCAGATGACTTCTATGCATGAAGGAGTCATTCGGGATCGGCCTGCATTGCCAGCAACATCAGAACACCACAGCCTTGTCATACATCAACCATGTTTCACTGCCTACTGCATACGAGCTCGAGACTCTCACCCAGAAGACGAGGAATCGCCAAGGTTCCTCTCCTATTCGGTGTGCAGGGCAGTGCAGCTGGGATATCGTCCCAGATTGTGATTTGTTTGGCCGTAGCGAAGTCGAGCTGTGATTATTGCGTGCTTGTTTTGATGCAATGCTAACCCACGAAATGTCGTCTTTGGCCGGAGGATATCTGTTCCTTCTTTGAAACCAGTCGGCCGAGAATGGCACTACTAGGCCGAGAAGCCCATATGTAAGTGCTGCCAAGCCTAAGGATATCCCTATGTGGTAAGCAGTTGAGACCACTTGCTACAATAATCGATGCAGATATTTGTCCCCCGGTCAGCCGGGGCTTTCACTCCTCTGAAAGACTACAGGTATCTCGACAACGGTCCTTGTCAAAATGAGCCGACAGGCAACAATGTAATTTGATTTGTCGCATATGAACCAGAGCCTGACCGGCCGGTGTCGCCCAGCTGACAGACACGTGGCTTACGTCGACCAAATAGACATATGTGTGCATTTAGAGTCACAGTCATATGTTGGGCCGCTACCTGACATCAATGAGAATTTTTACGACGTCCTCAATGGTCATCGAGATGAGGCGCCATTAAACGCGCAAAACATGTATGTTTGGAGCAGCTAAGTAGGAACGCAATTGACAGTCCCCGGTGAGCTCCATAAAGTAGGGTTAAAAGAAGAGCTACTCATGTGTGAGCGAACAAGGGGTTAGACGTTGAGGTGTGGAATTCTGATCAGGAACCCGAGACATTGTCACCGTCATGCCGCACCGGACCTTTCGCCTACCATATGCACGTGAAATCGGCGCGGCAGCACAAAAGCCACACGTATGTATGTCGGCATCGAAACGAAACTGACAGTGATTAAGGCTTGAAATGTTGTAATTAATGTCATGGTTTCAAGTCGAGGCATCGTACATGGGAACTGTAGGGTACAGTTCTCCCCTCGAGGACCCACGCCAATGATTTGTTCAGTACAGAGTCGCATCCATCTCTGACTCGACTTTGAGCTCGCCAGTCAGTCAAGCGGTCCACTCGCACCCATCCCGCTGGGCCGTAATAAGCCCCGAACGACAGAGACTGCCGGAAGTGTAGCCGACTCCACAGATACAGTTTGTTAGATCGTGTTTAATTAGTCTGCAAGCAGGTTCAGATGCTGGATGCGGTTCTGTACCATACACCCGCGCTTTGTCACCACTCGGGAACCATCCTTCTGCCGCGAGTCTGAATCCATATCTGCACACCGGATGTCGACATTCTAACAGGGTTTGAGTTGGACACTGCCGGGCTGGGGAAGGACAAAGGTAAAAAGAACAGCAGACATTTTTGCCAGCGTAATTGTATTGTCTTGTGCTGCACAGGAAGTGGCTAGAATCTAGGCCTAGCTCCCCACTTGGATGCTCGCGGCTGGCTGTCACAGAAGCGGCATAGTGCAGTATCACTCGCCTGTTTCACACGCGCCCGCGGCTCCCTTTGATCTGTATGCATGATGTGCAGTAGGTGATTGAAATAGACTTGAAATGGGTACCGACAACATGGACGCTTTGAGGCGCCTGCTGGGTAGGTGTCAGATCCGCGTTGCATCTGCAAGTCAAAGTGCAGATGATAGAGTCATATCGTCGGTGAAGTCTGAGACCTCGTTAGTTTTGCGTTGCGCACAAAGTATACCACACGCTTTCCATAGTAACCCGTATTGAGCAACCTCGGCTTTGCTGTCGCTCATGGAAGATAAGGTGTCGCGTCAGCCGTGGATGAGTTGCACATTTACTGTCGTCATCGTCGAGCCCGGGCGCTTCCTGTCGTCCAATAACATTGTCTACCTCTTCCCATTTGAAATCCCTGCGAGAGCCGGAAAGGACTTCCTGGCTTCCGGACTGGTAGAAGTGGATCATCGTAGTGTTTGCCGGTAGAGCTTGAGACGCCGCGGGAGGTCTCGTGCTACCAGACGACTACCTTTCTCGTAGCCTGTCGCATGGCGCCCCGCTCGAGGGGAGAAGCCGAGTGGCCATAAAAAAGAGCCGGACTCGTTGGCCTCAGGGGAAAAAGGGGGCGACGGGCAAGCGACCCGGTGGGCTGGGTTGATCTGATGCATCTTGTCGATTGTACCGTATGTACAAATGAGGTAGTCTCGGTAGGGGAAGGCCATTCCATCCCATCCCATCCCATCCCATGTCGCAGACTACTGCAACTGTGTTATGAACTGCACCTGGGTACGCAATGACAGATGGAACCCCGCCCGCCCAAGAAAAAGTGAGGCAGACAACGGGCTGACGCCAGACAGGCATAATTATGTCAAAGAGGACGAGCGGAGAGAAAAAATCTCGTAGAGTGTTTCAGAAGAGCCTGTAGAAATGTCAAACCCAGTAGGCCGGGTGGCCCGATCCAAACGGATCGCTGGAGACAGGGAGGGCAACACGGATGTTTGATTTCTTATGAAGTAATGAAGGCAATTGAGCCACGCTTCCACAGCCACGACCATGGCTTTCAGTTCAGTTCGTCGACAGCGCCGCACAGTAGTCCAATGCAGCCATCTGCACGACGGTTGAAAATAGTGTGACATGTCGCTCGCCCTGCTTCTCGTCGCCGTCGCCGCTTTCGGGCCAGCAGCAGCACCGGAACACTGGCATCTAACGTCGGAGCCCTCAACTCCGTGCAACGGCAGGCTCTTGTGGTGTCGATTGTTCCCTCATCATGGCAGAAATGAGAGGATCCATCCGTCATCTCGTGTTGATTACCGTGACCCCGCAAGCCTTCGGCGTCGACCGTAGGTTACTTTACTCTCTGTAGCGTCAGCTTGAGCACGTACACGCACGTACTGCAGTTTAGTGGTCCTGGGGGATGCTTCCGGGGCATTGAGCAGCCCTTGTCCTAGACTGGCACTGAAGGGAGAGAAGAGAAGAAGAAAAAAAAGCCTGCAGGGGTTGAATTGACCGCTCTGTTCGCCCCGGTTCTTGTTGGAATTCTCGAAGGTTTCGAAAAGGGGGCCAGGGTTAGATTTAGCGTGGGTTGCGAACTCGAACGTGCGGGTGGTGGGAAGTGGAGTGGCACCAAGAAAAGAAGCAAAGAAAGAGGGGGGCCTTCTTCTCATGCAAGAGGTAGAGAGGTGTGAGTTTAGTGAAAGGGAAAGCCACAAGGCAGTAATTAATTTCGAGTTTTTTTCTTGCTTGCTTGCTTGCCTTCTTGAGCTCGGGCTCATTGTTTTTCTTCTTTTTCTCACTGAAGCTGCCTCTAGTAGGTTAGTACATTCCAAGTAGACTCTATGTAGCTGCCGGGCTCTTTGCTTTTTTCCCCTCGTCGTTTTTTTGGTTGAAAGCGGCTCTTGATCCCGTGATTTAACGACGGCAATCTCCATTTCGATTTCAATTTCGACTTTGCCGTCTGTAGTCTACATAGTGTAGGTCTACCTACTGTACTAGCCATCCTTGAGAGCTGTGACGGGGAAGATAGCTTGGATGATCCGGACGAATTGGATTTGCACCGCCAACTCCCTTTGACCACAAGCAAAAGTTACAGATCCTACCTCACAGTCCAACCTTGGTACTGCTAGCACTCTTGTATGTACAATTTTATAAGTGACACGAGGATGATGGTGATTCATCTCGTGTAATGTGACATGATACAGAAGTCGGTCACCATGATGATGATGATGGTTGCTACTGTTGCCAAAAGTTTCAGCTCCCTGCATTGTTGCTCTCCACCAACGGAGATAATCACCAATAGTTCACAAACAAGTCACATATTAAGTGAGGAGTTTCAAAGGGAGGAGTCTGAAAGATAGATTGCTCAAGTGGAACCCCGGCCGCGGGTAAAGGATAATCTTGACCGGTTTTGTTTTATCATTTGATGGTGGAAATGCAACTAAATTACTGGACAAAGCCTGGAGTGAGTTAAGGGTCTGGTCTTTGCATCCATTGTCGATGGGTGGATGCTATTGCCTAGTAAAGTTTCGTTCGTCTCAACTCGACTTGATTTCTCGGTACAGCACATCACCAACACAGCAGAGCAAAGCACAGCTCAGCACATGCTGTAGCATATGCATATGCATCTCGTGCCTTGTTACAGCCTGATCCCCAAACTTTTTTTTTGTTAAAAAAAAAAAAACAGAGCCTAAGTGACTGAATTTCTCGGCCCCGCTTCGTCACGGTGATCAATTACTTGTTGGTGGCCGTTTTGCTAGTGACGTCCGTTCACTATGCATTGACTTTTTTTCTTCCTTTCTTTCTCCTGTAAGCGACTTCACGATACTCGACTTACACCGTATCGAGGTCTGTAGGTAGGGATGGAGAATAAATGTTCTACATTATTTTAGTTCTGCAACTGTTACCTCTTACATCATTCCTCTTCTGTTCCCACATTGAAATCTCGCTGATGATCTGGCACTCGCAGGTAAGGCGGTTCCAGATCATCGGGTCATAGTAGTCTTGGTGTACTTTTCTTTGCTTCACTGTAGTTTTTCGCAATCTCCCATCTGCAGCCTTAACCGTCAACTTTCCTCTTCCGCCTACGCCGCACATCTCTTCACCAATGAGCGATGTTACTGTACAAGTAGCAAAGTAAACATTAATTCCATCTTGAGGAGACAACAACAAAGACAATGCCGGTTGACCATGCCATCGATATTAAACTCGGTGAGGTTGATCTACTTCACCGACTCGACTTACATCGACCAGCCCAGACCAAGACATGGCAGATTTCTCCATAAAACGGCTTTGACTTTTTCATTGACGCACTTGCTATTATTCACTCAAACGAGGCCTGCCCTACCCTGTCGTGTCTCACTTGGTCATGTCCCAGGTCCCTTGCTGTCGATCCATTCCTGAGCGACCCTTGCAAACTGTCTTAGAGTCTTTTTCCTTGGCTTTTGACTCAGATGTCTTGCCCTGCTTTTTGCCTTCCTCTCTTCACTAACAGCACATCAAATTGTGCAGTCTATAGTTGAAAGTATCCATTGCCAGCGCTTGGATCTCACCGGCCCCCCGCATAAGACAAACAAGACCTTGATCGAGAGCCGACGTTGCACAGCATGGGGGCTCGCTTCGGTTCTGTCTATGTCCCTGTCTCGTCACCATCACTATGGGCGTGTATTAAGGAGAAAACTCGACGAGGAGTATGAATTAGATTCGGGTACCAAGAAAAAAAAAGAGGTGAGGAAACCAGGTTCTTGTCAACAAGGCTCGCTCAATATTACGTCCTGCTGCTATCCCGGCGGTGACAGCTGATGCAGTTGAGACAAAATCGAGAACGACGTGATTTATCTTGCCCTGCCCTGCCCTGCCTTGTCGTGGCTTGCCATACCTGGCATTGCACATTGATCACCGTACGGTACAATTGAGTGATTCGTCACTTCTCGCTTCTAACATGCAGTCTCGCGTGCAAAGAGAAAACAGTCGTCGGTATACGGACATCCTGGCTGTGAAGCCAATAATCCTAGGGCTCAGACACGGCACAGTCTCACAGCCGAATGCACCCTTGGTAATATGCTACTTTATAGGTATAGTGACAGATTATCCGACTTTGCGGGCGGAATGTATGTAATCTGCACCTATCGATCCGCCTCTCTGTCTGCATTTTCGACAACCAATACTACTGTACATTCCGATACTATTCGTGGCTCTCACGGGACTCAGTTAAGCGCCCTCAACTTCGCCTACGTCTCCTCAGCCTTCAACATGGTTCTTCTGTGCATCCTCGAGCTCAGCAACATTGGACCATGCAATCTACGACCTTACGAGTGCGAACTATCTTACCACAAGTGCTAAGTCAGACTCGGGTAGCAGTAATCACAATCCTGTTATACGCTTTGTTCTTGTTGTTAACACTGACCTGTCAGTACAGCTAATTACTTATCACGTCAAATTGCACGGGAATAAAATGTTTCAAATGCCCATCTTACACTGAAACATGGCATCTTGCACTTGCAATATGGCTCATGCTTACAGTACATTTCAGGTACTCAATCCCACCCATATCGGAACATCACCTGATCAATTTGTGACATACCCTTCCAGGAGAGGACTCACCTTGGCTACGACGCTACTATGTATCTTGTTGGACAGGATTCAAACGAACACGGGAATAAAGCCACTTGTTCGATGTCGCGCAAGGAATCGGATGCGACGTACGTCCCTTGTCAATTCACAGTTGCAAGGATCATTTGCTATTTTCAGCTTTGTGAGGATCTTTCCAAACGGATACGGTTTTCGGTAGCAATGCATCCCACCGAATTGAGAAGATGGACCAAGGGATGTTGAGACTTCGTCTTGTTGAAACTGACGTATCTCAATGTCTTACCAGTCGGTGAGCATAAACCAGTACTGTGTTCCGTCTTGACGTCGAGGTTGCAATCAGCAGGGTTCGAACGGGGAATTTCAAGGGAGTAAGTAATCTTTGATGTTCCTGGTCTTAATGCGACGGGTACATCATCCGGACCGTCTTATCTTCAGTCCGTTCTTGCAAAGGGGCAACCGCGAAAACCTCATTATTTCCGGGATGTGCGCCTCTTTGAGGCGAAAGTCCAAGGGAAGGGTCCGCCTGGCCTTGCGTAAGCAAGCTTCCTTGGCTGCCTAGATGTCAGGACCGGCTGAAGCATGGTAGATGCTTACTCTAGCTCACGGTTATGGATAAGTTTCCGTCAATATCCTGCTATGATACATATCAATCAAGCAGGTTCCTGCGATCGATCGTTCCCGATACAGACTTGATAGCCATGTATGGTCAGCACAAGTCTGTATGTTCTTGTCAGCCTTGATGGAAGAGAACAGAAGGGCAAGGCTAACACCGAGTGGCTTTAGACGAGATTGGTAAGTGAGTGAACATACAGGGGATTATCCCCGGTTTGAGAGACATCCTACAGAGATACCCTGTGGAATCAAACGCCGGGCTATCTTGTCTCGTTGTCCCGCAGGAGACTAAACAACCTGGTCAGCCCTGTGTGCTTGAGCCGTAGGCAGTCGCGGCTTGCGGGAGAGCACCCGAGTTGGTTGCCCGATCAGAGGATAGTTCCCATTTGGGGGATCGCGCCCGTCGACCGTACCGATCCCGCGGTTCGGTAGCTGCATGACAGAGGCAAAGACGGTCAGAAGCAATAATGAAGGGAGAAATGATGGTGTTGTCACGGGCCTGATTGCAGCCAACCACATCTCGAGGACAATAGGACTTGTCACTCACAAGCTACCTGCGTTATATTGCGAGAAACTGTATGGCTTTATTGTGGTAACCTGGTGCCAGGGCAAGAAAACACTCTGCTCTGTAACGCGCGAGTTGATTGGCAAATGGAGCGGTATAAGCGCGTGGTTGGTGATGCTGGAGTGACGCGGGTTACACAAAGTTAATTCCGAGCTATAGAGACTTTGTTGCCTTTGTTCTCTTGTCAATGGATCTTGAATGAGCTCTGGTGCTGTGTAGCGCGACCTTTCTGCATAAACTCCCATGTCAGACGTCCTTGTATTGAGGCTGAAGGTTGGCATGTGAGCAGCCTGGTTCGACTATTGATGCACGTCGCTGCTATTGTCAGGGTCATCAAGTGCCTTTGTCGTTGTGTCTGTGCTGTGTGTACCTCCGAAGACACTCTCAAAGTCCCCTAGCATGCGGCTTTTGATTCGCCCATGAGGATTCGCATCATGAACTGAATTATGACTATGAGAAGCTGCTACGACATGCTGTAAGCGAGGGTGATGAGCAGCGTACCTGATGCTTATGTGATGCTACTCAAACTTCCCGGGTTTACCGGTGATCCCGTGGTTGTACAAATGAGTCAAGTAAGAACGTGTATGGAAGTTGCGATCTGTTTTTGCCGAGGTTCGAAGGATTGATGTCCATGTCATGAGCGCTGAATGTTAACTTACTGCATAAAGTTGATGCGTGTCTAGCTCTATTGGGAAACCACCGAGCATCATCACACTGGTCAGCTAAAACTTGCTAGGACTGACATTGAATGAGTATTGAAGATGAACTGATGTAAGTTGACGATAGACGCTGGCTTTCTATCTTGTAAACTTCATATTATGGGACTCAGGATAAGACTCTGTAAGTTTGGAGACAAATGTAAAGTCCTGTCGGTCAATGCTTGAATATAACAAAAAAAAAGTATAGTATTTTTAAACTATAAATTAAAGCATCTACTGAACATTTGATAGATTAAAGTCAAATGATAATAGGAATATAATGTTCCATTTTTATATAAAAAGTGTTAACCCTATACTCTTGGGATGTTCATTTTACTCCTTGTACTCAATCCCTCTCAAAGCATAATAGCTGTTAATATCCTCAATATGGAATATTTTCATTTTCCCGCCCAGATGGAAAAACCTTGATAAAAACTTTATGGACAACTCGTTCAACTCTATCACTTGGTCTCGTATATATAAACAACAACTGCTTCATGTCTGCTCTCAACATCCATGTGATAGATACCATCAATACCTTTCAGAATCGCATTCAAACACAGTACAAATATCCGACTCGTAACACTGTACAAGTCCATTGCCTTGGTACATATTCAGGGTTCCAAGGCATCCAGTCCGTCATCGGTTGGGCATCACCCTCCACTCTGACTCCGAGGTTAATTACAACATTGCAACTTTTCCTCTTTCCTAAAAAAAAAAGAAGAAGAAGAAAAAACAGATACCCCAACACTGCATACGAGTATCGCCAATTTTAGAAAGCTTTTCACAATGGCTGGCAACAAGAAGAGCGACAACACCAAAAAGGCCCAGGGCAATGCCCGCAAGGCAGAGTCCGCTGCGGCAAAGCAGGCTGTCGAGGACGCCCGTCAAGAAGCCGCTGAGGCAGACAAGTGGAGCAAGGGAGCTAAGAACAACTCCAAGAAGTGAGTATCACGGTGCAAGGACGTATCTTGTAGGGGGGCTGACGTATAATTTTTCCTCACAGGGAAGCTGCCGCTGCAAAGGCTGCTGAAGCCGAGAAGAAAAGAGCCGAGAAGGCTGCTCTCGAGGCCGAGGAAGATGCCAACACTCCCGCAAAGGGTCCCAAGAAGTCAAAGGCTCCTGTCAAGAAGTCGCGTGGCCTTGACCTCTCACAACTCGACGACGATAAGCCTTCAGACATCAACGCCACCGGTATCGACAACGCCCTCGATGCTCTGTCTCTGACAGGCAGCAAGGATGACGGCAAGGTCGACCGACATCCCGAGCGACGATACCCCGCAGCATATGCCAAGTATGAGGAGCGACGGCTCGACGAAATGAAGAAAGACGGTAGCGGCGTCGGACTGCGTCTGGACCAAAGAAAGACAAGAATCAGAAAGGAATTCGAGAAGCATCCCGACAACCCTTTCAACCAAGTTACGGCCTCATACAATGCTACAAGGGAAGACGTTGCGACCATCCGTTCTCAGGAGAGAGCCAAGATCGAGCAGCGTCTCGGACGATAGAGCCTACTTTCATTTTCTTTTTTTCTTTTTTTTACGCTTGCGAGGCAGGTAGACATGATGAGGGGTGGAGGTACGGACGACAAAGAGGGATAATGAAAAGGTTTTTTTTTATGATGGAACGTGTTTAGGGAATACCCAGATTATGGGTGGCATCTTTGCAGCTTTTTCTCAAGGCTACCATTATGCTACAGTTTTCGACTACGGGCTCAGAGTGCAGTATATATGTCAATAGATTTAAATGGCCAAATAACTCTTGTCGGCATGGGGACATGATATTGATGCAATAGTCAGAGTACCCCTCTGGCATGACCCCGCCATTGACCCGACTAGCAGGCATCTCTGGCAGAAATTCGGAGTAGGTAAGGTGTAGGGTAGCATCTATGGAAGTGCTGTCATGACATCCATTGCTTGTGTAGAGCTGTCATGATAGGTTTTGCGGCGAGTTCCATGTAGCATTGATACCGTGGAAATCAACCTTGTTGAATTAGTCTTGAGGATATGTCATAACAACTTTCACATGTGTACGTCTTGTCGCCGTTCCTCATGACTTCCATTTTACATGAGTACCCCGCTGTCGGGTGTTTTCCAGCTTCACCGCCTGCCACATCCCAAATCATAGCTCCTAAGCTGGCGCAGATGCATTTGTCTCAGTCAACATAAGCTTTACAATTTCAATATCGATCCTTATCGTCTTTCTCTAAACATCTGAACTCATGCGTGTGTACAGACATTGCAAACTTGATAATCAACCGCGACTCAATCAATAATGCCGCCTCTCAATATGAGCGCATTGCCTTCGCTGCGCAAACAGCAGCTCCTCTCCGAATTGTTCGTTCGACTTGGCCGACTAACACTGACCTGATGAACCTGACTGACAGCGAAATTGCAGTGCTGGACTCAAGCAGGCTTGTCCAGAGGGGATGTTCGTTAGTATCACCCCAGGAGATGCCACGCTCTGGTCTGGAGTGCTCTTTGTTCGCAAAGGTAAGAGACGTAACAGCGATGCTAATCTTGCAATACTGATCACCAATGATAGGTCCCTACTGTCCTGCTATACTCAGATTCCAAATATCCTTCCCCGATTCGTACCCTCAGCTTCCGCCTCTAGTTGTCTTCACGACCGACATGTTCCATCCCCTCATCACGCCCTTAACGACATACATGTATACAACCGACATCCAAGAAAGTGGTACTGTGAGCGCATCGGACCAGGAGCGACTACCGCCAGGTGGATTTAGTCTGCGCCATGGTTTCCCAGACTGGTTCGGACGAGGTAGGCGGAGCATGGCAGAGGCGAAACAGACCGACCAACAATTGGTAACGAGTCCCGACGCTGCTACAACCAGTACCGCCGCGACGTCAACAGTAGCAGAAATTCCGTCGTATATGCGTACGGGTCAAAAGAGTGTTTCGGCTTACGGAGTCCTACATTACATTCGCAGCGCCTTTGATGACGAAGCGGTTCTCGACTCGGTGCCCCTCACAGCAGCAGGGAATCCAGGAGCATGGCATGCATGGAGGACGCACCGAAAAGCGGCAGGGAAGCTTATAGAGGATGCAGCCATTGAAAAAGAGCAAATGAGCAAGGAGAATGACCAGCAAGCTACAGACAGTGCTAACCCTACACCTGTAGCAACGCCGAGGCGGCCTGGAGAATGGAACTGGGATGGGGTATGGGAAGACAGGGTGAAGAAGAATGTTTCATCTAGCTTATCAGAACCCGTTCTGTATGGCGAGACAAAGTCGTCGGATGACCTGGTAAGCTTGTTCTTTTTGTTTGGCGATAAGATAATGAAACCCTGCTAAACTCGTACAGATCAAGTTCCTTGAGATGGAGGATAACGATATCGATTCGGTAAAGGATAACCTTCGTCGAACACTTAACCAAACGTAAACTCTGGAATGATGGCTACTAAATACTAGGCAAGGCACTGATGCATGGGGTATCCTGACACTTCTTGATGTATTTGCCTAGCGGCCAATTTCCCTTTCTTGATATGCCGCTGGCTCCTTGCCTACTTAGGTGATCAAGTATGGCTGGGTGGTCGTTGTTGCTCTTTGATGGAATTATCTTCTTTGACACCGGGGCAAGAGTATCAAGAGAACCATCGTGTCGAGCCTGCCAGCGATTTGTTAGGTCTTTTTTATGTTTTTCCAAACCGCAAGAGCAATTCGATACCCCTGAAATATTACCTTCGTCCGCTTTGGTAGAGTTACTGTGAAAGACTGTTCGCATTAAACATCATATTCGTCCCCTTTATTGTATGGATAAAGTAGGCCAGTTTTGCACTGTAATTTTCCGACTGCTCCATTATCGCAGACCTACCTAGCAGGCAGATATACCAGTTTTCTATATGCCCAGAACATAATAGTTTGTTACTTTGTCAGTATCCAGCTCAAGTCAACCGGCAGCCAGTCCACTCATATCTCGAAAGACTAGACAAGGGGATATACCAACTATCAGTCGCCACAGACAAAAACTGCATGCATGACGATGACGAACACGGGCTACGAAACCCCCTTCTGGGCGGATCTTGATGCCTGCGCACGCGCAATTGTCTATGAAAAGCCAGATGGGCTGAGGCCTACGAGGTACAGCCGAAACTCACAGCAAGACATTCGGCACAAAGAGAACCGACCCAAACACGATAGCGTAAAGGAGATCCAGAGCTTGCAAGGAGATGGGTCACTTACAGTTAACAAGAGAAGAAAGTACGGAACGCGACTAGCAGATGCAGAGAAAGAGAACGTGAGGACGCCCCAAGATAACACGACTCCGAGCATTCAAAGCGGTCGAAGCATGCACAAACCCAAGTATCGGGTACAATACGATAGCCCGCCTCGACTTTTGGGAGTCGCACCTCCACCCCAGCTATCGGTCAAAAAGAAGAGACAAACGCAAACACACATAAGCTTACAGCATGGCCATAATAACTCAGTATCTCCCTTTTCCTCCACCACGTTGCCGGCGGCATATGAGATGCGGCGCCCTGCCAAGATCCGGCCCCCTTTGACCAATATATACGACAAAGACGACATGCTCACAGGAAAGGTGCCATTTGTGTCTCATGCAATCTGCAGGCCCGAGCATCGTCTGCCCCTCGATGATAATTTGCCGTTTCCGCCGATCAATAGTCTCACCACCCTACCACATCCGAGGGTAGTGTCTTGCCTGGCACCAAATATCAACATCGTACCGGAAGTGGCTACTATAGAGGCAGGTCACAATGTATTCTGGGTAGCTATCGAAATCTCTGCTACTCCCTGGTGTGCACCAGAGAAAAGGATTCAGACAGGAGCCCCCTAGGAGCGATCTGATCTATTCATGGATCTGGCTGGTCTGACTCGAGATAACACCGAGCGTAGGTGCAAAGAATAAGCTCAAACAGACTGATACTTACAGCGAGTGCAGTTGAGGACGTATCTGGACCAAACGCCCTATATGATTTGGATGTTCAAATCCTACCTACAGAACAGTCGTCGATTATCCGTATCCTGCAGGAGCAGCCTTTCCCCCTGTAAGTGTGCAGAAAAGAGGTATTTACACAAAAAGCGCTCGCTGACCAGTCAACAGCAAACGACTTAATCTTGGATCCAGTACCTTCCTTTTAATTAAAGTAGGAGTTTATGTCGCCGAGGACACGCAGAAAGAGAGGCGAGAATATGCCCGGCAAGAGATAGATGACTTGATAGAGACACTTGAAGAAGAGCTCGGAGACTCTACCATGAGCTATATGACAGTGCGATTATCACATCGCCTTCCAGCACCTTCAGAATGGCAAGATGTTGGAAACACGAACAACGAGATGTTCAGTATGCAGAGCAAGGTTGAAACAGTAGCCACAGCCTCTGTGAAATTACACAATACCAGGTCGCTCTGGTCCCCTGCGCCGGTACTGAAGTCCAATCCATTGCTGCCACTGATCGAGAGACACTGGGGTATCACAAACGCGAGGGAAGTACTGCGACGGATTGCCGCTGTAAGTCATATCTGTTCACTTAAAGATGTTGGCTGATAATAAATAACCAGCCGGAAAGTGAGGCGCCAGAATCACAAACCCCATTGGGTGATAGTCACACTCCTGTTATCCCTTTGAGAACCGCGAGTCTTCAGCGACATCGTGGCAAGGTTGAGCCTGATCACATCACAACGTTATCTCGCGCCCGCTCTCAATAGGAAATAAGAGAGGACTCATCCAGATGCGGCAGTTCGGCGACGACTTGCGTAACGAGCAACAGACCAGAGGCCCCGCTGGCGTTGAGGGCTGACACTAACAGGGACATGGGGGCAGGCAGTCCAGCCTCCACGCAATCAAGAGACACAGATTTTTCGTGCGGAGAACCTGGACTCTCTACTGCCAAAGGTCAAAGGAGTTCTTCAGGGAGGTCTGATAGCAGCAATTTGTGGAAGAAGCGGTCAATAGGGACTGAGACTCTGAGGGGATTGTTTCCATCGATGGCGGTGCAGTCGACGCCGACTGAAAATCGGGAGATTGACAGACAGCCAATGCGGGAGGAGGGAAGGAGACTCCGAACAGTGTCGCCGACCCATGACAAAGGCGAAAAGGATACAAGCAAATGGAGATGGGCGACGTGGTTTTAGTCTAAGAAGTTTCCGTGCACTTAGTCGGATTCGCATGTTTTTGTTGGGTTTGCTACGAGAAAAAAGCTGTCGCTACCCTACTTGACTATAATTCATCCTTCCAGGGAATAGAGATTTGAGCGCCCTTGCGGGCAACAGTCAAAGCAGCTGCTCGATTAGCCGCGGTGACAGCGGCTTCGATATCGAATTGACCACCCCTGGCAGCGACCACGGCCAAAGAGTAAGAACCAACAAAGGTATCCCCGGCGGCCGTGGTATCCACTACAGTTGTCTTAGTTGCTGGAAGCAATGCACTCTGGCCCTGACTGTTGACGAAGTAGACGCCACGACCTCCTAGAGTAATGATGACATTGTCAACTCCACGTTCGATAAAGACTTGACCAATACGGTTCAGGCCATCGAGGTCATCGAGCTCAGATTCAGCACACTTGGCTAGAATCGCTGCTTCAGTCTCGTTGACCACAAGATGTGCGAGCCCATCATAAGCATCTAGAGGCAAAGGCTGAGCGGGAGCTGGATTGAGAAGCACGGGGACACCATCTCTCTTGGCAACCTTCAAAGCCTGCATGACCGTATCGAATGGGATTTCGAGCTGCATGATGAGAAGGTCAGGACGAGGGCCTGGAAGAGTCTCAAACTCGGCGGGCCGAAGAGAGTGGTTAGCCTCAGGAGACACAATAATACGGTTCTGGCCTGAGGGTTCATCAACAATAATGATGGCGATCCCGGATTTTTGGTCCTGGCGAGCAGTAACCGCGTCAACAGAAACACCAAAAGAGCGAAGACTCTCAAGCAGGAGAGTACCGTATGGATCAGCACCAACGGCGCCAACCATGGACACGTTGGCCGAAGGGTTGGACAGGTCAGAATCCCGGGATAGTTTGCCGCAAGCCACAGCCTGGTTGGCGCCTTTGCCGCCTGGCGAAGTGTTGAAATGGGTTGAAGTGAGTGTTTCACCAGGCAGTGGATGGTGTGGGACGTAGGAGACGAGATCCATATTGAGAGAGCCCAGGACCGTAATCTGCGGAGCGCTAGCGTGGGAAGCCATGATGAAGGGTCGCAAAAGAAGTTTGAGGCGGTCCGAGGCGGTTTTAAGCGGTTGAACGAACAAGCGAATCCGAGGAGGCAATATTTCGCAGAGCAACGTTGTCAAGAGAGGAGACGCTGTTACTGAAGCGCCACGTAAAAGGCAAGGCGAACGGATGGCCTAGGTGGTGTGCTGTAAGAGGCACAGCACGCAGAGAATTGTAGGAACGGAATCTTTCTCTGCGAGTCTCTACCCGAGTTGGTATTGCGGATGGTGCTGTGAAGATTGCTTGGTCAATGGATGCTCATGACTTGTCGTCTAGGTTGTCAGAAGCCGAGTCAGGTGCATGTGCGTGCCACTAATTTCTAGTACCTATTCGATAGCCCCCCCACATGCCCCAGGAAGGTTAGAGGGGCCCGGGCAGCTTCGATAGATTACCTATGGAGACGGAAAGTTCCTTTCTGCCAGAGTTCTACTATCTTAGTAGACCTCCGTGAAGCAGGTAGTACAGTACTCATCAGGAAATCAGCTTGGCGGAAGCCATTGACAACACTGGTCGTCTCTTTCCAATGATGCTCTGCGTGTCGAGATTTTGGCAATTCTAGCACGCTGAATCCAATCACTTCTTCTTTGGTGGAGTCGACATCATATAATTAATTGAATCTCAGGTATGGATATGTGCTTAAACACTCCCGCGTTGTTCTAGCGTAGGTAGGTAGGCAGAGTAAAAGGATGGGCGACGGCCTTGTTCCGATGGACCAATGGCAGCTTCAGAAATTTATGCACAAGTGCCGGTTTACAGTCATCTAGTCTCGGTACCGAGGGCACATCTCGCCTCATTAAAGGGCTGCTAGCCGAAGATCAGTAGCCCAAAGTAATAGACATCAGAGGCAGAAAGGCAACGGTCCCTTGCGCAGGAGCGACAGTGGCTGCGGCAACTAAGGTTTAACGTTACTAGTAGTTAGTGAGGTTGGCTACCAAACTAAGCCTACTTGCAGGTACTGACTGTAACCTTTAACTTACCTAGTCTGGGCTACCAATATTAGTTGATATAGCCTTAGGAAAGCCACGTTTTTGATAGCGTATTGGATTTTGCCTCTCTCCGTAACAACCCAACTAGCTCTGCACCCAACCTGTTCCTCTGCCTTGCGAACATGAGCTTGAGCCTCGGAGCTTGTGCTTTGACCTCACTGATTCAGGGTTCAGGTCTGGGCATCGCCCTAGACCGAGAGCTATCCGAAGGCGGAATGCAGCGCGGATGAAGTGGGATCATTTTGACGTTAAGTCCCCTCTGATGAGCGTCTGGCAAGTTCCGCAGAATACTGCACCCGGCTGTCAATGCCAGTGGGTTCCTTGTTCCATCTGTCCCGGATATCACCTGCAGCGGATTCCCTAGGGTCTGAGCCCGAAGGAGTGGAAGCGAGTCTTTAGATAGTAGGTAGCTATCTGTCGGGAACTAATCAATCCAATCATCGACCAAATATTCGTAGATTGTATAGGTTACATCACAGTGTAGTTGTAAGTGATTGTCTTTGGTAATCTGTTCCCACAAAATGGTACCCCTAGGTCGTCGACATGGCTGAAAGATCGTCCCAAGTACTGGCCATCCATGTTTGAGGCTCATCGAAGAGATTGCACATAATTTACTTTGGCATTTCTGGTCACCTTTACTGGTGATGACGTTGTATTCTGCCACTGTAACATTGAACTGTCGTCATTATGCCCAGTCAAGTACGAAAGTAGATGTTATATCCATGGACTAGTCAGTAGATACTGATAAGTCATCATTTTGTCACAGCTGCCTGACTTGTTTCCAGATTAGTACGCATGGATCCATATCATGGGAGGACCATTGGGCTTCACCCTACTAGAGGTGTGGCCTGATCACCCACGGGTGGCTTCAATCTTTCTAGCAGGAAGGGACGGGACCCTTCTTTCCGTATGTGAGCAGTGACTCACGAGAGCAACTATGGATACCTATCATGTAGCCAAGAACTTGCCTTGGTACCTCCTTCCAGTCTTGGTCCTCCGTAGAGGATTATATCTTTTGCTCCCTACCTATAGTACCTTGAACGACAATGTGTACTTTAGTTTCAGCAAACACCTGAAATACCTGACTCGCTCTTGGAGAAGGCTTGCCTGCAATGGTAGAACACTACCCATCTGTGCACATGCTTGGATCAGCTCTTGTCCTTGCGAGTTTGTTAATATTCTGGGCCCACAAACATTTCCAACCTGCGCTGCCACTTCCCCCTGGACCACCATCTGAGTTTCTTCTTGGCCATACCCGTGTTATACCCAAGGAGAACGCTGCCAAGACTTATTCAAGATGGTCCAAGGAATACAGTAAGTTTGTTTTCCACTCAGCCAAGGTGATGTGAAATATGACCCCCCTAACTTTAATTTCGAAAGACTCGGATATCATTCATGTTAAGTCTCTAGGCCGGTCTACAATTGTCCTTCATAGCGCAGAGGTTGCCAAGGATATACTTGAGAAGAAAGGCGCCAATTTCTGCGATCGACCTAGGTTCACTTTGTTGGAAGTGTACGTTCAAATTCCCCTCTCTTAACTTACTAGAGACAAAAATAGGTCTTGTTACTCACGTGGCCTTTCTGTAGGATGGGATGGGGAAGGACGTTGACCTTCATGCCGTTTGGAAAACGCTGGCAAATGCACCGAAGGTTTCTTCAGACATCGTTCAGCAACACCAATGTCCGCCAGTGGCATGAACTGCAGAGAAATGAGGCACATCGTGCGATAAAATCCATTATTGAAAGGCCTGATACATGGGAAAAATCCTTACGTCGATTTGCGGTGGCCATTGTTTTGCAAGTGAGCTACGGCAAGGAGGTATCAAGCGATGATGACCCTTATATCCGTATTGCTAACGATGCCATGTATGCCACCGGTAATGGTGGAGTTCCTGCAAATAGTGTTGTTGACCTAGTTCCGTTTGGTATGAAGTTTATCAGCAGGGATTAGGGATATCCTTGCTAACAGGCCGAGTCTAGTTCGCTATCTCCCAGATTGGCTTGTTAACGACTGGTCTTTACGGTTTGCTCGACAATGGCGATGGGCTATCACCAAGCTACACGACATCCCGTTTGCTGCCGCACAGGCTGAGCGTGTAAGTCAGTTCAACTCGCATGAGCTACTCTGTATACTACGCACCTCTGATCGAAACACTAACTCCTCTCCTGTTACACAATGGCGAAATTCCTTCCAATACTTCTCTTGCACACCAACTGCTACGGTCATATAAGTATAATGAGTCTCAGGGCCAGACACAAGAGTGGTCTTTAGAAGATATCAAAGGGGCTGCAGGTGCAGTTGTCATTGCAGGTGCTGACACTGTGAGTTTGTTTAATCACTAATTGATTTCGAAAACTAAACTCACGGCCCATAGACATGGGCAACTTGTGTTATATTTATTCTGAATATGGTCCTTCATCCTGAGATACAAAAGAAGGCACAGGACGAGCTTGATGCGGTACTAGGACCCGGGAAGTCACCCGAATTCTCAGACCGGCCCTCTCTACCATATATCGAACACATTGTGCAGGAGATTTACAGGTACCTTAAAACCGGTCGACAATGAACCCCATATATTGTATTCACATGCTAATACCAGAGTGTTTTGTCAAAAGATGGGCGCCATTGGCTCCTCTCGGTCAGTCTCATCTCCTATCAGTAGCTGCTGGGGGTATGGACCGTGACAACCTCTAACACGACATAGGGATCCCCCACAAATCGCTCCATGACGATATCTACCACGGCATGTTCATTCCTAGAGGTACTAGCATATTTCACTAAATGTCTGGGTTGGTACACACAGTCAGCTGACAATCTATAGGGTGCGATAACTTTCTTTTGATATTATCGAGATTGAGACGACGAACTGGGGGTTGTGCTGACCAACTATAGAACTGTTGTCTACGCCAATTCTTATGCAATAGCGCATGATGAGCGTGTCTACCAAGCCCCCCATGACTTCAATCCCGACAGATACGCAGCGGGCGAGCCATATGCCGTCGGCAATTTCGGATTTGGACGCCGGTGCGTAAAGGATTAGTCATGATTGAGCTTGACCCACAATTTCTGACGATAGCTTCCAGAGTTTGCGTCGGTCGTTTTTTGGCAGACAACAGTGTCTGGATCATGGTTGCAACAATGCTTTCCACACTGCATTTCTGCAAGAAGGTGGCTCATGACGGAACGCCAATTGAGCCACGAGTCCAATTTACCAATGGTGGAACCTGGTCGGTCAATCCCTCCCCGCAGCCTATTTATCCCTGTTCTGTTTGGACCCCACAGTCCCTTGATATGCACGTAGGCGCGGCAACTAGACCCTTGTCTTTGTTTCCATGTCAAGCTAGAACTGCGAAACAGCTGGGTGACGAATTTACTGACGATCCCACTCACCAGTCACCCGGAGCACTTTGATTGTGTCATCAAACCACGAAACCCAACGGCTACGGCACATGCTAATGCTATTTGAGAGGAGTGGCAGAACCATTTCTACAAGCGGCTACACTACAAAATACTTGAACCACCATCACTGAGTCCCTAAACAGGGCTGACGAACTTATGTGACCAACTCTAAACCACACCACTATCTAACTTCTTATAGCCAAGCGCAGCTATAAGTCGTGCCTATTACGCTGGGAATGACGGGGTTTTTGGAACCGCACATCAGATATTGCGACACAGGCTGACAGAAGAAAGGAAGATATGACAATCCAACACTGACAGGGCATGCTAGTTCCTTCACATCCAGGACCCATCAAGCAGGGATTTTTTTTCATTATCAGCTTGAAGGCTTTCCCCCAAATAAGTTGTCATCTCTGTTGCTCTATTGAGTTGTGTACATTCGCAATGTATGCTGTGATGGGTTTGGTGTTGATGGTACCTCGTTATCGTATGCAACCCAAGAAACGCCGATGTCGACAATACTTGGAATAGATGGATGTAGGCTATCGAATTCATGGCGTTGATGGGCCAGCCCCTCCGAACTTCATTCAGTAAACTCTTACACTCAACGAACACCCAGTCTGTTCCATCATCCTCCTCCCACCGGCTCAGAGTTCAGCATCACTAAAGGCTCAAGCGGTATACCGTTGTTTTGACCTCTCGACCCTGGGAGTAGACGTGCCAACTATACCCCCTCATCTGTTTAATACTGTGTTAAGTAGTGGTAATAATAGAAGCATATCTTGTTGCACTCGAGTCAGGCAAAGATCCTCTATTCTAATTCCTGAAACGTGCAACCTAACCACAACTGGACTCTTCAGTGCCTGCATAACAAGGATATACCATATACTCTCTCGTACCTGTCATGACGCAGAATTTTTACCATTTTAAGCAGCAGTTGTCTCGTTACATTGGAATGGTTAAGTTTAATGTCAGCACTCGGCTTAACTCGCTCGAAGAAGCCAATGATCCAGATGCATGCCAGATCACCAACGCCCTCGTATATGAGCAACATAGCACGTTCCCACAAAAGCAATAGGGTGCTACGAGCTCTCGGTTCCTAGATGCCCTAATGTATACTTGATATCCGAATTTTTACGTATCCACAATGCCTTGCCATGTGTCTTTTAGCGGGCCCTAATACCGCCAGCTACAGCCAAGTGATGATCGTCGGGAGTCATTGGCAAAAGAGGCATCGGTGTGATATGTGTTGGTGTAAAGTGAAAACCCTGTCGGCCTTTTCTGAGGCATATGTAGGCATGGTTCAACTATGTATCATCAGGCAATTGTTTGTGGAAATAACGCTCGAGGCTGCTGTGAAGCTTGATGACTATAGAAACTCATCTCCCGCGCCACTCTGGAACCAGTCTTGGTATGTACGTTTAGGACTGCCTGTGTGCCTGGTATTCCCGTCAATGTTATATACGACGTCAAAATGTGTTGAGAACAAAGCCTGAGGCGTTAGTTAAAGGTGTGGACTGAGCCATCTTTCCAGAATATAGCAGAAGAGTGCTGGAATTGGCACATAAGCTGTTTGTTATGGTATAGAGTTAGTCATGAGGGCCGAGTGGTGAAGATCGTTGGTGATTCCGCGGGTCTGCGGCACAACGACTGTTGGGTGAGATGGAATGCAGAAAGGGGCAACGCGCAAAGAGCACATGTTCTGCCGACTCCGTTTGGAGACTGCCCTTAACATGTCTCCAACATTCTTGCCCCATACCACAACCGAAAATCACAAGTCGCCGGCTACTGATCAGGCAATGACGGCGCACAAAGACCTAGAGACCAGTCACAGGTACGATGTACCCATCAATGTGACCACGTACGATGAAGACAGGAACTCACTTGATGCCCATACTTCTTCGAATCGAAATACCTACCCGCTCTCGAAATGGCATAAGCTGTTGGTTCAAGTAGGCATGGAGGAGAACGGAGTCCGACCAGTCCCCTCAGAGGAAAGAACTGAGACGCAACACAGCAATCTGTTCACGGTCTTCTTCACGTGTCTGTTGTGTATTCTACCGTTAGTCGCCAAGAATCTGTCAAGTCAATGTTCAAAAGCTAACGATAATAAGTCTGCCCACTGGGGCACTCGGCACAGTCGTATATGGCCTAGGTCTGCGTGATGTTTCATTGATCATCATATTCTTCAACCTTGTGACTTGCCTGCCACCAGCTTTCATCAGTCTAGGAGGATACAAGACGGGAATGCGACAGATGGTGCAAGCTCGATACTCCTTTGGGTAAGTCTCAAACCTGTGTTCGTCACAAGAACAATGTTGATGCTGAGGGTGTTTGGGCAGGCTATACCTTGTTTCCCTTCCACTCATTCTTAACGCTGGCACAGTAACTGGGTTCACGCTCTTGGGGTCAATTGTGAGCGGACAAGCTATCGCTTCTGTGAATGAAAATGCGAGCATCAGCGTCAACGTGGGCATCGGTATCGTCTGCGCTCTCAGCTTCTTACTAGCCTTTCTGGGCTATCGAGCAGTTCATCTGTGGCAACGATGGCAGTGGTTACCGAACCTGATCGCAATAGTCATTGCTGTTGGCTGTGGTGGAAAACATCTGATGAACCAGTCTGACCATGGTCCGGCAACTGCCAAAAGTGTTATTGGGTATGGAAGTTTGATGGCAGGGTATTTTATGACCTTCGGAGGGACTGCTTCTGATTTCACTGTATATCACAACCCTGAAGAGCGTAAGTGAGTAATTTTGAGCCGGAAATACGATTCGCGAAGCAGGCTGACAGCGTTGTAGGCGCAAGGTATTCACCTACGTATATTTGGGCTTCCTAATCCCTTCGACACCTCTGCTCATCCTCGGAGCTGCTATCGGGGGTGCCATCCCGAACGTCGGGTCATGGCAAACGGCCTGGGATAACTATGGCATTGGTGGAGTCATGGCTGAAATGCTTAAGCCGGCTGGTGGGTTCGGCAAGTTCGTTCTCGTCGTACTCGCCCTGAGTATCGTGGGAAACATGGTGCTATCCTTTTATTCGGTTGCTCTGTGCTTACAGATGCTTGTTCCCGTTTTCACCAAGGTACCGCGCTTCGTCTTCATTATCGTTACAGTGGCCATCATGGTTCCAATGTCGATTTATGCGGCAGCCCAATGGGAAGATTCCTTGGTGAATTTTCTGTCTGTGATCGGCTACTGGGCTGGATGCTTCGATGCTGTAATCATTGAAGAGCTTATGGTATTCCGGGACGGAGACTACAACTCGCTCGACCCCAAGATATGGAATAAAAGGCGAAGGCTTCCTACTGGTCTGGCTGCTATCGGCGCATCAATAATCAGCTTTGGGCTGGTTATTCCTTCGATGGACACACCGTGGTTCTCTGGGCCTATAGGGGCCAAAATTGGCGATGTTGGCTTTGAGTCAGCTTTCGTTGCCACTGCAATTGCCTATTACCCTCTTCGAGCTTTAGAAATCAGGTTGACAGGTCATATTTGATATATCATGTCAGAATGGCCAACGCTGGCTGGCGACATAATCTTGAAAGAACAGGAAATTCGCGAGTTCCCAGATATCTCACTTGTTCATAACGACAATGAAAACGACACAATCGTGGTAGATTGCGATAAGGTACAACGCTAAATCAAAAAGAGCACGCGAGCATATATGTAGATGCAGTGTGTCTCGAACCACATAGAAGGCCACGAGTATGGCTTCCAGGAGACAGGGATAGTAATGGACGCGAGGGTAGAGGCAAGATTGTATATACAGCCAAGCTTTAGGCACTAGTTGTGTAAATTGCCACATAACACCACATCCTCTCCAAAAGGATGCCAGGAAACGTTGGATAATCTCGCAACAGGAATAGGAGTGCCGGCTGAATCCTGAAGACGATCTGGAGACACCAGCACCCCTCCCTGACCAAGCCAAGTTGGTGCAATGGTAACGATCACAGAATCAATAGCATTGTGAAATCGGGGATCAAGTAGTGAGTTAATGATCTGGCCACCTCCCTCGACCATAACGCTAGGAAGATCCTCGCGAAGCAATGCGTCAAACACGTCGCACCAGTCAAAGCGCTTGCGACCGTTGGGCCCTAGTGTGGTAGGAACGTGGATGTACTTGCCTCCGTGCTCCTCGAGAATTGAAACACTCGCGGCGGGCAAGTCATTTATATCCATCCCGGTCAGAACAAAAGGGGCCAGTCCGTTACCGAGACGTGCAACCTCTAGAACTTTATCGGTGCGGCTAGGAATCCAACGAAGGTGAGGATCAATGATAATGGGACGAGGCTGACTTGTAGCACCATTGATACGACAATTGAGAGCCGGCGAGTCAGCTAGGAGAGTAGAAACGCCAATGAGAATGGCGGCATGGCGCGAACGAAGGTAGTGCGTCATGGCTTTCGAATCAGGCCCAGAGAGTCTGGTACGGACACCCGGTGCCAGGGAGAGCGACGAGTCGAGCGAAGTAGCAAAAGTAAGAGTCACGAAAGGCCGCGACAAAACTTCATTCGTTGTCATCGGTGGCAGTCTAGGCTCGAGCATGGCTGCTGAGGATGCAGGAAAGCTAAGCTCCGACATGCTTTTACCTTGTTTTCAAGCGAGACTTGAGGCTATATGCAATGATGACAGATCCAGCCGTTGCTCGAACTATTGAGCTGAATGCTCAAATCGTGAAGCGATATTTGCTCGACGCTGATCGACCGACTGGCTTATGTAAATAATGAGGACGTAATGAGTTGTGGTTGAGATGAAGTTGAAATTGACTTTCTGATTGGAAGGGTAATAATGACATTCCTGGGATGCCAGTGGCTGATTGATGGGCGGGCAGGTGGATGTCTGACAGCGGCAGGAACGGCCCACCTGCGTCTCGGCAGACGGACGGGAAAGAAGCATCCATCCTTCTAAATGCTTTCTCTCTTGCCCAAGGTCTTTCCAAAATCATTGCATAGAGGTAGTAATTTGTATAAACCACCTACCTGTATTGAGCAGTAGGTATCCATGTCTTGAAAGAGTGCATTGGATTTACAGTCAAGAAAAGACCCGCGACATGGTACATCTTCTGTCTACCAACTTGTGTACTTGGTGTTACCACTCATCTGATATAGAACTTGGGAAACTGATCATACATATATAAATCACGAGTTGGGAACAATCAACCGATAAAATGGTCTGCACATATATTCTCGAGTCAGTGGAGCTTTGACAATGGATACTCTCCATGATGGTGTATGATTGCTGACGTCAAGTAGACCTTTGAACGAAGATATCTAGAACACCACGATTTCATAGTCACCATATTCAGCATCCCCCGCACTACCAATCCTGACACTAGAAATTTCAAAAATGTTAAAAAAGGTCTTCGGGATTCTCAACTGGCATTTCACAAATCAATTTCCGAAGCTATAAATAGCCGAAGGCGCTAGAAATGGTTAAAGACCCGGATATCAAGACCAAGTCACATGAATGGGGACATCTGCGGTTGTTGCGGGGCCAATTTCGAAGATCTAAGACAACTAAACCGAATTGCCGGATTTATTCTTCGAGTTGAAGTATGTTTAGAAGTTGTTTTGCTGTCGGCTGTTTGAATAGTTGGGAAATTGAGCCCAGGAACTTCAGCAACTGTTGGAAGCTGTCCATCCTGTCTACGGAACGTCGAATTAATCAGGAAGAACCGACTGAATGCTCTCGTTAATCTCCTGGCCTTGACCACTTAAAAGTTGCTGTATTGATCTTTTCTTTCCTATTGTACTTGAGCCAAATGTGCGACTGCTCGTAAACTTCCCAAAGGGACAGGCTCTTTATGCGCTTGGGCTATAGGAATACAGCCAGTCATTTGGAACTTCTGTCTATTCGAATCTTGAAATTCAAACGACCCCTCATCGCATATGCGCATGCAATGTTGTGGTTTCGAGACGTTGCAGCAAATACTCAGAGTACAAGGTCGATTGTAGCACGCTATGCCCGTTGCCGTTTGAGGCAAAATTGTTCCTAAACTGAATAACATAAAAACAACGTGTATTGATGGATTTCTATTTCTCTGTCAATTGAGTATCTAATTTCTGTGCCCTTGTATATAGTTATCTTGAATACGAAGACTTATATCAGGGTCAGTCAACAACCAAGTTCAGCTTGACGTTATCCCAGGAGAGGATCTAGATATTCGAAAGAAAACCATGAATAAATGCACCATTGCGAAACTGTAAGCAATCAGCGACGATGGTATTTGCAGAAGCGAATCGAAGTGACCAGCTTTTCCAGAACCTATATCATTAGTAACTTGGCCTCGGGGCGCAGGAAATCTTGGCTACTGAAGCATAAGAGACATAATGATTAGTTCAATCTATGGGTCTTAGGGGAGACTCCTAGGCTCTGTATTTTCTGTACCCTAAACTTGCGTCTTATGTTTTGTTGCCCCCTAGCCTGGCCAACTTCGGCCTCGGGTTGTTTAGCGCAGTCACCAGCTGCATGAACTTGTAGTATTATTGCCTATTGTTTTCGCCAGGTTCGTTGCCCAACTAAGTTCTGTCCAAATGCTTCTTGAACTTGGGATTCCCATCATCATCGAACTCGGCCCACTGGAAGAAACCACAATTCTCCTGCCCGGGAGAATTGGCATAGCACATCCAAAAATATCGACCAAAATTGTCCTTCTTTTTTGTCACTACCCTAAGCACGCACGGTAATCCACACTGGCATTTAGGGGTAAGATTGGGGTGCATATTGGCGCGATAGTCTCGGTATGTAATGTTGATCCGAGTCGCTCCTGAAATAGGGTGAGGGTCGATTGACAAGGCTGGTGCAATGCTGTGCTTCCATTCCTCCTGCATCTCAGCATGCATTACCAAGAGTGAGTTATGAGGAAGATGGATCGATATCTGTCCCTCTGCATCTTGACCATGAACTGTTTTGTTGACACTGTCCTTGGGAAGTATCCTTCTGACGCGAAACTCGCGGGCAACACCTAATGAGATTGACCCAATGACCGCTCTCGGCCCTAAGTATGTCAAATGATCACTATGCCAGCCGACATTCTGTTGTGGGCCTGTGTAGGCATTGACAAAGGCCGAGTTTGGAACCCAGGGGTTTGGAGATTGATATTTCAACTTCTTGCCGCCAGGATATCGAGTCTTGATTCGTTTCTGAATCTCGGCGTTGACAACCTCTTGGACTTTTGGCTTCACACTGACAAGCTGAGGTGTGATGCGCCGGACATCCTGGACATGGTTAATCAGACAACGTATCACAAGTCTACTCTTTGAATGTTTACCGTGAGTCGGCCACCGTTATAGTGATACTCTGTTTTCTGACGTTGAATCTCGTCATAGCTTTCGACGTAAAAGCTAGATGTATGGGGGCTGGAAACAACATTCTCGAATAACTGGAATGTGATCTTTTCGAAAGTTTTCGATTCTTCTAGTAACTCTTCCAGCAACTGGTTGGCCTGGTCAGTAGGTAGAAAATTATGGATGATGGTGCATGGGGTATGCTCAGCAACGTCCTCAGGGTCGTACAGATGCAACGTGCTTCCCGCTTTCGACTTGAGCTTCTTTTTAGTGGGCGTATTGGTCAAGGAACTAGAATCACTTGTAGAAGTAAATTGTTTCAAGGATTGCTGATATCCAACAACGCGGGGACCCCTCTTCATGGGCATCTGGACTGTGATCGACGCCGACGCCTCGGAGACAGACCCATCGTGGGCCAGTAAGATATCGAGCAAGTACTCTTGGTCAAACTGGGGATGTAAAGACGATAGTAATGCTAATTTGACCTCGGTAGGCTCATCTGGCTCCGCGCTTTCTGTTTGAAGCTCTGGGGATGCCTTGCGTTTTGAGCGTGTCAAGAAAGCTTTCATGGTTTCAATAGCGGGCTCTTGATAGCCGCAACTTCATGTGCAATCCTCTGGCAGTAAATACTTGGCACGCACCCGGCATCCTGTGGTTTGGTAGGAAAAAGTCCTAGCAGTATAACGCGACGTTCCCAAGCTGAAACACGTGAGCACGTGATACCCATTAAACGCTTCGATTGGTACATAGACCCGTTCATGACGCAGAACCTGGTTAGAGAGATACTCCCTCTGCCCCGCCGCCTCGGTGTGATTACCAGAACCGAGGCACATGTCAGTATAGCTTCGAGGGGAAGCTCATTGAACCAGACAAGGAATTGTCTGCCGTAGCTTTCCTCAACCATAATACACCGCATGATAAGCGCGCCTGGTCTTTGGCAATCCTGTTCATTCCGGAGCCATGGCTGCGATGCTGGAATACCGAACGCAAGGGTATAATCCCTATGCAGTCAAGTACTCCCCATACTACGACTCGCGAATCGCCGTTGCGGCGTCTGCCAATTTTGGCATTGTAGGCAATGGTCGTGTATTTGCCCTCGCATTAACGGCGCAGGGCGTACAGGTTGAGAAAACGTATGCGACATCCCGGAATGTTGGTTCGATGCGCAGAGGCTGACCGGGCTGTACTTCAGATTCGATACAAACGATGCGCTTTATGACTTGGCCTGGTCTGAAATCAATGAGAACCAGTTGATCGTTGCTTGCGGCGATGGTTCTCTGAAGCTTTTTGACTTGGGCGTCAACGATTTCCCAGTTATGAACTTCCATGAGCATAAGAGAGAAACGTTCTCGGTCTGCTGGAACCCTATAACTAAAGATACATTCATTTCTAGTTCCTGGGACGGCACAGTCAAGATTGTATGTTGAGTAGTATAAAATATGAGCCAACACTGATATTTGATAGTGGTCACCGACACGTAATCACTCGATAAAGACGCTTCCCATTGGAACTTGCACCTACAGTACATCCTTCTGCCCCTCAAACCCCGCCTTGATATCCGCCGTGTCCTCCGACTCTCACCTGCGCATTTTCGACCTTCGAACGCCATCATCGGCGAAATACCATCTCACCACAACGATACCCGTTCATGCTTCAGGGCCACAGCCGTTGACCGGTGCTTCTGCGCCTGCCGAGATCCTAACTCATGATTGGAACAAGTACAGAGATACTGTTATAGCCACCGGTGGCGTAGACAGAGTTCTGCGAACCTTTGACATACGGAACCCTACTGCTGGTCCGCTTTCTGTTATGCAAGGTCACGAATATGCTGTTCGGCGACTTGCATGGAGTCCTCATTCAAGTGACACCCTCATTAGTGCTAGTTATGATATGACGGTGCGTTTATGGAATGACGGGTCGATGCAGCAGCAACAGCAACAGCCGCAGGGTCCGATGATGGCACCGTCAATAGGTGCTCAAATGGGAATAATGAACCGGCATACCGAGTTCGTTACAGGAGTCGATTGGTGTCTGTTTGGCATGGGTGGTTGGGTGGCTACTGTTGGTTGGGATGAGAGAGTGTTATTGTGGGATGCTAACATGTTGATGGGACAGCGAATAGCCTAAGATGAATGTTTGCTTCACTGGGTCGGCGTTAATGGAGTAAGCGTCTGGTAGGAGCTTTGCTAATGTAGAAATACTGAATCAAATTTCGGGTCTTCACAATGATGAGCATCCTGTCGCCAAGGAGCACAGAAGCAATGACAGGAGCTTTGAAGTATCACCGGAACGAAGTAGATGTTGGGATTATCATCATTTCTTAAGTAGAGTAGTCGTGGGATATTACCACATGATTGACGCCTGCAGACATGTCTATAAACCAAACCCCTTTTCCGGTATCTTACAACAGTCCAAAATACACCAGTGCCCAATATAAGTACAAATCATGCATCCGTCCATCGTATTTGTGTTGTTACATTTTCACCCTTTTCCCTTTCGCTTTCATATCTTAGAACGAGGAGCGTCTGTTGCGATCTTGGCCGCCAAAGCTACGGCCGCCGGTCCTGCCACGGCCACCATTATTATCACGGCCGCCATAACCGCGAGAGCCACCGAAACCACCGTTTCGGTTGCCGCCACGGCCAAAGTCGTCACGACGAACGTTGGCGGCCATGTTGTCGAAGGGATCACTGCTTCGCTGGTCTCGTGAAGACCGTCCACCACGGTCACCACCACGTCGGTCGTTGCTGAAACCGCCACGTGAATCAGACTGGCTGTCTCTCTCTCTGATGTTCATGCCACTAGCACGTGCCAGACCCATCTTGCTAACCCACATAGAGCTAACGTATGGGGGAACATCCCAACCCCATCCATACTTTGTCCACTTGTTGACATCCTCAGCGGTCTCCACCTTATCAGTGGCAAGACCAAACATGGAGGTATAAGTTTGAGAAAGAAGATCTCGAGGGATGACGCTGAAGAGGGCCTTGGTGGACTCGTGGTAAGGGGTGGACTCGCCGTTCTCAACATCTGTCTCGGCACTCTCAAGGGTGCTGTTCTGAGCGATAGGGAGACCCTGGAGCATCTTGCGGGCAACGCGAACAGAGGAGTGGGGGAGAATCAACCAGCCCTGACCCTCCTTGTTTTGTCGGCCAGTTCGTCCAAGACGGTGGATGTAGGACTCACGGTCTCGGGGTGTATCAATCTGAATAACGTGTGTCACATTGGGGAAATCCATTCCGCGAGCAGTGACATCGGAGGAAAAGAGAACACCACTTTTGGCCTCACGGAATCTATCAGCAGCTCTCTGACGCTGGTTCTGGCCGAGCTTAGACTGCAAGACATAGGATGCGAGAAAAGGCTTGCCATCGTTGCGGGCGTTCTGTCGCATTTGGTAGGCCAGCTCACCGCCGAGTTCGACAAGTGCTGTAGTGTTGAGGTAGACGATGGCCTTGAAAGGGCGCTCAGTGGGATCCTCGAGCGACTTCTTGTGCTCGCGATCGATAAGCTCGAAGAGTGTGGGGAAGACCTGGGTCCAGCTGCTGACGGGAACGATGTGTTGAGGAACCTTATCGTGTGTGAGAGACTCGTTCTCGGGAATAGTCTGAACAAACTCAAAGTCATCGGCTCTGACCATAGAGCGGGCCAGACGGATGACACTGTCGGGAATAGTGGCGGAAACGAGCATGGTCTGGCGGACCTTCTCTTCGGGGCGGGGAAGGTAGCTGATGATTTGGTTAAGCTCTCGCTCAAAACCAACGTCGAGCATGCGATCGGCTTCGTCGAGAACCAACGCAGCCAGATTGGGGGCGTCGATGCCACTAGAAGTGTCTTGAAGTACATCATTGAGACGACCGGGAGTAGCGACAAGAAGATGGCAACCCTGTCGGCGGGTCTGGTTCAGCATTGAACGCTTATCGGTACCTCCGACGGCACACTGAACAACCAGTCCGGTGTTCTGGCAGAGTCGGCGAGCCTCGGTGGCGATTTGCTCAGCAAGCTCTCGAGTGGGCGATAGAACGATTCCACGGATATCGTCGGACCGGGCTTGTCGTCGAGCATTTTTACCAGCAAGGGATGGGTCCTCAGTAAGCATTCTTTGCAGAAGAGGCAAAAGGAAGGCAATGGTCTTTCCGGTACCGGTTTTAGCCTGAGCAACGCTGTCGTATGTTAGTCCGTGTGTGTGCTGTGTTGCAGAGTGCGGTACTTACATATCAGTTCCCTTGAGGGCGGGCTTGATCGTCTTGGCCTGAACGGGTGTCATAACATCGTATCTCATGTTCTCGGTGATGGTGCGAATCAAGCTTTCGTCCACGCCTTCAAGATCAGCGAAGCGGACCTCGGGCTCGGCGTCAGCAGCAGCAGCGGATTGTGTTTGCTCAGCAGTGGCCTCGCTACTGTAGGCACGGAAAGAGGCGATCTTGTTGATAGAGGAAATGGGCAGGCGGGCTGTCAAAGCCTGACGGCGGGTGACAGGCAGAGCGGCTCGGGTCTGGGAGAGGAGGGCAGCCGTAGTGGCGGTCCTGGCCTGAGTGGCACAGCGCCTGAGACTGGATCGAAACATGATGCCAATTTGATTAGAGAAAAGACCTCTGCAGAGATTGCTATCCAGAGATTGTGAAGGTTAACAACAGAAATCAATCAAGGGAAGGGATATGGATGGGTATAAAAATTAGGTGGGATAGTTGGATAAACGGATGAAAGGTGGGCGATCAAGGGTCGCGCGCATCTTTAGTTTTAGGAAAATTGAAATTTTTACGGCCCGTTATCTTATCTGCCAATTGGCTGTAGAGACGCTACTGTCAACCAAGTTAGATCCCGCCGTCACGTGGATGGCCGGAGGTCTCTCCGGTCATTGACTCAAAAATGCAGTATCTTCGTATCTAGGTATTCTATGCAATTCTATATGATCAGTCCTTAATCGATAATTCGTCTTCCTCTCTATGGCAATGCAGATGATAAGTCATAAGTCAGTATACTCCGTCTATAGTCAATTTCACTTTTGTATGAAGCCCGAGTTCTCTAAGACTTCGGTTTCGAACCCACAATTGAGAGACCCTCCCCGAGTCCGTCCGAGATGCCTTGCGTAACACCGTCAACTGTCCAGACAAAGACTTCCAAGAGAGCTTGTGCAACTTTGCCGTCGTTCATTTGACCGACTGCTTCAGTCAAAGAAGCGCTTTGCTTCCCAATCGAGTTCGCCAGATCAACGCCATGGCCTATAATCGTCTCGGAGATTTTGTACTTGCGCTCAACACGAGCTGCATACCTGACTAACAGAAGCAAATATGGCATCACGAAGCTGAGGAAGAAGATGAGATTGACAACCGTCATCTTCACTCCTCGATGAATGATGGAACGGGGTTGGCTGTCTCTGACCATCGCCTGGTTTGGCTGTCCTTCTGGTCGAGCAAGGCACAACTCTTGTCGACTGACGCTGTCAGGCAGAGCAGATTGAATTCGCTTCAACTCGCCTTCGTCAAGATCTTGTGGTAGGGCTTTGAGTAGATAGGTCACCCCGTCGACAAAAGCCTTCCTCTCAAAGGCGACGTCTTCCTCTGCTACAGCGGCCTTGCCCCCGTCGACAGAGATGTTGACGAGATTTGTACCTTTGTAGTGTCATTAGCAAGTAATAACGAGATGATGGGTCGAAATTACTTACCCTGTCGTGCAAATTTCCAATGCACGCCAGATGCAGCTCTCATTACTGGCTCATCTTCTGGAAGTTCTGAAAAAAGAACTCGACTCATCGGCTGTGGGCACAAGTCCTGAGACTCCTCTGGATATCTGCTACTGTGCTTTACCATGTCGGGAGCAAGTGGACGGCTCATGGCAGTCGCATCAGTTTCTGACAGAGGCCGAGGCTTAGCTCGTGATCCAGAGATTGCAACATCAGGCCTCAACGTGTGGAAACTGATACTCCGTCTGAGGAATCGAATAGGTACCGACTGAAGCGATGTCGGAAGCATGGCGACAACATTGAAAATACTGCTTTCGGTGATTTGGTCGACCTTAACTTCGTCCATGGCGGGGGTAAACGACCCAAGATGCGACGCCATGTTCTAAGAGTGTCTCGGGAAGATGGAGGTAGAAGAACAATAGAATGTGGCGGTGATAACGAAAGATTGCGCAAACAGGTGAGGATTTTTAACATGTCATGTTGCAACACAAGGTAGAGAGAGTGTGATGGATACGGGACGGTTAGCCTTTTAACCAGATCGTTCTACCAAGATCTCATGACAAACAGACCGGCTGAGTCAAATATCAACAAAAGTTAATGTCACGAAACAATTGCATCAAATAGAACATTGCACGAGGTCTTGCTCCTGAAGACCCTTATCATTTTCTCCGTACCCTTCCGGGTTTTACTTTTGACATGTGAAAACGGGCACTAACCAAGAAAATTGTTGAGTTATGGAACTAGACGAAGCCATGCGCCAGGGTTCTGGATGCAGTGATGGGATTGGTCTTCCAATAAGAAGTTGCTTCTAGGTGGGGAATCTCGCGATAAAGACGCTCCACCAAGGTTGTCGAAAGAGACTGAAGGATTCATATGGTAGGTAGGTAGCCAAGGACTGCAGAGCCACAATCATGAAATGAGGACTCGGCTCATGCTTCCAAAGTTGCTTTTTCAAAACACATACCAAAATATTTACAGTTTTCTAATAGGTGTAGAAAGCTTGATCAAACGAGCAACCGCACACTCGGTACTGTCGAAAGGCTCGAGATAATTGTTGACATTGAATGCCATATGATGGTACTCAAAATTCATTTCGGAATAATGTGTATTGAGCTGTCTTTACAGAGCTCCAGTAATGCTTTGCATCATGCCCTGCATGTGTCAAAGTCCAAATAGAAACCTTTGCCCTGATAGTGGCCCTGTTCCTTTTCGCCGTACGCCAAACAAAATGCCATCTCATACAGCTTATTACAAATGTGCAACCAATCTGCCGCATCCAATGCCCGTTGCCATGTTGCCGAAATGCAAAAGTAATCAATCGCTCTAATTCGGCTCCTTTTCATCTCGTGGTTCATGCCCCCACTTCTCCAGTCCCCATGTACTCCTACTTGAGATGTCGTCAAGTACTCATGTCAAACACACATCGCCAAAGGTCATTCATTACATCATATCTCTGCCCAGTTGGTAAGACCAGCCTCCCTCTCGTCGGAGTCTGTCTCTGGCAGCGAGGTCCTTTCGGATGTCCTCTTCGGTAAGACGATCGTTACCGCTCCAGTTAGCGCTCGAGGTTCGGGCGCGGAACTTGTGAAGCCTATCTTTGCTGGCATGGAAGACTTCGTCCATGTTGATAGGTCCCGGTTCTCCAAAGATCGCTGCGGGGTTCATTCTTTCCTGCGCTAGGAGGGCCGCGCGAATGGCGGGAGAGTTGGCCCAAGAAGCGACGGTACCAGGCTGTGGTTCATCGTCCTCCTCATCTTCATCGTCTGTTTGAATCTCTGGAAGATCAATTGCATCACCGTTCTGGAATCGTGGCGACGATCTTTGGGCAGACTTGACCGCCGACTTGAGCCCACCAACCGGACCAGGACGTCCGGGTGTCTTGTATGCAGGTCCCGCGGGATTGGGATTAGGAGCAAAGGGAATGGTTCCCTTGTGAATCTGTGCCATGTCCATGGGATTACCTCCCTTGGCATGGCTTTGAGCAATATTGGTCTTGAAAAGATTCTGTGCACTGGCTTGGGTGTAGCCGCTGGCCAAGCTCTTCACCTGTAGATCCTGGCAATTGTTAGTAGCTATCATAGAAGAAAGGTTTATTGAAATGCTTACCTTCTTAAAAGCACTGGATGGACGAACAGGAGGTCCCTTGATGTTGGGAGGCTGTTCCATATCCAGCTCGTCTCCAGAGTCATTGCTTGTTATGCGACGTTTTGCGTCCTTTGCTTGGTATTGAGGGCCACGAGCAGGCGGGGGTCTGGAAGGCCCGTCCTCGTAGGCGTCTCGGCCAAGGGGTCTCTTGATAGCGGACTTTGAACCATTTACTAGGCTGGCATTGACAGGGCGACCAAGGTCATCTCCTGGCCTGTAGATGCCCGAGTTCATACGAGAAGGAGGACGAGGGATACCGTCACGCTGTATGGAATCAGGCGGGCCGTTTGGCTGTGATCGAACAGCCGGAGGGGGCGCAGGGGTCTTTTTGGCCTTCTCGATGAGTGCTTGTCGCTTCTTTGCATCGGCCTGCTCGCGCTTCTGTCGTTCTTCGTCTTGTCGACGCAATAGTTCCTGTTTCTTCTTCTCCTCCTTTAATGCAACTCGTTCCCGCTCACTCTTTGCCTTAGCATCTCGCTCAGCCTTGGCCTTGACATCACGGCGGCGTTGGGCCTGATCATCTTGAACCTTCTTCTGTGCTGCCATATCAAGGGCCCGGGGGCGGCCATTTGATCCTGTAGAGGTAGCAAAGCCTGAAGCGGATGACTTGGGTTGCATAGAAGCCTTACTTGCCTTGCTAGGCATTTGTGGCGGTTGAGAACTGGTTGAAGCACCGAAGTCTTGATAGTTATTGGTCACAGAGCTGCCAGGGTGCAACTGTGAGCCGGTGTTAACCTTGATGTGGACGGTGGGGGCTGGCTTCGACTTTGTAGTTGTCTCCCTGCCTGGCTTCCCGATTCGTCTAATCTCCTTGGCGCGAGACAGTTGGCTAGGCGCGGCAGATCGTGAAACAGAAGGAGGGGGCACCAAATTGGGAGCATCGACCATTTCCATCTCTGGTTCAGCGAATCTGTTGTCAAGTTCGTCCTGCGGCTTAGCCCTTCGGGGGCTGGTTCGTCTAGGCTGAGGAGTAGCTTGCACAGGTGGTTCGGCTTCCTTTCTAGCAGCAACCTGCTTTTCCATATTGGCGAGTTTCTCCTGCTCCTTGCTGAAGACTCGCGCCTTTTCCCTCTCCTTCTCACGCTCCTTTTCCAGCTTGTCCATCTGCTCAGCTTGGACTCTGGCCTCCTTTTCACGACGTTTCTCCTCCTTCTCACGTTCGACTGAGGCTCTTGTGCGCTTAGCAACTGGTCTAGGCGCATTTGACTGCTGATCGGTCGCAGTACTGCCACTCCTAAAGGACTCCATACTTGGCTTGTGCGCGACTGATTCTTCAGAATCGCCAGGGAACGATCCGAGCTGAACTCGTGAGGGTGAGAGCAGAGATGATTTACTTTCAGCGCTCAAGGCAGCACTGCTGGCCATAAGACCCTTGGACGTACTTAGAATAGACGACATTTTGTTCTTAAGATGCTTCAAAGGACTGTCGCGGAACAGTCTTGAGGGAGATTTGGATGGGGATGAGGAAGCGACGGCTGAGACGACCGAGACAGCTGTGGCTGGTCTGGCAGGAGAATCTGAGCCAGAGATTGTCTTCTTCAACGGGCTTCCCTCTTGTCGTTCAGAAGCAGTGAACATCGGGACAGCTGGTACTGAAATAGACTTGGAATGTCCCATATAACTAGGTCTCTCGCGTTGAGAGTTGGCCCGAGCAGGCGAGCGGATGCTTGCATGGTCGTCGTCCAAGTCGAAAGATCCAAGAGTCTGCTTGCCATGAATTCCTTCCATGACATCAGCTGTTCGGCTCTTAGAGAGTGATGGTCGCGTGGGAGTAGGGGCGGCGGCTGCTGCTTGAGTGGTCGGAGGGACGATCCAGTCATCGTCATCGTCATCTTGAGGGAAAGCGCCAGGAGTCGTGGTCGTTTCTTGCTTCTTGGGCGATCTGGGGGATGGTGATTTTGGCTCGGGAACGGACTGGGATGCCGTCTGCGGCTGCTGTGTGAGACTGTGGATGGACTTTGAGGGTCGACCTCCACTTGGTTGCGATTTTCCAAGAACACTAATTTTGTCTTGCAACATCTGTGTGTATGTCTTGTTGTGGTTCAGGGAAAACTCCTCGGCGTTCTTGGGCTGTGGTATGGCAGGCAGTTCATCCACTTCCATGTCGTCCTGGTCTGACTCGTCTGATACATCCTGCCCGCCATGGCTCGCTAGGCTCTTTCCCCTCGTGTGTCTTCCTAGGTAGCTTGTCCTCTTAGGATCAATATGACTTGTGCGGGAAACTCTAGCCTTGCCTGCTGTGAGAGGCTCTCGGGCAGGGAGGGAAGCAAATTGCAGGCTATTACGGAATCCTGGTCGCACAGGACTGGGACCATCGGACTGAGACTGAGCATCGTCTGGGATCGCGTCATCAGCAGTCTCAGGCTCTGCGCCAGCATCCTCCATATCAATATCCTCAGTTGCCTCTCGCTGGGTCTTGGCTGGCAATAAAGACTTTGCTACCTGCTTAGCAGGTGAAGCTCGCGAAGGACTTGACGGAGGGATGGCGATGTCTTCATCAAGACTGGTGGGATCAAGGAGTGACTCGTCATCTTCGGCCATAGGATCAAAAGGCATGGTAAGGTTGACGTCCTGGCTTCCAAAATAGCCCGAGTCAGCTGGCATTGTTGGTTGTGATTTAGCACCTGACAGAGCCTCTGTCTCCTCGTCGACTGTCATAAGTGCATCCTGGTCGGAGTGAACCTGCTCAACCTCACTGGTAGGGTGTTGCGATACAGGTTCGGTTGGCTCATTGGCAATAGACTGGGCTGGTTTCGGCAACGGAGCGGGACGTCTAGGCGATGATGATTTGGCCTGGATTAATAGCTCTCTTTGGGGTGATTGTGCGTAGAGATGCTGTGCAAAGCGGTTTGCTGAGCTCGTTGGTGTACCGCCGAATACATTGGACAACGGCTTGAAGACATTAATATTCATCAGTCGCGTGCATAAACGGACCGCACTTACCACTCTTGGCTCTGTTGATATCAATTTGCGCGCAGTACGAGGTGTCTTGCCTCGAAGCTTCCCCGGTGTTTTGAATGTATCGGCGATGTTTCTGTGGAATGATCAGTATACCGCGTCAAAACAAAGAATCACGACGCGTACGTTTCGTTCTCGTTGAATATGCTGGCCATGTGTTCGTTGAGCCATTCGAATTCATTCTGAGCCGCGTATGTGAACTCGTCGACCTCGTCATCAACAATCTTGAGGGCAGAGGCGCGCTCCTCGGCGACCCATGCCGCTGAGCCAGGTGGATTGCGCGGTCCTCGCATTGCCGCCATCGTTCCGGTTGTATATGAGCACTTGCGAGTGTAAAAAGAAGCTGTAAACCAACTATAGCTATGTAATAGTGATTATGTACTCATCGGGGTGGGTGCTTAGGTCGAAATCGAAATGTCTGGTGTTGTTGAAAGTTGGAAACTCAGGTGTGAGAGGAGCTAGGTCTCAATAACAAAGAGGGATGTTTACCCGTGTGCCAGATCCGGACTAGCGTTGATGATTTTCCAAGTTCAGATGTGGAACTCGCACAAGCCTCGATTCACGCCATCCGTTAATCTCAAGGTATAGTCTTATGAAACAAACAGCTGAAAACGATGGGATATGCTCACAAGTGATATTGCAATACTCACGATGAGATCCTCCATGTACAAGCTATACTGACAAACTCAAATGTTATCAACTTCGACCCACTGAACGATAAACGTCTCTCTGGAAACCGAAACCACAAGTATCCTCTTTCACGCATATAGCGTTAATGATACAAGTCAGGCACGTGCTGATAACGGCTTATCGGTCGCAACTCTCTTGTTTACTTTCGCGTCCCTCCACCCCCCCTTGAAGTGCGGAGCGACGAAACAAAGCAACAGATTTAACGAAGTCGTAGACGCTCGACGACGCCCAAAATGAGGGTCATTGAAGTAATTATTGACGTGAGTATCTTTATGAGTCGAATATTTACCAATATACACTTATCTAACATTTCTTTACAGGGCTTCAAGTCTTATGCCGTAAGAACGGTGATCTCAGGATGGTAAGTGATATGTCAAAATAGTCAATGGCATATGCCAACCAACATTCCTAGGGACGAGAGTTTCAACTCCATCACCGGTCTTAACGGTAGTGGGAAGTCAAATATTCTTGATGCGATATGTTTTGTTCTTGGAATCACCAGCATGGCCACTGTTCGAGCGCAAAACATACAGGTCAGTCACCGCTGCTTGGTTTGTTGTCCTTCGTCACTAAATTTCAGCGTTGTAGGACCTGATCTACAAACGCGGTCAGGCTGGCGTTACCAAAGCTAGTGTCACCATCGTCTTCGACAACCGAGAAACCAAGAAGTCGCCGATCGGATTCGAAGAATATGCCACAATTAGCGTCACCCGACAAATCGTCCTTGGAGGCACTTCCAAGTATCTCATCAACGGCCACCGCGCTCAACAGCAAACGGTGCAAAACCTTTTTCAATCGGTTCAACTCAACATCAACAGCCCCAACTTCCTAATTATGCAGGGTCGTATTACCAAGGTTCTCAACATGAAGGCCGTGGAAATTCTAGCGATGATTGAGGAAGCAGCCGGAACAAGGATGTTCGAGGATCGTCGAGACAAGGCCTTAAAGACGATGGCCAAGAAGGAGACAAAGTTAGTTGAGCTCAAGGAACTACTAAAGGACGAGATCGAGCCCAAATTAGAGAAGTTGCGAACGGAAAAGCGTGCTTTCCTGGATTTCCAACAAACACAAAATGATCTAGAGAGACTGACACGGGTGGTTGTTGCATACGATTATCTCAGATATCAGGATTCTTTGAGCCAGTCAGCAGCTGATCTTGAAGGCAAGAAACAACGGCAACGCGATCTCGAGGACTCAGCAGCTCGTTTGAAAAGCGAGATTTCCCACCTCGAAGAAGATGTTAAGAAGGTTCGCGCTCAGCGAGACAAGGAGCTCCGAAAAGGAGGCAAGGCTTCAGCATTAGAAGAGGCAGCAAAGAAACACTCGAATGAGCTTGTGCGACTAGCCACCATCCTTGACTTGAAAAAGTCCAGCTTAGCCGAGGAAGAAGAAAAGAAGGTGGCAGTTGAGAAGACGGTTTCGGAGTTGGAGGCTACCCTACAAGACAAGACTGCTGCATTCGAAAACGCCAAAGCCAGATACGATGCAGCAAAAGAAGATCAAGAGCAGCAAAACAAGGATGCCGAATCAAAGGAAGAGCTCCTCCAGACCTTACAAACTGGAGTTGCTTCCAAAGACGGCCAAGAGAATGGTTACCAAGGTCAACTTCAAGATGCGAAAAACCGCGCAACCACAGCAGCCACGGAACAAGAGCAAGCCAAGATCAAGATTGCACATCTGGAAAAGCGTGTCAAGGAAGAGGAACCGCGTGCTAAGAAGGCAAAAGATCAGAATGCCGATCTGCTACGTGACCTCGATGGTCTCAAGACACAAGCACAGAAGCTCGAGAAGGAACTCGGCCGACTGGGCTTTGAGCCTGGACAGGAGGAGCAGATGTATCAGAAGGAGTCCGAGTTGCAGCAAACTGTGCGGAACCTGAGACAAGAATCTGACAAGCTGAAGCGTCAAGTCGCCAACACCGAGTTCAACTACGCTGACCCTGCGCCCAACTTTGACCGCTCAAAGGTCAAGGGACTTGTCGCCCAGCTGTTTACTCTGGATGAAAGGCACACAAAGGCCGGTACTGCATTAGAAATCTGCGCCGGTGGCCGTCTATACAACGTCGTTGTTGATACCGAGGTGACGGGTACTCAGCTATTGCAGAGGGGTAAACTACGGAAGCGAGTCACTATCATTCCGCTCAACAAGATTGCTGCATTCAAGGCTTCTGCTCAAACTATTGCTACGGCACAAAATATCGCGCCAGGCAAAGTCGACCTGGCCTTGTCCTTGGTCGGCTACGACGATGAAGTGTCGGCGGCTATGGAGTATGTGTTTGGTAACACTCTGATCTGTGCCGATGCAGATACGGCTAAGAGGGTCACCTTTGACCCCAACGTTCGCATGAGGAGCATCACCTTGGAAGGCGACGCCTACGATCCATCTGGCACGCTGTCTGGTGGAAGTTCCCCAAATTCGAGCGGCGTTCTCGTTCTTCTTCAGAAACTAAATAGCCTGACCCGACAGCTCGGCGAAGCTGAGAGCGCTTTGAGAGAGCTCCAGGCCCAGATATCGAAAGAGAAAGCCAAGCTGGACCATGCTCGCAAGATCAAGCAACATCTGGACCTCAAGAGTCACGAAATCAAACTTGCAGAGGAACAGATCAGTGGCAATTCTTCTTCTTCCATCATCCAAGAGGTGGAGAACATGAAGTCTACCATCCAAGAGCTCAAGGAGAGCATAGCCGAGGCCAAGACTCGACAAGCCAAGGCAAGCGCCGACGTCAAGACCATTGAGAAAGACATGAAGGACTTTGACAACAACAAGGATGCGAAGTTGGTCGAGCTACAGAAAGCACTCGACAAACTACGAGCTGGCCTCAGCAAGAACGCTGCCGCAGTGAAGACATTACAAAAAGAACTTCAAGGCGCACAACTTGATGCTGAGCAGGCAGGGTTCGACCTGTCCGCCGCTCGGGAACAACTACAAGAAGTTGACGTCGCTATCAAGGCGCAGAAGAAGGACATTGAAGATCTCGATAAGCAGAAGGCTGAGCTGACCGAGACGCATGACACCGTTCAGGCCGAGCTGGAAGATGAGCGCGCCAAGCTGCACCAGTTTGACGACGAGCTTCGAGCTTTGGAGGATGCTACTCGCTCCAAGAGCTCACGCATTGCAGAGGAGAGTCTCGAAATGCAGAAGCTTGGCCATCTTCTCGAAAAGTTCCACAAGGAGCAACAAGGGGCTGCCGAGAAAGTCGCCCGACTTGAAAAGGAATTTGACTGGATCGCGGACGAAAAGGACAAGTTTGGCCGCAGCGGAACTCCTTATGACTTCAAGGACCACAACATTGGAGAGTGTAAATCAACACTACACAACCTGACCGAACGATTCCAGGGTATGAAGAAGAAGATCAATCCAAAGGTCATGAACATGATCGACAGCGTTGAGAAGAAGGAGGTGTCACTCAAGCACATGATCAAGACTGTCGTCAGGGACAAGCGCAAGATTGAGGAGACTATCGTCAGTTTGGACGACTACAAGAAGAAGGCCCTTCATGAGACATGGGAGAAGGTCAATGGCGATTTTGGCAATATTTTCTCCGAACTGCTTCCAGGAGGCAGCTTTGCTAAGCTTGATCCACCCGAGGGCAAGACTATTAGCGATGGTCTTGAGGTCAAGGTCTGTCTTGGTAAGGTGTGGAAGCAAAGCTTGACAGAACTGAGTGGTGGACAAAGGTAAGCGATTCCCAGCCTCGAAATAGTTCGACTGTACTAACCATTCGTCTGTAGATCTCTGGTTGCTCTATCACTCATCATGGCTCTGCTCCAGTTCAAGCCCGCGCCCATGTACATTCTTGACGAGGTCGATGCAGCGCTGGATCTCTCACATACCCAGAACATCGGCCGTCTCATCAAGACGCGTTTCAAGGGTTCTCAGTTCATCGTCGTCAGTCTGAAAGACGGCATGTTCCAGAACGCGAACCGCATCTTCCGCACACGTTTCAGCGAAGGCACCAGTATGGTGCAGGCGCTCACGCCGGCGGACATGAAGTAATGATACTGACAGCAACCGAGAAATGTCTGAATGACTGTATGAAAGGAAACTGGTTGGGGGTTCTTGTACATGAGGCGTCGTTTTGGTTGTGGGGGTATACAATGTTCATATTGGCATTAGGACTTCTTGTGATACCGTTTGATTTGTTAAGGATGGCCGTGGAATAGATCTGCTTTTTGTTCAGTATCAAGCTGCCCGACAAGATTATTTTATTGGTGAATTCAAATACCGTAAATAACTCTACATGTATATTGTGGGCAGGCTTATTGTCGGTATCTCCAACACACGGAAAGTGCTTTTGATTCTCTACTCTATCTAATTGTATGCCATCATGCGTCTTCGTTGAGGCGGTTCTAAATCTCAGTGATCTACCCTGAAGATGCCTATTTTTTCGGCTCCCAGATACCGAGCCAGCTCGGGAGGAAGCTCCGTGTCCATGTTCAAGGCCATGACGTTGTCATCCCCATCCTTGACTTGAGCAAAGGAATAGCCCCTTGCTCGAATCTCATCCTCATTCGGGAACGACACTGGCAGCAAGAACTCCTTTTCGGGAATTGCTTGAAACCCATGGCTAAGCTTGGCTGAGACGTACTGCAGAATACCCTGTAGCCCCGGGTCTTTCCAAGGAAACCTCAGAACGAGAAAAGAACCATCTATCTTGCCCAAGAGACGGCTCGTCTTGCTCGGATCGGGAATCCAGAGGTCGACCTCGATACTGACTAGCAAGGGAAATTCCTTGCAAGTTGCGGTTTTCCACAAGAGGTCATCATGGTCTTGCCTGTCTGCTTGATGAGCAAACATGTACAAGTGATTGCATTCCGCACTTCCTAGAGAAGTGTCGCCTCGTTGGAGCTCAATTCCACGGCAGAGGTGGACTGGGAAGATGCGTAGATGCTCTGGGCCGGAACCGTTGGTGTCACGGGCCCGATAATCCGGTGATGATTCATGATGGAGGTGGCTGTCTCGGAGTGGCTCGCCGGCCCGTGAGTGGGTCTGCCGGAGGACATCACTGCAGTCGACGACGACGGGAGGGAAGAGGATAAAGATGGGGATGAGGAAAGCGAGAAGTGTGACGGCGAGAAGTGTGAGTGACACAGCATCGAGGTTAGACACAAACTGCTTTGTGGCGTCCAACCCAAAGTGGATGGTCGATAGCATCGTTGCTGTTGTCATATTTTCCCCCAGCTGAATCGAGACTTGCAGCAGCAGCAGCAGCAAGATGCAATTGGATTGCTTGATGGTGCGTACCCGGTCCTGTGCGGCGTACAGACGTGGAGGATTCTTAGGTACTGTACCTAGGTAACGGAGGGAAGTAGGTAAGCTTGAGTTTAATCTCCAAAGCTACATATGCAATGCGGAGTCAGTTCAACTCATTCCAGTCCGGTTCAATCGTCTCGCAAGCGTTGCGCGATAAGGTAAAGTCGTTGTCCAAGCTTGAGGTCAAAGTGCCAGTCCGGTGTTGTTGGGTCTTGAGTTTTTTTGCACATGGCCGTTGTCGCGGCGTGTCCTTTGTCGTAGAGTTGACTGTCTACCAAGAGTACGACTAACTTACCTGTTTCAACTCTGCATTCTTGAAAGAATCATGATAGGTTCCAAGCATGCATAGTTTACCCCTTCAACCTTGGGCGTGTCCCTTCTCTGTTTTAGATTGCGGCTGGGCTTGCCAGGGTCTGTTCCTATTTCGACCAAGGCCCTGGTCAAACTCTGTCAATGCCTTGATACAATTTTACTGGTCTGCTCTTCTGCAGCTTTTGGAAAACAAGGTGAAAGTATCCACCATCTTATGTAGCCCAGGGCCTGAGGCGTAGATTGACAGGAGCCTGGATTGTCCCTAAAACCAGTACATAGTAGCTAAACCTAGGTACCTATGCAATGTGTAGTAGCTAGTAGCCAGGGAGTAGGTAGTTAGTCGTCCCGTATATCCGATGGAACTTGTTTGACAGAATAGCATGACTCTCATAATAGCATGATTGATATCTACTGTGATGTGTTTAGCGTAGCATATAATTGATGCAATGCATAACTACCTTGTTGCAGTGCCCAGTATGCCTGCCCATCACAGATGAAAAGTTATGTGTCTCGGTCAACTTGAAAAGCGTATGTATGCAGTATCTGGATCCTTCAGCTCCTACGTTAGTAAACTACTACCACCGGCAATGTCCGGATTTGAAATGCTCGGAGTGAAGAAATGCCGAGCAGGGTCACCGGCGGAATGGTTCACCCCGTCCTGTCACCGCCGACACGGTCATCTTCTAGCAACGACCCTAAACGTTGGACGAACCTTAGTGCCACTAAAAAGACCCGATACTTGTCGACCAGCGATGGCGCCAACGGTCTTGGTTCAGCTAAGATGGGGTCGAAATGAAATTCAGTCTCGTAAAACGGTGACCAGCAAAGGCGACATCTTGTCTCTTACAGACTATTGGCCAGCTTAGGCGCGATTTCGTCCACAAAAAATTATCCCGCTGTATATAATCCAAGACGTCGGATGCTTTCCGTCAGTACAGTATTATCTTTGGTTGGGAGGAAAAATGAATGAACCCAAAAGGTGGAGCGCTTCCCGCCTGATCCTGGTGTTCTTCATGCCAGCTGTGACCACCAGAAGATCCCCTCTGCACTGATCGTCATGAGGCTGGCCGGACATATTTCTAGATTCATCCAAAGCCCCCATTGTCGAATTCCTTGTCGTACCGATATAAAGCACAGAGATGCCCGTACGGAATACCGATACTGACTCGTAAGTGAACTAAGGTCCTGAGGTGTACCGGGGGTCTAGGAGAGCTGACCAACAGGGGTTTGTGCCTAGTTAGTCAAATCAACAGATAATCACGGATTGAGGAGACAGATGGAGCACAGATGCCATTTGTACACCATGCTGCCAGATCGGGTCGTGGTGTGTTACACGATACAGATACTTCTGAGCGTTAGCAAAAACTAGACTACCTGAATGAGACAGACTCGATTGATGGTTAACACCAAACAGGGGTCAACTTGCAGATCATATCCTGTTACGAAACCACAGGTCCATGGAGGAAACAAAGATTCGCAGGAAGTCTCGGTGAAACCTCAATAAAAAACCACATACATACATACCTACATACATACATACAGTACGGTATGCCGTACATTCGGCGGCTAATGTTGAAAGGTCAAAACAAGCCGGAGCCCCGAAACTCGGATCCGCGCCCCACTCAAATGGATTTCAGGCTGAAAGGCCTTGACTTGCGGTGATTCCCACATCCTGTCTTGTTGTTGCATGGTCAACCCTGGGTTTCTAGGCGGAAGAACAAGAGTGAGGCTCGTTATGTAAGTATCTCGCCGCTCGAGTCATCTCCACTCCCCGCAACCCCTCAATAGATGGTCTGTTAGTTAACAAATCTCAAGGGAAACCCCACCTGCACCACAGACGTTCTGTCGTGATCGAGGTAATGTATCTACATTTGTAATGTACATAGTAGCTGTGCCCTTCAACCTGGCCCATTCCTCAACAAGTTCTGGTCGTGCAAGATGAAACGGCTTTAAAACGAAATGGAGCACTAAACCCGAGGACTTTGGTAGACCCTGTGGGGATTTTTGGTTGAGAGTCGTATTGATATGACAACAACAAAAGAGCCTCGTGGGTCCGTTTTCAGATATGTAGTATCCTGGTTCTTGTGTTATTATCGAGGTATTCTACTGTCTATCCGTACATCACGATGTCACAGTAGTCTTCAGCGGTAGTAGAAGACCACACCCTGGTAAGATTAGGACAACTTTGTAGTAACTGAGTATCTAGTCTTTGATTACGGAGACTGCCAAGAGAGCCGGTTGGTTTTTTTCTTTCTTTCTTTCTTTCTTTTTTTTCCCTCAACTTTTTGAGCGAAGGTTGTGGAATACTTGCTTCCGTCCAAAGACGAAAACTAATAGATGCAGAAATAATTTTTCCTATCATGGCGCGATATCAGGCCGGGCGTTTTCACCATCGTACCTACTTCAAGTTGTTGATGCTGGTTTATCAGGCCACTTTCTGAGTTCTTGATAGCGCGTAGAATAGGTCCCCATCTCGGCGAACTTGGTGCCCTTGTCAAAGATGCCCTGTTGGCGCTCCCTACACCCTCTTGTACATACTCTATCGCAAAACTACGAAAAGAGCATGCATAATACATACGTGTGAACACAGGTGGAGGGCAGTGCAGCGATGAAAATCTTCCGAAGTGTGTGTTGCCCTAATATATAGCCAACACTTGGAATCTTGAAAAGGCGCAAGCCTCGTCTGACTGTCATCCAGTTCAGCCTCCAGTCTTTACCAGTGTGTTGGTCTAAGACAACAAGCCGCTTCGACTTAATCTGCCTAGACGGATTGTATTGGGGAGCTGTGATAATTTCGCACGGCACCCAGAACCTGATGCAAAGTATTCGATGATGTGTGAAAACTTCTCCAACATCACTTTCCATGGTGGGCCGTCTGTTGGTTGTTGTGTCGTGTCAGCTACTAAAGCAAGCTGATTAGGGCAGACAGTAGACAGGGCAATCCTTCTCACAGGCATGACTTGTCATCTGCCCCAGTGCAAAATTTGCTGAGGTCACAGATGTCCAGGTAGGCATAGACGGATTCAACTATTGGGGACGGCCACTGTATGTACCAGGATACTATAGTACGTAGTCTCCTAGACCTCTCCAACCTGACGAAGGCTACTTGTATTGTTGTGCCTAGCTCTGGCTCATCATAGAAAACCATGAAGTTGATGGCAAGCCTCTGCCTATGGCAAGTCGAGCCCTCCTGATTACTGTTCATTACAGTATCGCTAGGAATATTGTAAACAAAAGCGTCAGCTTCAGACTTAGACTAGTATATATTACTCATCCCAGGGTCTGAAACTGTAGGGTCGAGGCCATGTGCCCCATACGATACGCAAAGATCAGGGTCGCCGATGAATATCGGGTGCTGGGTTCAAAGATAGAAGAGCGTCACTGAGTAGACACCGATATCATCGTGCAGGGTCAGGGCAGGGTATAACAATCTGCATATGCAGAGTTGGAGCTCATGCAAGGTTAGTCCTCACTGGCTAGTCTGCATATTGCTCTAAGCCACCACGTTGATGTGCGGTGGAGGGTCATGTAGTGGAATACCAAAATATGCAGCATTGAACCAATATGGTATGGTCGGATGTTGGATCGGGCATGGGTCCTTTGGTTTCAAAAACTGACTTGAACAAAGGAGTCGAGTGTCCAAGAGAAAGCGGCTGATAGTGCCGGAACGACCAGAACTAGAGAACACATGCTGTGTCCTATCCGTCCAGGAGTACAGGATAAAGTTTATAGGCGGCATATGTCGTAGAACCCAAGAATCTCCCCTTTTGACTCCGATATTCGAACCTAGGTTGCAGGTCAAAACAAGACCAGACACGAGTAGGTTCCAGGACATTGCCCAATTTGTTGCCACATGCTTGTTTCGGAGGTGAGAAGCAGGAATCGACGTCGTCATGATGTCGACGACAAGAGAAAATAGAATGGAATGGGAGCCCAAACCAACTCCCTGACAGCCGTGACCCACAAAGACGTTCATTGCTGCGTCCAGCCACGCGACTAATACCCACACATCCATGTAGTGCCGGGAGCGGGATAATCCAAGCGTTGGGACATTATCAAGCCGCTTTTGTCACCAGCCAGAAGTTGGGACGTATCTGGACCACGGTACTCACTTTTTAGTCCGCAACGTCTTCTCTAAAGCGTTACCTACTGCACATGCATCCTTTCATAGTTTATCCTTGTTGGCAACGTCCTGCTAGATTGTCATCTCAGCTGTCTTGAACCAGGCAGGGACAATGTTCACGTCCTATGGCCAAGCCTGTCAAGCTAGGAACCACCATTAAGGGAAGAGGGAAGTCTGTTTTTTTTTCCCCGTGCGTAAGCATTACTTGAAGCAGAAAAGGACTGTAGTTTGTTGAAACAGTAGATGCGGTGGACGACGTGAGTGATTGCTTCATTGTCGCTCAAAACTTGGTATAGGGCTGTCGACATTGTCGTGCTGCTAGGTCTCTGGTCAGTCCAGCTATCCCAGAAGCGCGCACCCTGAGGGAGTCCTGATAGGTTGTACCACCGTTGATGATTGACCGTGTTCATGGGTGATCCCTGACCTATAGTAGCAACTGGTGCAACGACACCAAATTGATACAGTTTTGAGTGTGAATTGCCCTAAAGAGCAGTCTATGGTGGCCTGTCTTATACACTGCAGACATTGCGACCGTCATGGATCTGAATCATTCCGATGTTTCTCTTGGTTTTCAAGCCAATGTGGGTTAAGTGTAATAGAGCCAGGGTAGGCCAGTGCGGACCCCAGTTGCAAAGGATGCAACGATCATAAGCTACGTTTGTAAGAAGACCAAGACGGATGTCCATTTTGCATCGAATATACGACAGCCGAAAGCATCTTGGGATTGTTGGGACTCAATTTGTTCGACTTTATTCCGAACTGTTCAATATCAGCTGCCTCAATCAATTGATCAGCATATAGGTAGGTTTATTATCACCCGTTTTCTCTTACCTGGAACTTGGTAAGCCAAAGCCAGGGAAGCGGTTCCGACATCAATAATCTAACTAAAGGCGACCCATCAGCTGCAAATGCCCGTCTGCGGCTTCGGCATTGTCCCAGTCCGGTAAAGCCTTAACGGCATTTCGTACGGAGAGAAACAGGACCCAGGAGATCGGACGCATTCCATTCCATGCCGAACAAAGCGGAGCTGCTCGGGGGTATTCGAACCCTGGTCGATTTGATAATTATGAGGCAAGATTTTAGGATACAGAGAAAAGGTTTTTTTTTGTTGATGGGAAAAGGAGAGAGAAATGAGGCAGGCAGGTCATGCACCATACCTCCATTGGAGGTAGAGGTAGTAGGTTCTAACCTTAACTACCTCTAGGTACCTAGTACTTAACGTTAGGTACCCGTCCCTGCCCTCCTGCTACAATCCAACACAACCGGTACCTAGGCCAGTGCCTAATTACCATCTACATAGATTCAAGGAGGTGACTTGCCAGAACAGTAGGATAATCTAGTCTAGGAGACTTCAAGGCAAGCACGCAAACCAGTCCCTAGTAGAGAGCTGGGGGTGCTCCTTCCTTCCCGTTCCCGTCCCCTTTCACTTGCGCTTTCACTTCCAGTCTCTCCACTCTGGCAAGCTCAGCCCGCCCCACGCTCTATTTGGCAATAACATCATCCATCTCGTCACCCAATCTTTGTTACAGCATTCAAGTCACCCCTGGCGCATCGATCATCGTCTTTGCTAACCGCTTTGAACGCGCCGTTGATGTGTTTATATGTCATTGTCAGCTTCCAACCCGTACCATACACCGTTGTTGGTCTTTACTCGACGCGTCTTAGTCGTGGATTTCAAGTTGCGGGCACGTCTCAGCCCTTGATTAGATTTCCCGAACTTCCTTTTCAGCCAATAGTCCTACACTGAGACAGCTTCAACAGCAGCTACTGTATTGAAGTTGTGAAAGCTCAGCGCTACCGGAACATACATATTACACATCCACTTGGTCATCCTGTTATCCATATTACACTTAGCTCAGCCATCCGTGTTCACATACAATCTCAAGTTCTATTTCGGAGGCACTGTCACCGCTATATAACATTAATACCGGCTGTTTCTGCTATTTCCATTGCCAGAGTCGCATTCAGACCCGGATCATCTACCCGCGATTAAAAGGTGCCTGTCAGAGAACGTGGGATCGTTCCCCTCGTCGGATAGACAGTCAAAGGGCACAAGTTTAAGCTCTTGGCCGGCTACCGGGACCCACGAGCCCGGACCTTTCATTGATCAGCGATTTGACGCCCCGTCAGGCTTGCATGACAGGATCCCTTTCTCAGGGCCCAAGGATAGCTTTGGCTCTCGTCTTCATCTCCAGGGGCTCAGCCAACTGCATAGCCAATCCACTTCAAGTCAACACATCCCCGCTGTTGCCGTTTTCAAAAGACGCCCCCTACGTGGATCTAAGTACCAGCTATCAATTTAATGTCCTGCTGCTAAGGGCACTGACAACTTGCATCGATCAATCTTTCCTCCCTGCCCCCAATGATAGCGCCCCTCTATTCTTAAGCTGGCGGCGCATGTATGCGTGCCCTTGCACGTTATTGAAGACCCTTCCCACAATACAACTATCTCAGGTCTCCCTCAGCTTGGCCAAAGACGATCTTGCAAAACTTTGTCCAGTAGAGAGCACAGAATGCAAGACCTCTTTGCTGAGTGATTGACACGAACCGACAACAGCTAATTTTGCAATCGTCTTCAATACTCTCCGCTTTCAAGGACTCCTTCCAAGATATTCATTACCTCTCTCGATATTTTATTATATATTTGGCTGTTCTCTAGCTTTGAACGGATTCAACTTCATTCGCCAGGTCACTCCCAAGGGCATCAATTGTCCTTGTTTTGCAGAAAGCAACACGTTGAAATTGCTTCACATCGCCACCACATTGGAACTTGTTCACCAACCTTCGGTAGTCAACCATCAATATTTGTTTCTCTGTCGGACCGAGCTTTACGATATCGAAGAAGAGACTGTTCTGTTTGAGTTGCGCCTCTCGGCTCGATCTCGTAAACCTTTCTCTTGAAGTATGCAAGGCACGACCTATTGAGCCGCTCTCTAAACCCAGCCAGCTTGAAGCCGTAAAACACCCGAGCTTTCTTGATTGAAATTCCACAATGGGAGACTATTACCACCACTTTCTGTCATCGATGTCTGGGGCGGGGATGAATCCAACGACATCGCCCGAAGAGATGCTCGACCCCCGAATTCATGGCGCACCGATGCATATGGTGCCTGCCACAATGCCTGGGTCATATCAACAACTCGGATACTTTACAGGCTTCCCAGATCCGATGATGTTCAACCCAGGCAAATCACAAAAATCCCGTCGAAAATCAGCAGCCGGTACACCCGCGGCAATTGACCAAGTCAAACACCGACGGACTCGTTCTGGCTGTTTCATGTGTCGAAGTCGAAGAGTTAAGGTATGTGCTCGATAACAAACATCAGCCATGTATATGAAAGCATTTCTAACCCTCACAGTGCGATGAAACCAGGCCGATTTGCGAACGTGGGTGCACAATCGAACTCTCCGTTGATTGTATGATGCCAATATGCTGACGCTACCAAGGTTGCAAAAAAGGAAATCGAGAATGTGTTTACCCTGATCCTCCATCTTCAAAAGTCTCAGCAGTATCAAGCGGTAAAACTAAAGACAAACCTGCTTCCGCCCAACAAACTAGCCCCTCTTCTTCAAAATCAGAAGATGATGAGGATGCCGAACAAGACAACAAACTCGAGACGATTGTGGACGAAGATGAAGAAGCAGAAGGCCAGACAATGTCCCCAGGATTCTCCATACAATCGAAGAGCGCCTCCCCTTCCACCGCAACGGCCACTCCAAATAGTCTGGCAACTGCATATCCCTCGTCAGACTTCCCTACCAGTTTGGGAGAAACTGACTGGTCGCATCTTCCACCACAGTATCAGCAGGGCCTGTCCTTCTTCGTGGAAAATCTGAATCACTTTAATTACTGCATACCTGTTGACTCGGACGGATTTTTCACGAAAATCTTGCCTAACATGGCCACCCGTCACGAGCCGTTATTGAACGCGGTCGTGGGTTTCTCGGCATATCACTCCACGCTCCAAAATCCGAAGGGGAAGCTCCAAGACTTTTTACAATATTACAACAAAAGCGTAACACAACTGCTAGGTCTACTACAGAGAAAGGAGAAGCCCGATATTGCTACCCTCCTGACAATATTGCAGCTAGCTACTATTGAAGTATGTGTTACTGTTGAACTCTGTATTCGGACATTCGTAATCTAATGATATGTGTGTTTAGGAATACTTTGGCGACTGGGTCAATCTCATGGGACACCAGAAAGCAGCCTTCGGAATAATAACCAGCATATTTACACCACAAACCGTAATGCGAACACCCGTAGGTCGCATGTGCCTGAGCTGGTACGCTCGGTTCGACAGCTTTGTTGCCTTGATGGGAGGCTTCCCTACCGACCTGCCTCGAGAATGGTTTCAGGCCATGTTGGATTTCTACAAGTCAGGAGTCGTTGCCAACCCAGACGAATTACAATGGAAAATTGATGAGTGGTCCGCTCAGCTCCGCCTCATCTCCTACGACATGTCGATTTTGTTCGCACGAGGCAGCAGAGGCCAAATATCTTCTGAAGACTTCATTAAAGAACACGACCTTATTAACCAGCGACTTGTGGACTGGAAAGAGAAAAGAGACCCTGCCCTCCAGGACCCGAAATATCTTGTTCGAGATTTTCCTTCGCCTGAAACACTCGACCCGGAGGATTTTGTGAACCCTTATACGGTTGGTATACTTTATGAACGTCCACTATTTAATGTTACAGTTCTATGTGCGGAGTGGAACAGCATCATGATAATGCACAAATGCCAGTCCTCACCGACGAAGCCAGACCAATTATTCGCGGATCTCAATCGACATGCATATAGAACGTGTCAATACTTCGAAACATTGGAATTCTGGCCTTCCACGCCCAGGGGCGTCCTAGTTCTGATTCAAGCTTGCATCGCTATTGCCGCTCTGTTCTGTCCCCAGGATGCCCAACACCACGTTTGGTTTCGTCGGAAGTTTGCCTTGCTGGAAACTATGGGGTAAGAGCGTGCTTGTTTTTATGGTTTCTTGATGGGAACTGCCAGGAAAGAAAGTGCTAATGCTGATATAGCTACATCCATCCCTTACCTTTGCGTACTAAAATGGCCGAGTTATTCAGAGATCCTTCTTGCGTACAATGGTGGCTCCCCAACGGGGAGGGATTCAGCCCAGTTTTACAAGAAATTCGGAATTTTGCGGACGAACGTAATGCAGCAGCAGTCACAGCTCAGCAGGAGAGTCTTCGCGAAGTGCGACATATCTTCGCAAAGATGTCGTTGATGGACGATGCCAATGCGCCCTCGAGTTCTGGCAGCAAGACTACTTCCCAAACAGGGGCTGGTCCAACCGTAAGAAGTCAATAAACACCTCGAGAAAGAGAATGCCGTGCAGCAAACAAACGCCGGGATTTCTCTCACTAAGCGTGGCATCCTTGAATCATTAGCGTGCGATGACTGCCACCTATTTGCATGGGCGACGGCAGTACTATTCTTTCTTAAAACAACAAAAGCAAGGCTCTGACTGGGAGACGGTGGATGCTATGGTGATGTATGAACAAATGCTGATTGATGAAGAATCTTACAAGAAGCTCCTACATTCGATCAAGAAAGGTCTTTGTAGAGGACAAGAGTGAAACCAAGTTTCTGAATGATGCAGGTGGGGGCTTCTAGGCAAATGAGATGTCACCCTTCAAATGACAAACGGTGACCCAAAGTCACCGAGACTGAGAGTGCACAATCTGAGTTTGTCACTCAGCTGTATTATTAAATATACATACTGTGGCTGGAATTGTACTGCAAAACTGCCGTGTTCCGATAGAATAGATGAGTTGTAACTTCTTCTCATACATCATTTCTCATCCTTTTTGCTTTCACTTGCAGAAGTGGGATCTGTGGCTTTCGCTTCATCTTCAGAAAGTTTGCTTTCCGTATCGGGCGTGGCGTCGGAAGGACTCGAAGCTGAATCTTCGGTAGACTCTGATGGTTCTGCGGAATTCTCTTGAGACGAATCTCCCCCTGTGCTGCTTTTCTCTTGACCTTCTTTGGGCTCAACCGGGTCAGCTGTCGGTTCAGGCTCGTTATTTTGGGCGTCTTCGCCGTCGGTAGGATCTATCTCAGACACCTCCCCGACGATTGTTTGGTCGGCATCCTCGTCTTCATCTTCTTGGTCCTGGTTTTCTTCGGTTTCTTCAGTCAGTGGGTCATGAGTTTGTGACTCGGCTTCGCCTGTAACCGATTGTTCAACAATAACAGGGACCTCGGCGATTTCCGGCTCTTCTTCCACTGGGGATGGTGCGGTGAGGTGCATATTTTTGAGCTTCCTTGAAACTCCATCTGCATCCTCCTCTTCAGCTTCTATCACAGTTGTCACGGCGCTCCCTGTTGAGGGGCTGCTTCGAATGTGTCGACGAGTGTTCGTTCTTGTGGGGTGCATGTTGTCCTCCTCGGCAGGAGGACCTCGTTGGTGAGACGAAGGCTTGAGAATAGTGGGCGGAGGCTGCACAGCCTCCTGTTCGACATGAGGTGCCTCAAGCCCTTCTGCTTCAGGGGGCAACTTGTAGTTCTCGGCTGGTAGTAGATCGTACAAATCGCAAACTGTTTTAAACAGGACATAGAGCCCTGTTTCCCCCTCGACCGACCAGAAAACACCGCGGTGCTGGAACCAAGCATGCGCAAATATGCGATGCAGGCGGCGGAACACATTGACAAGGTTCTTCACGCCGACATTTTTACTATGGCTGTCGTTGTGAACAACAAAACGGCTGGGGAAGATCTTCTGGTCGGTTACAACATTGGCAGCCCAATCCAGAGTGTGGCAGCAGTAGTCAATGGCGCAGCAGCTCTTGGGCTGCTCATGCACAGCACACAGAAACTGCCACTCGGAAGCGCGCATCTCGGGGCACGTGTTCGCACTGCATGGCGGGGAGTCGAAGAGGAAGCCAACGATCAGTGAGTTGCACTTTGAGATGAGAAAGCGGCATAGCTCATAGAGCCAGATGGTTCGATCTACACCGCTGGGGGGAGTCGCGAGCTGTAATGCGGTTTCACGAGTAATTGGTTGAGTATTGGAGGCCGTATGGTAGCAATGCAGGGCAGCTAGATGTTCTTGCAGTTGAAAGGCAGAGTCAAGCTGGGTCATGTTAGCTTGTAGCTCATGATGTGTTGATATACTGGCGCAAGTACCTCATGTAGGGGTATCAAAGGAGGTCCAGCTGCCATATCTGTTGCTTTCGTTCCTGGATGTATCCGCCGCCTGGAGCTAGCTTCAAGCTGTGTCTGCTCCTGAGGCGTTGTCTGAAGACTGGCTGCTGAGCCACCAGACGGAGACGCAGGCGCCATCTGAATCTCAGCCGCTGGTGGAGGGCTTGGTAGCCTTGGTGAGCTCGGTGTCAGCGACATTTAGGGTAGGATATCGGCTTCGTGTAGGAAATCGCAATGTTGAACGTGAAGATCTGAGTCTGGCGAAAGCTGGGCGCCTAATTCCACAAGGCTACGCTGGGTTGACAAGTGGCTGGACAGGGCTAAGCTGGGGGAGTCCAGAGTGGAGATTCGATACATGCATAACAGCAGGGGGATGAGCCAAATGCAGCTAAAGGGGGGCCGTGCAACTTACACGCATCTAAGTGTTTCCATCGCTTCTACAAGAACATGATTTAAGTCTCAAGAAGAGACGGTGGGTATCTGCATACGCATTACAAACGTGACAAGGTGTAAGATCGTTTTCTTGCAACTCGGAAGAATTGACATTTTTTCTCGGACGGTAAACGTTTCTTGACATCGTTCGAAACTCACAATAACCCAACGGCCAGTCTATCGCCCTGCAGCAATGAATTTTGATGACGATGCTCCACCAGAGTTGGTCGACACGACCACAAAAGACGTGGACGAAGAGATTACAGTCAAAGTTCCCATCACTATTGTGACAGGTACCTCTATTAGTCCATCTAGTAGCACAGGTCTAACGATTGACAGGGTATCTTGGTGCTGGCAAAACTACATTGCTCAATTACATCCTCACGGCTCAGCATGGTAAAAAGATCGCTGTCATCATGAATGGTTAGGGAAATGCATGACCTTTTGGCAAACAACCACTGACCCTGAAGACAGAATTTGGGGACTGTAAGTTTCTCGGAGAGGATTCTTTTTACATTTCTAAGTGGCACTGTAGCGCTCGACATCGAGAAGTCCCTTACTGTGAACAAGGGAGATGAGCAAGTAGAGGAGTGGTTAGAAGTCGGTAACGGCTGTATCTGCTGCTCTGTCAAGTATGTCGTGTATGAATCGTAGTGGCTCTTGCTGACAGATGCTAGGGATACTGGTGTCAATGCCATAGAATCGTTGATGTCGAAGAAAGGCGCTTTTGATTACATCCTCCTTGAAACCACTGGCCTAGCTGATCCCGGTAACCTGGCACCTCTCTTCTGGGTAGATGATGGACTTGGAAGTACCATTTACCTTGACGGTATCGTCACTCTGGTAGATGCGAAGAACATCGTGCGCAGCCTTGACGACCCAAGTGGCATCGTTGAAGGACACGACCACGATGGCCATGGTCCTGTCATGACAACCGCTCACGTCCAAATTTCTCATGCGGATGTGATCGTAATCAACAAAGCTGATATGGTGTCCGAAACGGAACTCAAACAGGTCCAAGAGAGAATACAGTCAATCAATGGTCTTGCCAAGATTCATGTGACTGAGAGGAGTGTAGTCCCCCAACTAGAGGGATTCCTGCTCGATTTGCATGCATATGATCAGTTCAATGAATCGGATGCTAGTGTCAAGGGACACAGTCATCTTGATCCTGTAAGTTTCCGACTGATAATTCAGCATTTGCAGGGGAGTAGGCCGCTAACCGGCCAGACCATTTCAACCGTCACTATTCCTGTCGGTCGCCTTGAACCGGAACAGTTGGACATCGTTGACCGCTGGCTACGAGCAGTTCTGTGGGACAGCAAGTTACCCGAAGCGGACAAAGAGGGCGATTTCGAAATTCACCGCTCAAAGGGACGCCTGGTATTTACCAATGGAGAGGTCAAGATGTTGCAGGGTGTGAGGGAGGTTTTTGAGATAAATGATGGGCCGTCGGAAGACGACACGCCAAAGGAGGGTAAGATCATTCTGATAGGAAGGAATGTAGCAGGCGTTGGATTTGAAGGCAGTTTCAAAAAAGCCATCGAATGATGTGTACAACACGAGATGAGTATTGCATTTGGCCTGTCAAACTACATGGATAGAAAAGCATCACGTCTTGTAACTATACCTCCATTTATGGCATAAGCTTGGACCGTTTTGCGATGATTAGAAAATAACACTGATTCAATCCCCGAGCTCTCTAACATGAATCGTAGAATGATATTTTCCAAGCAGATCAAAACTCAATAGGCCGTGACAGCTGTAGTTATCTCCGGCTTTAATTAAGGTGAACATGTACCCGACCTCATGCAGCAGTTGTTGACTCAGGTTATATATTGCATCCTCTTCAAAACAGTATTCTCGCCCAGATTTGTTTTATGTTTAGTGTTTGTCATGTGTTGAGCCTTCATACCTGTATAGGTAGCCATTTTTGGTGTTTGCCATGATGTCGAGGTGTACCCACTTATTCCCGCTCACGGATCATCATCCATCCACCTTAGTAGCCAAAGTGCCAGCCTTCTCCAACACAGCAAACAGAACAAGGCCAGGCTCAGCCCTGAAGCAAACGATCGCATCGACAAACATCCCTACCCTTTTGTCTCTCTCAGCACAAAAAGGCATCGACGTCGCACCGACCGAGGATTTTTGCTACGACATCCCCATTCACAATATCGTACCGCGCTGCACCTTACCTTAGTCGCTCGCGACAAACCTCTACAATCATGAATAGGCCAGGTAGGACGCACCCCCACGACCTTATTCTTCTGCAGCCTCCAGACCCCGCGCTGCAAGCGAAATCTGTCAATACTAGCCACCCTCGATGTTTTTGGAATATGACTGTACCGAGAGAAACATGAGCGCCAGCACACACATTCACGAGCTCTGCGACTCCCTTGGCGACCTCCAACCCCTCTGCCGACCTCAATGACCCTGTCCATGTGTCAAGGTCGCCTCAATGGACCCAGGTGCGGGTCAAGATCGGGGCGGAGGATATTGAACGTGTGGCCATGAGAAAAGCAGAACAGTCAAGCAAGCATTGCCAGGATTACGCTGACCATGTCATCGAATCGCAGGGGCCGTGCCACAGACACTCCGCGGTATGCCTGGCGGATTTGGAGGTCAACAACAACCCCAACAACCAGGACGAGCAGGAACGAATCGATTACCGAACGGGAAGCTAGGTACGCCGTACCGAATTGATTGCGATTCATGTGCTGGGTCGTGTTGGCTGGGTTGTATCGACGATGGGCTTAGGCTAATATTGGCGAACAAATATAGGAAACAACAATTCTGGTTGGGCCTTCGGAGGGGTTCCAATGGCTGGAGCAGGTCCCCAAAACGCTGGACGTCAACTCGGCGGAAACGTGAGCTTTGCGCAAAGCTTGACAGGCTCCCAACCCTCGACATCCCTCGACTTGTCGTACGTACATCTGGCTGCAGTTCATGACGCAAGAGTCAATGCATTCTTTCGAACATTGGATTGTTTCAAATTTCCGACCCTACTGCAAGACACGCTTGCTAATAATGTCTAGTGAATTCCCATCATTATCAAACAACGCCCAAATGTCCAACGCCAACCAGTCATCTATGTGGTCGACTGCTGGGTCGCGAAACTTGGGCGGGCCCATCCAACGTAACCAAGCTACTCCCCAGCAAGGCGGCCAGGATGATATGTTCAGTCCCACCTCATCAAGAGGCGGATTCAGGTTCGGTAACCAAGGCAACATTGGACAACAACCTCAACCTAGTAGCGTTGATGACTTCCCGCCGCTCAATCAAACCTCAAATGGTGACCTGGGATCAGACAGGACGGCGAACCTGATGTCTTCTCTAGGCTTTGGATCCCAAGCAGGACCTGGACCTTCGGCAAGCAGTAGGGGGAATGGTCTCTTGAATGCATTGTCGGCCAACAGTCGAGCCAATGAAGTGAGATCACCGCCTGGCATTGGAGCACCTGGTATGCTCATCACTATCTCGTCACTAAACAACAAAACACTAACTATATCAGGCTCGTCGAGACCGCAAGATGGTAAACCCCCTGGTTTGGAAGAAGATACTCGGCAAAAGTCGGCAAGAGATGATGGCCTTATTGATGCTACTTCTCCTGCAGCAGCGTTCAATAACGACTCTGCCTCAATGAAGTTGAAAGACGATCAAGAGCCCCATGGCTCCGAAGTCATTGACCCTCTGGCTGGTATGCCTGCAGTAGACAAGTGGGGGATCAAGGGCTTGCAGACGTTAATGCATAACTACCCCGACTACCACGCCATGGTTGTGGGTATGGACCCTTCTTCATTGGGACTTGACATAAGTTCTCCAGAGTAAGTACGCCAACGTTGAGTTAAGAGCTTCACTAAGATGCCTGCAGGTTGTTTTCCACACAAAACTACTCGCTTTTTGACGATTCGCCTCCTAGGGTGCCGCTTGCTAATGGCAAATTTCGCTTGCCGGATTGTTACAATGTGACAAATGTGCAACCAATCGAGAGCAAAATTGCGAGCTTCAACGAGGAAACTCTATTTTGGATCTTCTACAGCTGCACAGCGGATGTCAAGCAGCAGATGGCTGCGGTAGAATTGTAAGACTACTCAATTCAGTCTGCTGTTCGATCTACTAACTCTTTGCTAGACATTCACGAAACTGGAGGTGGCACAGAAAAATGGAGATCTGGTTGACCAAGGATGAGCACATGACCCCTCAAATACTGAGCCCCAACCATGAGCGAGGTTTCTACATAGTTTGGGACCCGAACAACTGGCGAAAGGATCGTGTAAGTTGACACGTTGAACTTTTCAGTGGAAGAAACTAATAAATGAGTAGAAGGAGTTCACACTGCACTATGGGGACCTAGATACAACATTGAACCAGACGCAGGTCGGGCCATGAAGAGGCTGCTAGCTGCCTGATAGGAGACGATTTCCATTTAAGTACGAGAGACCACGTTGAGTGACTCGTATGAATTGTACGGACGGGCGTTATGGCATCAAGATAGGGCAACGGCTTCTGTTCTCATGGGGATGGGATCGGACCTGGTTATGAATGATAGCTCTTCCATTGCTGAGGGCTGGCTTATCGCCTGGATATAGGACTGTCGTGTCAATGAATGATGCTTTTCAGTTCTGTGCAACAGGTTTGTGTGCATTGTGATGTTATTCATATTAGAACTGGATCTTTTCGTTTAAAGACATGCTCAATTGCTTGAACGATATAATCGGATATACTGGCTGCATCGCGAAACACATGAGCGTGGTTGTCAGGGTGATTAACCGAAGATTTCCCATATCCTACCTATTTCAAAGGTAGCAATCGGCGGAGCTAGAACCTGTCGTCTTTTGCCCCATCTGTGGTGGGCACACAGGGACATTGGCGTAAGAACAACGCTTATTACGTGCACGACCCGCGATCCAAGCTCTCAAGCTCACCAACTTACAACTGTACATAATACTTATACTTGTCGTCATTTTAGCTTTTTTTGGGCGGCGCGTCGCTCGACCGTTTTTCATTTCGCAACATTTGGAGGGAATCGTTCTCTCTCGTGCGATTCAGCCATGTCGGACGACCAGATCTCTCTGCCATATTTAATGGCCATCCTGGTCATTTCCGGTCTGGTGATAAGATACATGTTCTTTACGGGGCCCTCACCACCTCGGCCTTCGCGGTCTCCCGAGGCATTCCTTCGATCGAGAGAGATTGCAGTCGAGAGGATACAGCAGATGTTTCCGCAGGCGGATAGGCGAAGCATTCTGTGGGATCTGCAGCGCAATGGGGGAAATATCCAGACCACGACAGAGCGCATACTCTCAGGTCGACTGGACACGGTATGCACAATATCCCATCACTTGTCCGCATATCTACTTGAAAAGGCCTTTCGCTGATAGCATCACTACTTCTTTAGCCCCCTGTTACCTTCCAGCCGCCACCTCCTCCGGGTCAGGCCACTACAAGCGGCAGTGCAGCTACGGCGCCTCGACAACCTGAGAAGCCAGCTCAGCCCGACCTTATCACCCGATACAACCTTAAGAACAAGCTGGACAGCGTATCGCAAGAGGATCAGGATGAAAAACCAAAGGGCTGGAGCTCAAATAAGGACGAGCGTCAGGCTTCGTTGCAACGCAGAAGGGATGAGATGATCCTTGCTGCGCGGCGGAAGATGGAGGCTAAGCTTGCAGCCGAAAAGGCGGCCCAGGGAAGTTGATAGGAGTGGTTATTGTACTATAGCTGGAATACTCATATGTTTTTACTTCCTAGAGGCTTGACACTTGGTTATGTGCTGAACGGCCACTTTATTTTCATTCCGACCGCTTCTATGATAATTTTTGGCCGATCAAATGGGCCTTGAGATCTACATTCTGACTGACCTATGTGTAAGTCAACCGTGGCGCGTAAAAGTTGCCCTGGTTGCCCCTATATAGATACATGATGGTATAGTTCGTCAAGTGTCTGAACAGATTGATCACCCACCTAAGGCGTCCGCAGACACTCTGGTTAGTCTGTCGGTTGGCTGTCACCAAGGAGTCACAAGAATTGGCGGTCGAAGTCTAAGAGACGAAATTAAGTAGTTACTTTATAATGCTTAGACAAGCCTCTCACGCTATTTATTTCTGTCACTCTAAATCTTAGGGGTCAATTTTTCTGACACCCACCTGGCTCTCGCCTGCATCTTTGTCATGATCATACCTATTCTTATGAGCAGGATGATGTCAAGATGGAGGGAAATAAGTGGCAGTGCTGGCGTGGCTTCTGTGGCGGTATTGTTAACCACATCTCGTCAATGTTCGAGAAAAGGCCTTCAGTCCTAGGTTATCAATAGGCAACGAAGGTATTTCTTTTTTCTAGCCGTTGGAAAAAATATTCACTAGATAGACTTGTTTTGATTTCGTGAACCTAATTCACCAACGCTTAAATGTTCAAATGATTAGAAACTTGTCTCTGTGATCGCCAATCTTTGACACCTCCTAGCACTCATTGTCGAAGTGAGCAACAATAAAGGCCCTTGGTAATTGATAGTGCCGAGGTGGGGTCTGGGGTGGTTGCTGGTACGAAAGAAACCCCGCCACATGTTTGTTTTCTTCCTGTACAACGAGACCCTGTCTACTTGGGAGCCTGTACATAAAGTGTTGCCGTTGGGATTCTGACAGCACTCTACTGTGTCAAACGGTCTTAAACAGAAACAGAGACAAGCACCATTTCGACCTATCCAGTTCACTCACTGATAGAAACTCTATACAAGTGGCGTTTTACTCATCCATTTCACTGCAATCCAGGGTCCAAAGATCGAGCAACAGGCGAGACTTGGAGCTGAGCCACAGTTGTTCAACGCGGCCTCGTAGTGCTCTTGTGTAAGGTACTCCCAAGTACCATCCACTTCCAACTTCACACATCCAACATATGTGAGGGCCCCTAAATCCAAAGAGGTACAGTTCATTTGCTCTGATCACCACCGGCGCGCAAGCATCGTTTCTCGTACTTTTCAGCCCTCTCTATCTTTTATTTACCTTTCGTGACATCTTTACTTGCGAAACCGCCAACTGATAATCTCTTTCAAGACCAGCCTTCATTTTGTCTCTGCGCATCCTGAACCGATTCTAGATCGATCAGCAGCCTCACGTTAAGAATTTGACGTCATCTTGGTAAGTCTGCCTCTTCCTTGAATCTCGAATACAAATCAGTGCCGCCAATCAATACCGATCTTTTGCTGCGCATATCCGAAGGCACAAAGTACCTGCCTACCATTACCCCTCGGCGCTGAGTTGCGATATTACGTGGGTACATCGGAGGTCATCTTTCGTTTTACTCGTGGAATTTTGGTCTCGACATTTCAACGATAGCTCAAATATTTGCTTCCACTGCGACTTATTCATGGTTATTAACACTAACTTGACACCCCAGAAGTGTAGCACGACGGTCCTATACATCGATCATAATCCTTGAAGTGACACTAAAGTCCAACATCTAACGAAATCGTCCACGGTCGTCACACGAGTTCGAACTACCAACCTCAAGTATCCAGTTCTTGACGACAATCTTCATGATTACTACCGGACTGTGTAACCGTCGATAATCGCCCATTATATCGTCAGGCCATATATATTGGAGGCATAGATACAAATCAGCCATCGCCGCTTCTAATTCCCAGTCCTCTGGGGCCCTTCGATTGCGATGGGTACACCCCGGGACTACTACGCAGACTTGGAGCTGCCACCGACAGCTGACCTTACGGAAATTAGGAAACAATATCGAAAGCTTGGTATATGCGGGCAGAGTTCTCTCACTTGTATGAATGCTAACCTGAACCGTAGCCCTCAAGTATCATCCGGACCGTAATCCTGGACGAGAGCAAGAAGTCAACACACAGTTTCAAATTATTCAAACGGCGCACGAAATTCTTTCCGATCCCGAACAGAAGGCCAAGCACGATGCTTCACGGGGCCGTGGTCGATTTCCAGGCGCTTCGGGTGTTAAGGGCAACCCTTGGTCGAACGTGAGCGCTCAATACCCGCCTCCCCCCCGTCGCAACAACGCAAATGCAAACACAAGCGCTCGAACTACGCCCTCAGGCGCGCAAAGATGGCAGACTCGTTTCTCGTCAGGAGTCCCTCCAACGGCAAAGCAGTACACCACATCAGACGCTGAGTCCAAGAAGAATGCCGCACGAGCGTTCGAGAATATGCGAAAGGGTACATCAGCCAAGTCGAATGAGCAGACACGCCCTACTCCTCCACCTCCTCCGCCACGAACGGAATCTGCAAGACAGCGTGCGGAGGCCTCGTTCGGTTCAAGAAAGACGGGATTTCACCCTCGTACAGCTATGGGCGACGAACCTCCCGTCTCGAACAGCAACTATAGCTCGCGACCAGCATCGGAGCGATATTCGCAACCCTATACTCAAGAAGCCCCTAAGCCGGCTCCTCCTCCTACCCCACAGAGACCTCCGCCAACTGCGATGCCTGATCCTCTGAGTCAGTTTAGAGACCGAGATAGCTGGGTTGATCCTCGACAGAGTAGCCCGTATGCCTCGCACGGCGGTGAAAAGACCAACCCTTTCGATGGTATTCAAATAAATCGAGCTAAGAGTACCCGTGAAACCAATCGCGAAGAACAGACTTCATCGGAAAAGGAAGCTTTCAACAGACAGCGTAGTGCCAGTGCTCCCAAAGGCGGCAAGACTGAGGAGACTCCCGGGCAGCCCTCGATACCTCGCGATCCCGCAGACCGTCCCAAAGCTCAAATGAAGAAGACTCGAAGCGGCTTTAAGAGCGTACCCCTCGGGCCCAACCAGCAAGCTACTGAGGTTCCTGCCACTGACAAACGTAAGTTGCAGTCAAGCTCCCCTCAAGATTGATCAAGTCACTAACAAATCGGCAACAGCTGAGTCGCCTGGCGGCCCTTCAATGTATGACAACCCAACTTCTACAACGCACCATCTCCCTATGTCGAAAAGCTTTGACAGCTATAGGGGGCATCATGGATCTGGGCTCTACCAGTGTCCATACGAAACCCTCATGAAGTCAGAAAACCCGCTGCCCAGTGGCAGACAGGATTCACCTCACCAATTGACCCAATTTGAGCGTCAACAGATGGCGCTCTTGATCGAGCTCATTAGTAACGCCGGGTCTGGAAGCCCTCCGAAGAAAGCAAAGCACCAGTCCCGCAGCACATACACTCCTAGCAAGTCGAATGGCGCTAACAAGATCAACTCAAACAGTTTCAGTTTTCCTGTCAACGACGATACCTTTAGACGAACTTCACCAGACCAGCCACCATTCTCGAGACGAAACACTGACGATATTGACACTAGCTTCGTTGAAGAAGACAATGCGGCGGAATGGGAATTTAGTGCTGGTGGAACTGAACAGGGAAGCCCAACAAAGCACCGAAAGGGCCGTCGATCGCCTGGGAAGCGTCCTACGATGAGTGGCAAGAGTACTCCCAGCTTTGTATCTGATCCTGAGAGACCTGACTCCACTAAACCAGAGTCGGTTTTCAATCCAGACGGTTGGGATTTTGGGCCGCAGACTTTTGTTCCCCAGCCGGCCAAATCTGTCTCACCTACCCGATTATCTCGCACAAATTCGAAGAAACCCAAGGCTCCTAAAAAGCCCAGTTACACAGATCTCGCGGATGACAGTAGCAGTGACGAAGAAGTTCTGGAATGGCGTGGGCGCAAGGTGCAAGACGAGCCACCTGCAGCTGAGAGCCCTCAGGCAATGGATATAGATACTCCTCCTGTGTCGAGCTCAGTTCCACCACCTCGCCCTCCCAAGATCCCATCTCCTCAGCCACCTCATACCACGCCTTCGCCCCAGCCTGCTCAACCCGTGAGCCAGTCGAAACAGCCAGCTGAAGGTAATCAGATTCCTGGAACGGCAGCTCATACTGCCCGTGATATCTATGTCGAGCCGTCTAGACCAGAATGGCGGGAAGGCAACACGGACAACGTCAACGGTGTCGAGCATCGAGTGGAAAGTCCCAAAAAGCCGTTCAACCCGAACAACATAGGATCAGAGGATAGCGAGGAGTTCCTCGCCAGTTTCGCTGACCTGAGAAACGTGGCCCCGTTCGCGCAGCAGAGTTCCGGCCTGAAATCTTTCTCCGATTTGAAGGACAACCTACCTTTCGAAAGCAAGCCCGCGCCACAACTTCCGATTAAGCTACCGACTGTTCACCCACTGATTTTCCCCGAAGCGCCTACTGCTCCTCAGATTCCTCCTGGCGCGATAATTGGTGGAGTACAACCAAGCGCACTTTCTTGGGATGCTTATGTTAAGGATTTTGAAAATTATATGCAGCAATGGGATGTTTTCAACGCCCAAGTCGTGGATCACTTTGCTACACGAAAATCTCACATTACCCGCATCAGAGCAGAAAAGGGGTATTCTTTTTTGGAGACCCGGGGCGATGCCGACATTCAAGAGTACTACAACTGGCTTGAACAGGACATGGATGTCCGCCGACGCTGGACTGCCGCGTGCGAAGAACATGAGCAGCGATTCAAGGAGTTTATGGCGTTTCGTATCAAGATGAAGTAATCGATCAGTTTTGGGCCGTGGAGTAGAAAGAATATGGGATGATATCCAACTGGAGTCCTTGACTATCAACATGGGTTACTAGAGAGACTTGCTGTTGATCATTGACAATACTATGCATAGTGCGATGCAAGGCGATTTATGACATTTCTGCAGGGATTCCACAAAATTACGAAGACAGGTGGTTCAGGATTTGGGCAGTTACTGGCGCCACGGAAGCATGTAGTGCATGGGACGAGCCATTGCGTTTGATAGTGGTTCTGTTTAATCAGGAAGTTGCAGCTTGGCGATTTGTATCGTGGGTATTCTCGCTATTACCAAGACTGGGGCTTTATTGACATCAGCTTGGAAGGATATGGTCTTTGGAGTTGGGATTCCAAGACGTGTGTATGATGGTATGAGTCATAATACATAGAAATAGACGAGGGATATCTCTCACAGCCGCCGAAGTGACGGGGGAATAGCTTTGTTTCCCAGAGATTGCTCGAGTTAACTGACACGAGAGCTCTCGTGTTTTCAATGTGTGTGAATGACCGTCTATTTAACGAAGGCTGTGTTGAATGCAAACAATGTAAGTGACCCACGGTTCCCCTGTTGCTCTTCGCCATTCACTAACCCTAATACTTCATTACTTCCTCGCATTTCATCCGATCTTGATTGTTGTGTCGTTTGCCCCTATCCCGATATTCATCAAGAGGGGTAAATACACCTATCTACCTATATTCACATATCTTCTATGTTTGCTGCCTAGCACCCTCTTCCTTTTCCCCCGAACTCTTTTCTAACCTCTTCCCCTTTTTCTTCCATCTTTCATCCTTCTTTCTCAACACTCACTCACTGCTACTGACCAACCATCAAGTATCTCTAACGCAATCGTTATCTCTACCAAAGAGTGTATCCCCTAGCTCTCAGAGACTCGATCACTACCATCATCACTATGTCGGACTTCTCAACCCCCAAGGCCAACGCCTGGACCGACGAAGCCAAGGTAACCCTGATACCTCTCATCTATTTGCTCCCTTAATTTCTAATGCTAACTATGATACCTAGACTGAGCTTCTCCTCCGTATCGTTGCTCATCTGAAGCCTGAGGGCAAGGGCATCAACTGGAACGAGATTACCATGGAAGGCCGCACCATGAAGAGCCTCCAGAATCAGTGGACAGCCTTCAACAAGAGGATCGAAGCCATCAAGCAGCAGTCCGCCGATACCCCTGCCCCTCCTGCCAAGAAAACTCCTGGTATGATATCCCTTTTCTCGTATCCTTCTTACAGCGAGCTGACAGACAACCTCACAGGACGCAAGCGTGGTCCCAAGCCCAAGACACCCAAGGCTGTTGGGTCCGACGAGGACGATGATGACTATGGAAGCCCAAAGAAGTCCACTCCCCGCAAGCGCCGCGCTCCCAGTAAGTTTGCCTTTACGGATACATGAAGAAGATTTTTATTGACGAAACTCAGAGGCCGATGCGGATGCTGAGACTCCCGAAAGTGCTGCCAAGGTCTTGAAGATGGAATTCAATGAGACGGCCGGGGTAGAGAACGTAGATTTCGACGATGGCATCTAAATCAGTGACCAGCTCACATCGGAAGACCAGAGGCGAAGACTTCGCTAGAAGACTCTGAGTAACAAAACACCCAGAAGCACAATTATTTTTGGAAGGACAAGTCAGAGAATCAGCGGCTATCGCCAGAGAATGGGACACACACCCTCTCGTCTATTCTCTATGGACATCTGTGCTGATATTGCACGTGAAAATGAGTTTTGGTAGTCTAGCAGGCAGGACTAAGCAAGGAAGTTTGACCAGTACTGAGGTATACTTAGCTAAACGAAAGCACAATTGCCCTTTGAACCATACGTGATCTATGCTGAGTTTGTCCGTCTTTTTATAAACTTGAGAAGAGAGATACCGAGACTTGAGCCCTGAGAGCTGTCTACGAAATAATATGTATCTTTACTTGGGGCGGCTTCCACTGCGCAGAAGGAAATAAGATAGGTAGTCAAGTTTTCTGTAACACCGATCATCGTCTTAAACGGTTCTTTAGTGTATTACCTTGTTGGGAAATTGATCGGATATGATCCGATAAAAGTCGATTGTGGGGTTTGGTAAAGAGAAATGGAGTTGGATGAAGAAAGCCAGTCTAGTTGGCCATTGACGTGCTCTCAACAACCACCATTTGTTGTGCTAATGTCATGCCATGCTGCGATGCTCTCATTATAACATCTCAATCAAATTCTAGATCTTCCTTTTTCTTTGCTTGCTTTTCAATGTGACTGACCCCGATTGTTTCTCTACCCAATTCATGATCAAGATTCTTTACACACCGCTGCTACATTATAATGGCCACTGATATCGGAAATGAAGAAGCAGCACATTTGCTTGGTGCATCAAGAACAGTATCCCCAGCTGGCATCATAACAACGCCTTATCAACCGTTAGATCACGATGAAATTGTCGATGAAGAGGATAGCGACAATTCAAGAACCCATAGCTCTGAGTGGACAATTAGCCAGAGCGCTCGCAGACTCTACGTATCTCATACCTTCTCAACATGGAACTCGCGTGTCTTCGAATTTGGCAGTGTTTTATATCTTGCCTCTATCTTTCCAGGAACATTAATGCCTCTTGCGGTGTACTCAATGATTCGAGGTGCCGCTGCTATTGCGCTATCATCTTGGGTCGGGCACTACATCGATCGAAACGACCGCCTCAAAACGGTGAGGCTGTCAATCGGTAAGCTACTCCACGCTCATTGCGACCAATTCGTTGACATTTACAGTATCCCAGCGACTAGTTGTTGCTGCCTCATGTGCGGTCTTCCTCGTTCTTATCAAGGTTCAAACTATGTCTCGCGTATTGAGGATCGGGTTGCTTGCAGTCTCCATTCTCATGGCCTGTATTGAGAAGCTGGCAGCCATCATGAATCTCGTCTCGGTCGAAAGAGATTGGGTAAGTGATGCAAAGACAACAACTGGATATGGCTCATAGCCGATAGGTCATCGTTGTGGCTCAGTCCGACACTACTGCACTCCGAAGTATGCAACTCACGACTCGATGTGGAAGCCTTGCTAACCTCTTCGTAGCGATGAACTCGCAGATGAGACGTATCGACCTTGTCTGTAAACTCCTCGGGCCCTTCTTCATAGGAGTGGTTGATGGCATCTCTACGGAAACAGCTATTCTCGTAAACCTGGCAATGAATTGTGCATCGGTTGTGATCGAGTACTTCACCATCGCTAGGGTAGGACTCCTTTGTACTATCTTTGAATAAGTCGTGCTGACCCGTGTAGGTCTATTATCAGGTATCTGAGCTGCAGCATCCCAAAAGTACACCGCAAGCCGCACCCTTCTACAACGATAACCGCCAGAACCCTCTAGCATCAGTCAAGAATGGACTGCGAAAGACGTACAATGACCTGCGTCTCTACTTCACTCACCCGGTTTTCGCTCCTTCTTTTGCAGTGGCCCTTCTTTACTGTACAGTTCTATCGTTTGGCGGAGTCATGATTACTTACCTACTGTCAAGTGGATACAACTCGTCTCAAATTGCTATATTGAGAACAATCTCTGTGGCTTTCGAGGTCCTGGCTACTTGGATTGGACCATGGCTGATGAAAAAGATTGGTCCGGTTCGTGCAGGACTTTGGTTCCTGAGTTGGCAACTGGCATGTTTGTCAACAGGCGTATCAATATTCTGGCGGTATGCTGATAACGTCCTTGTCTCAACTCTGGCGCTTGTGGGCAGCTCGATGCTCAGTCGTATCGGACTATGGGGCGTTGATCTTTCGGCGCAAGTCATCATCCAGGAGGTATGTCGATGATTGTTTGGGCGTGAAAGTCGTTAACCGTGCATGATGCAGGAAGTCGAGGCAGAAAATCGAGGAGCTTTTTCTGCTGTGGAAGCCAGCTGGCAAAATTTGTTCGAAATGTGTGCTTACACGTCGACCATAATATTCTCGTCGCCTAGTCAGTTCCACAACCCAACTGCGCTGAGCGTCACAGCAGTCCTGTTCGCATGGGGTCTGTACAGCTCGTTTGTGAAGAAGCGACGAGGACATCTCGTTCACTGGCCGGCTTGCCTGTCTGCAGAGAAGCAGCAAGCAGCAGCGATAGATGGAGTGCTCGAGTCGCTGCATTCGAGAAGAAGAGAGGGGCCTGGAGGGGTTGTATGATATGCATGTACTATCGCACGAGTGGCGGTCACCTGGATCGGGAAGCAGTGCAACAACGATATGGTGACATGACACGGGATCCTGATCTTGATCCTGTGGGTTGGGAACAATCCACGTTTTCTTGCGTGTCTCGGATGGCAACGCTTGTCTTGTAGGTTTCTCTGCATAGCATCCATAGCATGGTCTCGTGGATCGAAGAACAACCCTTTGAGATGATGCAGTCTTGGTTACATGAAGAGTACAGCATCATCAGAAGAGTGAGATTATATCTCTGTTTAGTTAACTCATCAATGAATACGACCCTCTTGGCACTGGAAAAGGTCAGCTGTTGCTTGCAAGATAAGATGTGTTGCATTGTTATAAGAGAGGGAATGAGACATGCATCGAGGCTCTGTGTGGAATAGGACTTGCTGGGGATCAAAATAGGCACAAAAGTCTCAATCGCCCACCATCTCAGGGCCCCAGTTGACTGGTCATCTGTCGTTGTAATCGTCAAGTTGTGCCACACCATCTTCATGTCCTGTCGGGACGGACAAGGCGGGGAGAGGTCGACGGTTGCATAACTTATGCACAGTGGCGGGTCAGGGCGTCGCGGGAATGACGGTGTCTGCTTTAGCGGCCTTTGAGGGTACCATTTCCCCTGTAGCCTACCAAACTACCGCTCCAGCTGATCCACCGGGCCAAGTCGTCAAAAGAAGTGTGCCATGGATGGATCATAAATTTTTCCCCGGATCTCGAACTTTGCTTCGTCATCACATGGGCCTTTTCTTAATCATTTTCGCCCTCTCTTCCAATACTATACTACTATACTTTACTTAATCTATAGCATTGCCCATTCCACCCTGGGCGCGCTGTCACCACCCGTGCTGTTGTCTCAGTCTTGATTGTCACTGTTTGCGATCCTTGTCTACTGCTGGCTCCAGCGTTAGCTCTTCGATCCCCTTTTACAGGATACAATCCGACAACACAACACCCGTGGCCTTCTTTACGAACCCAAGAAATCCACAATCATGAACGGCGCCGCTTCTTCACCGAGAATCAAGAGGAAGGCTCCTGGCTCGCCCGATCTGCCTCCCCCCGCCAAACGAGCCATCAACGGCAAGCATTCTCCCAACGACAACACTCCCGATATCGTCGAGTTCGATGATCAGTCTGAGATAAGCGACGACCTTCACCCTCATGCTATGTACATTGGAACACCAGGGAGCCTAGGCGAGTGGCAGGATACTATCCAAAAGGTAGTGCGCAACGTTGTCGCAATTCGCTTCTGCCAGACTTGTTCTTTCGACACCGATTCAGCTTTGACCAGCGAAGCCACAGGATATGTTGTTGATTCTGAACGAGGGTGCGATTCCCAAACTTTCATCCCTGAAGGGTAATTCTAACGGCTGTCATCAGATACATCCTAACCAACCGTCACGTTGTCGGTGCTGGTCCCTTCTGGGGCCACTGTGTCTTCGACAACCATGAGGAAGTTGACTGCTATCCCGTTTACCGCGACCCTGTTCACGATTTCGGAATCCTTCGTTACGACCCCAAAGCGATCAAGTACATGCATATCGACGGACTAGAATTGCGTCCCGACCTTGCGAAGGGTATGCGCTCCACGGAGATACCTAAAAAGCTCACTCAGCGCTAACATGTTCCTAGTTGGTACCGAAATCCGAGTCGTGGGTAATGATGCCGGCGAAAAGCTCAGTATCCTGTCGGGCATTATTTCACGCCTAGATCGAAATGCGCCCGAATACGGCGAAGGCTACAGCGACTTCAACACGTGTTACTACCAGGCTAACGCCGCCGCCAGTGGAGGTAGTTCTGGAAGTCCTGTTGTGAACAAGGATGGATGCGCTGTTGCACTTCAAGCTGGTGGTCGCTCGGATGGAGCTTCAACAGACTATTTCCTTCCTTTGGATAGGCCACTACGTGCTCTTCAATGTATCCAGAATGGCAAGCCTGTCACGCGTGGTGACATCCAATGTCAATTTCTTCTCAAACCCTTTGACGAGTGCCGGAGACTGGGATTGAGCCCTGAATGGGAGGCGGCTATGCGCAAGCAATTTCCGGAGGAGACCAACATGCTGGTAGCCGAAATTGTACTTCCCCAAGGCCCCTCAGACAAGAAGATCGAGGAAGGAGACGTCTTGATCAAGGTGAATGGCCAACTTATCACTCAGTTCATCAGACTTGATGATATTTTGGACTCTAACGTTGGTAACACCATCAAGCTCCACCTTCAACGCGGCGGAGAGGACGTTGAGGTAGAGCTTGAGGTTGGAGATCTCCATAAGATCACCCCTGACCGTTTTGTTTCAGTGGCAGGCGCCAGCTTCCATGATTTGTCTTACCAGCAGGCAAGGCTTTATGCCGTAGCCGTCAAGGGTGTCTATGTATGCGAGTCAGCTGGATCTTTCCGATTCGATAACACAGACAATGGATGGATTATCCAAACAGTTGACCACAAAAAGGTGCCAGACCTTGACACATTCATCCAAGTGATGAAGGCCATTCCAGACCGCGCCCGAGTTGTTGTCACTTACAAGCACCTTCGTGACCTGCACACTCTCAATACCACTGTCGCCTACATTGACCGTCACTGGGCGTCCAAGATGAAGCTCGCTGTTCGAAATGACGAGTCTGGCGTCTGGGACTTTACTGACCTTGGAGATCCTTTGCCTCCTGTTGCCCCTACTCGACGATCTGCTTCCTTCATCGAGCTGGACCACATGCCGCACCCTGGCATCGCAAATCTGATCCATAGCTTTGTCCACATTAACTGCACTATGCCCCTGAAGCTTGACGGTTTCCCCAAGAACCGCCGTTGGGGAATGGGTCTCGTGATTGATGCAGAGAAGGGTCTCGTTCTGATCTCGAGGGCTATTGTTCCTTATGATCTTTGCGACATTACTGTCACTATCGCTGACTCCATCATTGTCGAGGGCAAAGTAGTTTTCCTTCACCCCCTTCAGAACTACGCCATCATACAATATGACCCATCGCTTGTAGATGCGCCAGTTAAGAGCGCCAGATTGAGCAATGAGGTCCTCACCCAAGGAGCCAAGACTTACTTTTTGGGTTACAACAGGATAGGCCGCGTTGTACATGGTTCTACGAGTGTCACCGAGATAACTGCGGTGGCGATCCCCGCCAACTCTGGTGCTCCCCGGTACCGCGCTGTTAACGTCGATGCCATCACGATTGACAGCAATCTCGGCTCGACTTGTAACAGCGGTGTTCTCGTCGCGCCCGATGGTACCGTGCAAGCTCTGTGGCTAAGCTATCTAGGAGAGCGCAACCCCCACAACTCGCGAGATGAAGAATACTATCTTGGTCTTGGCACCAAGACTCTCCTTCCTGTGGTAGAGTCTGTACAGAAGGGCATCAACCCCAAACTTCGCATCTTGTCCGTTGAATTCAGATCGGTACAGATGTCGCAGGCATCAGTTATGGGAGTTTCAGACGAATGGATTAAGAAGGTCACTCACGCCAACAGATCCCATCATCAGCTCTTCATGGTTAGCAAGCGAACATTCGAGCGCGTCAATCACCCGGTATCTCTGCTTGAAGGAGATATCATTCTCACACTGAATGGCAAGATCTGCACTACAATCTCGGATTTCGACTTGATGTACTCGCACGAAGTTCTCGGTGCCGTTATCGTTCGCGAATGTGAGGAAATGCACCTTCAGATTCCTACTGTTTCTGCGGACGATATGGAGACGGATCATGCAGTTTCATTCTGCGGTGCTATCCTGCACAGACCCCATCAAGCTGTCCGGCAACAGATCAGCAAGCTGCACAGTGAAGTGTATGTATCCAGTCGGATTAGAGGTTCTCCTGCCTACCAGTATGGAGTTGCACCAACCAACTTCATCACACATGTCAACGGCACTCCTACGCCTGACCTCAACTCTTTCATTACTGCAACCCGAGAGATCCCAGATAACACCTGTAAGTCAATTCTCTTCAGTTCATGTCAAAAGCAACTCAGCTAACAAAGAACAGACTTCCGACTCAAGGCTGTGACATTTGACAATGTGCCATGGGTGATCACCATGAAGAAGAACGACCACTACTTCCCAACGATGGAATGGATCAAGGACAACAAAGAGGCCTGCGGATGGCGTCGAGTCACATACGAAGGCAACGACGTGTTCAAGGGCGAGGCAATTGATGGCGTGGCCCCAGTTGCCGAAGATGCAGATATGGAGTAATGCATGTGTGCGGGCGCCGGGTATCCCCAACAGAGAGAGGGAGTGTACTAAACAGAAAACAAAGGGAATGATAGAATTAGGACACGGCGTTATATGGCGATGAAGGATTCCGTTATTAGGGTCATCTGGAGCTGTGAGGCAGCCCTTGGGAAGGGACAGGTTACTTATTGGTTAAGGGAAGTTATATTCGTGGACACTATGGATGGTATATTCTGTGTGTCAAGGTTAATTACGATAAATATGTATGAACAAAAGAGAACAATTCGGTTCTGGTACTTGTGCTTATTAGATAACGAAAGTGTAAAAGTACTTTGATACTATACGATCAAAGAAACCGTGTGTTTTCTTGTGTCTTGTCATCTTGATACATATCCACTGTTTGGAATATTCGACACTTGGAAACACCTTTCTAAAAGATCTGGGGGATTGCAGAGAACTTGACTTTCCTTGGCTAAGAAACAAGATATTCCAGTCACTTCATGATATTTCAAGTGGAGGGTCTTAGGCTGTATCTTCCCCGGACTACCTTTGGGTAAGTTTCCAGGGTCGGCCTGATCCGGATGAAGCTGTGGTGGGGCTCAGAACTTCCCCAGTCAGTGAGAATGAGCTCATAGTGTCTGGGCGTCGGTTCCGTCGCAAGGCAATCATGTACAGTTACAGGGAGCGCTGCCTTTCGTCCTACCCCTCTACTGTATGTACTTTACTTTCGTCTCCTCGCTCTCTCTTCTGCCAAGGACCTTTTCTTCATTTCAAATCCTACAAAACACCTATTTGATACAATTCTCCATTCATTCATCATGCCGCCTAGTGCCAGTCTCATAGTAAGGTGCCCCTCCTCACATAGTAGCGCTTCCCCGCCATGATGCGCCAGTCGCACACTGTCGATGCGGTAACTAATATGCGCGCTCATCTTAACAGACAAAGCTCAAGGTCCAGCTCAAATTGACCATTGCGCGCCTGCGCATGGTTCAACAGCGCGATGAGCAGCTCGGAAAAACCGCGCGGAGAGCCATGGCCCAGCTCCTTGAGGCTGGTAAAGAGGACTCGGCCCGCATCCGTGTCGAGAACATCATCCGATCCGACATCACCTCCGAGCTTCACGAAATCCTTGAGCTCTACTGCGAACTGCTACTTGCGCGCTCTGGACTTCTGGAAGGACATACCGTTGACCCTGGGTTAGAGGAGGCGATTCAGAGTCTGGTTTACGCTGCGCCGAAAACGGAGATCAAAGAGCTCGGGACCGTGAGGACGCTTTTGGCAGAGAAGTACGGAAAGGAGTATGTCCTTGCGGCGACGGAGAACTCCGATGGCAAAGTCAACGAAAAGGTTGTCAAGAAGCTCAGTGTCACGCCCCCCAGAGAAGAGCTTGTGGTCGGCTATCTAGAGGAAATCGCCAGGGCTTACGGCGTCGATTGGCCTAAGCGGGAGGCCGTCTCGCCACCCCCAGAGTTGCTCGATGAGGACGAAGAGGCCGATGAGGACGATGAACCATCTGGCGGACAGAAACAAAAGGCTGCACCCCTAGCCGCGGACTCTAGAGATTCGATCTTGAACACGCCTGTCAAGAAATTAGCCGGCGGCGGCCCGACAAGCCCATTGACGGTGACACCACCCAAGATGACGACTGACAACATACATCCTAAAGTGACGTTGGGATCCGTGGAGTTGAAACCGAGCAAGAAAATGGAGGCGGCGGCGCGAAAGAACGAGCCTGACGGATCGATTCCTGACCTTGGAGACCTGGAGAGAAGGTTTGCGGCTTTGAAGAAGCGATAATTGTTTGGTTGAGCTGAGTCAAGTTCTTACATGGATATTGCGTGACATGCGGAGTTTAATGGTGTTTGTCAATTCATTACATTGAGCCTGTGGTAGAAACCGATACGGATTTAGACGACGACTTTCAGCTTGATATAGCAGTATGTGAATACCGATGCAGCTACTTGAGGACTATGAGACGATGCGATAACCACCAGCTATTGATCCTGAAACCTGGACGGGAACACCACTCAGCGTGACGGGTTCAGTTTTCCCTTACTTATTTTGGCATCTTCTTTTCTCGCGGAAAGAAATTACTGGATCTGCAGCACTATCAATAATCTTTTATCGTTTCTCAAGTTTGTACCGTCTTTCGTTCATGTCGGCCAACGAATGGGTCACAATTACATCGTTCTTGGAGTTGTCAAAGAAGTCTTTCGCTTCAAATACACAGGCTTTCGTTCGTTTTGATGTAGTTCGCCAGGGCCCGGATATTGCAATATGAGTGGAAGAGTGTGGTTCACCTACCGACTTGGGTATCACAATAAGGGCGAACAGGTTTTGAGCCGATGATCATTCTGAGCGACGGACTCGAAAGCTCGAAATTAGTAACAGAACCTTAAAACTCGACCTCGAGGCAATCGCTTGATACCATGAACCCATAATAGAGCAGAAACAATAATGGTATATATTCTTAATACTGTGGATGCCTCCACTAAACGCCCCAACTCCTGCCTGCCTCCTAAGATATGCAAATACAACATATGGCTCCGATGCGAAGAAATGTTCGGGAAATGCCTCGATAGTTATCATAGTTCTTCAAACCCGCGGATTGTAGGCTTATTCTAGTTTATCGAGATGCTCCAATCGTGTGAGCACAACCTGCTTACTCGTCTCTTCTATCTCGCCCGCTAGGAACACCTCGTCGAGGATGGCATAGACCTTGTAGAAATTGAAGACGAGGTCAAGTTCGCAGACGTTTCCGAAAAAGGCATCGAGAACCTCGACGAAGAAGTGAATAGCCTCGAGGAAGGCGAGCTCGTTATCATTTGTGTCGACACAGGCGCAGAAGAAGAGACCGGCATAGCGGCGGTAGACGATCTTATTATTGCGGAACTCGACAAAGTTGGATTGATATTTTTGATCGCGGGGCGCAACGAGGCGGTGGACTTCGCCCTTGAGCTTGATCTTTTGCTCGTCGCTAAAGGGGGCGTACCATTTGGCGAGACGAGTCTTGCCCCTGAGAAATATTAGTTATACGATGAAGGATCAAATATTGTATAGCGCATAGAGTCTTACTGTCGGTTTTGGATGAGGATAAAGGAAAGCATCTCGAATTGTTAAGACAAAAGTTCAAAAGGAGCGTCGTTGAAAAAGGACAATCGCGACAATGGAGGTGGAATGGATAAGCTGTCGTAGGTTAGTAGGTTGTTAGGAGGCTCGCGGAAGACAAGGGTTGATGTTGATTGGATGAGGGGTAGTGCTGCAGCCACTGCATGGAGTATACGGCTAGGTGGGCAGTTAGGTACTAATACCCCTGGAGGAGCCCCAGGTTTCTATGGGTATTCCATGCCCAGACAGTACAATACCTTAGTCAACATTGAAGCTCATACATATTTAGTTCATGGAATCACTTGTAGGAAACATAATCATTAGTAGCAGTTATCTTATAGAGTTAATTCTTCTTAGAGGTTTCTAACTGACAAACCGCTACTCATTGCTATCATTTAGAGATATACGCCAACTCTCTCCAAAATAGGTAGTACCTAGTATCATGAATCACAGACATGGATGCGATATCATGAAAGGTGCCAGCACATGGCGTGCGCACTTTCCATGATACCGTGCGTGCCATCTTCCATGATATCTTCGCTGCTTTTCGAGTTACTATACTTCCATACTAGACCTGTCCAACATCACAAGATACCTACATGCAGCTACCGTCTCTACACAGTCACCGCTCAGAAAGAGCACCATGGAGTCCGCGATGACGTGCCTCAAAAGGCTGGTCATAGCCATGTGGGCTGACCTTCAGACAAACAACTTATGGCAGCAAATCGTCAAATCTTCGATAGCGTATGTCGCTTCGATCTCTATCGTTATTGCTCCTCCGGTAACTGCCGTCATGGGTCCTGCAACGTTCCTCGCCCCTATGGTTGTTGTATTTGCACATCCGGGCCAGAGGACAGACCTTTGTATCGAGGCTCTCTTCATGTTAGTGGTTGGTACATCACTCGGTCTCATGTGGTCCATCTTTGGCCTCTACTTATCCACCTTCATTGTCGATGAAAACAGACAGGCTGCATACACTATCCGCGGAGTATTCCTCACTGTGGCCGCAATCTGGCACGGTTTCTTGAGATCCTTGGTTCCCTGCACCTTTGTGCCTGCCGCCTTCTATCTCATTGCATGCTTGATCGTGTTGCTAGGAGATCATGACCGTGTGTCCATGTCAGTCTTCACAAACGTTGCGTATCCAACTTTGATCGGTGCTGGCATCTCGTTTGTAGCCAATGTGTCCGTGTTCCCTGAGGGGCTGCGACAATTTTGGACGGGCGGCGAGAGTGATGAGGGCAAAGTTTCGAATCATACAGAGCCCGCGTCTCGAGACCTATATTTCGCCCTCAAACTCGCATTTGGAGTTCTTCTACTTAGCTGGCCGGCTTTGACGGATGCCTTGAATCCTTTGTACTGCAGTGTCCGGGCTATTTGGGTTCCTTTGCAGTTTTTTCTTGTTCTCGAAAATGATGCAGTAACAACCCTCCACGTCTTTCTCCTCCGACATGCTGGTGTGGCATTTGGCTGCATTATGGGTTTACTGTCCTGCTTGATTGGAAACGGCAACAGAATTTGTACGGTGTTGATTCTTGTCGTAGGCATTGTGCCGTCGTTTTACGTTCAAATCGGTACCAAACATGCCAGATCGGCCACCATGTCAACAGCATCCATGGCCGTGGTTGCGCTCTGTAAGTGTCAAGCTTCTACTGGGCAGAATCAGATGTACTAACACGACAAGCTGGTGTGAATGGATCGCCTATTGGTCACTTTACCAAACGATATTTGGCATTTCTCATCGGAGGCGCTGTGGCTGTTGCTGTTGCTTTACTCGAGGAACGGGCCAAATTCTTTGCAGGAATCCAAAATGCTCCAACCAGCATTGTCAACCCACGTTCCCGTAGGGCCAGGAGAGCATGGAGATCGCAGATGGCCGAGCATAAATTTGTGGTATAATTATCAATAGACTCTTACTCTCGTCACAATCCTGTTCCATGAAGAAAACCCAAGACACTGCCAGTCTTCAAACTCGTACGCCGTGCAAAACAACCCAAATACAATCATGACAGATCGGATATCAAAAGATGTTGAGCGGTGTATGCTGTGCGATTCGAGTTCCATTGAGCATAGCCCTTGACTTTTTGGGCCGCTGCTGTAGTCTTCGGGACCCTTCCTGAACGTGCCGGGGCTCAATTGGCGTTTTGCCCTCACTGGGAAAGTCAAACAAGGCACCCTCGTGTTTCCGCTTCTTAGCAGTACCAACGTTATCCCCGCCGCTTTGGGCGCGGGCCAGATCTTCCTGCTCTTTGACTTTGAGTGCCATCTCGGTCAGGGTTTGGACCATCTCGAATGTCAGAAAACCGAGGATATCAACGATATCATCCGAGGGTTTGCTGTCAGTCACGATACCGAAGCCAGCCCACTCTCGAAACCTTTTGCCCTTTCGGTACGTGAATGAGGCTTGTCGGTATTCAGACCACGTCACGTACTCTTCTTTGGTCATGGCTTTGGTGCGCTCATCAGCCTTGCGCAAACGTTGTAGCGTAATGTAATTCATCTCCTCCTCTTCCTCATCCTCCTCGTCTTCGCGCTCCGGCACCTCCACGTTGTAGTAGGATGAGGGCTCCCATGGTAGACCGACTTTCGCCTTCTTGTTCTTCTTGGCTGCTTCATCTGTGGTGTTGTCGCCCGCCGCAACTGGGTCATCACCCGCTGCGAGGTCGGCGTCTGCGCCCTTGTCGTCTGAGTCCTTGACGTTTTTACGGACGTCCTTCCATGACAAGAAAGTGCGCAAGCGTGAAACTTTTGCCTGATCGTGGCGGATCTGGAAGATCAAATCGTTAATGCTGATTGATTTTGAGCCGCGACGCGAGGCGAGCTCAGTGCAGTTTCGGAGCTGAGATGAGAGAAGGCATTAGTGAGACGAAACAAGACGAAAGAAGGAAGATCGCACCAGTTCTATGACTTGTTGGCGAACAATATCCTCAATGATACTTGTAGTTTCGACTGGGGGCTCTGCAGTTTCGCCAGAAACATACATCATTTGGCTGATTTCCTGGCGATACTTGTAGGCCTTGTTGTCTCTTGATTCCGCCATGTTGTCGCAATTTGGGATGTGATGATTATGTATATATGATATTCCAGCAGTTCAAGAATTGCCTTCTTTGGCTATTCGATGATGTTAGTTATTATTCTTGATGCATGAATGTGTCAAGTGTGAGCCTGTTTGAGATGTTACCTTTGATAGGGCGGCAGGCTACTGCAAGTCTATGAGCTGCCTTGATTGAACTGACTTGAATGACTACTATTATGAGGTAAACGCGACTTCAGTCAAGATATCGCACAATGATATTTCTCTCATGTGGTTTAATTGATGGTAATGTTTGTCCCCTTGCTTGGCTGGAGAGCGGCGTTCGCGACCGAGCATGATAGGCTAACCCTAATTAGGAAGTATATTGTTCCGTGCTATCACTGAGACTCTTTATCTTCAGTCAACTGTAATCTGCCTTTAGAATCTCTTACATTAAACCTCTATACATACTGCATCCATACTAATAAGCAACTTGGGTAATCACTCATGAGCCACAACCAAGACATTGATCAATCTATACGAGAGCTTCGTCGTGAATATGGTACTCATTTTTGTTCATATTAGATATAACCATATCTAAGCTCCTCCTCCATTACCTCCCCAGTTCTCAAACCCGTTGCCCCTTGAAGCCCAAACGACAATATAATGTGCCGCCAACAACTTCCACTCCTCGACCTCATCCAACCCCTCCAAAAAATCTACACGTTGCTTCTCCTCCGGCGATACCCAGTTTTGCCATATGTCTTCAATAGTCATGTGATGTACTTTATCGAAACCAGCTGTGCGCATCCGCGATTGCTGGTCCTCAGGTGTAGGGTACATCTTGAGAGTGGGCATCTGGATACGCCGCGCGGCGAGATTTGACACCATCATTTTGCCAAAGGCGTCGTCTGGGCGAATGGGCTCGTAGATGATGGTTGCAAGGTTATGAATTCGGGATGTGAAGAAGTCGAGCACGTCTGAAGCTTCAGCGCCGTTGAGATAGCAGAGACAGCATTCTGACAATAGTAGCGTGGGGATATCAGTGCGAAGACCGGGAAGAGTGATCTCGAATTTCTCCTGCAATGTTGCTTGCGAGTCATCTCCATTCCCCGTTGAAGCCCTTGACAGAGAAAAGTTGCGCAAATCTTGGCCATGGCAGTAGTACTCCCCTCCCAAAGGTTTGCTCGACCATGAGTGCTCTGTTAGTTGTGTAATGTTTGTCAAGATGTTTCTCAGTGCGGGCGCAGCTTGAACAGTCCGTAGCTTCTTCGATGTAACGACTTCGAAATCAAGCTCGTGATAGACAAGCCCAGGGCGAGCCTGTGAAGCGAAGAGTCGAAAAGGTCGTGTATCAGTACCAGCACCCAGGGAGACAATTTGTTTTGGTGCAGAAGCTGATTCTGCATCTTGATCTGCATTTAGGAATGAATCGATAAGGGTATCTAAAGAAATTGTTCTAGTATACGTTCCTATACAAAGTTGGTTTAGTAAAAGATAGGAGTCATGATGGAAAGCTCAAGCAAGCACACCTCGATTGATGATAGGGAGACGCCTAGCGGCAGGACCGTCGGAGCTTTGAACAAAGTATTGAGCATAAGGATCATCCAGGTAACCAAGATCAACGGCGCTTAGTCTCGAGACAGAAGCGTCAGTATCAGTGCCTTGAATAGTGGAGTCATGGGTGGCCGATGAAGATGTATTGCCACCTCTCCCTCGTCCACGTCCACGACCTCCGCGAGCGCTTCGAAGAGAGCTTAGGAGGTTTGGGATCTCAGGGTTGGGCATAGTATATATTGCAGAGAAGTAAAAGGGAGAGTGAGGGCATTCAGAGGTGTGATAGTTACGTTACTTGATCCAGTCGAGGGGTTGTTGAGAAGCTGTCCCACTCCATGTTGAATGTAGCCAGTGACGTCGGTCAGCCTACAAATAGTGGTGAAAGGTCATGATTGCGGGGCATTCTTTGACTGAATAGAATTTGTGCAACACGAGACACAGACGATTGAGATAACCCAAGGGTTTGCAGCATAAATACCCTTGTTTCATGTTCAAATGTTTATGTCAACCAGTGGACGATAACAACTCGGTAAATATGAAAAGGTTTCAGGTACTGGAGAATTGGTCCGAGTTACAGTTGACTGTTAAATATGTAATGTGTGATTTTCAGAGCTCCCCAAGGAACTGCTAAGGATGCGCCTATCTGATATCTATCATCAGTCCACAGTGAAAAACACCAACACGAGAGGAGATAAGGATATCCCAGCACGAAAACATCACTGGATGTATACATATCAAATCAAAATATATATCTATAAGCGCCCAACCAGACAGGCATGCATATATTGTCGGAGTTTTGGTGCTTACGTGTATCTTGTGTGAAGTATATAATAAAGGTCCTACGTATTGCCTGATCCGGCAACCACCGACTGTATATGATCAAAACCAACCACGAAAAGAATAGTTAATCTTTAATCCATGATATTGATATTTATACAATCTAGAGGCACAAAATACTCTATGCATTATGGGTGTTTCCTACACATAGCACTGATTGACTGTTACATCATTCAGGACTTGTACGTACCCCTCTGTAGATCAATAAACCAGGGGGCTGTGCATCATCCTTTTCGCCCCCCTGGGTCCTGAAGCCGCCGGGGCTGTAGTCTACTAATGGCTGAATCGGGTGCCTAAATTAGTTTTAGTTTCAGTACCTAGACGCAGCTGACAACTTAAAGCCCCAGCAACTCGTTCCATTAAACCAAGCCATCCCTTCCTTCTCTTCCATCAATTTAAACTTGGGGATAGTCTTTGCACTCTTCATTTTCCTTCTTCTCTTTTTTCTTTCTATCAAACTCTCCGAAACGCTTGAAAACCTTTACATCTCGTCATCTTTTGTAGCTGCTCACCATGATCTCCGAGACGGCTATGTCGCTCATGCGGCGCGATAACATGCCCAAGCCGAACCTGAGCCATGAGCTTAACCAGCTTCCCGACTGGAGTTTCTACGTCTTTATGGCCAACTTCATCCTCTTTATACCAGTCTTGCTTCTCGTAAGTGCTAACGTAACCACATAACTTTCCTTCACTTGCTAATACGCGCTTAGTGCCAATACACTTTCGAGAAGGTCTTCCCTGTGCTCGCCATCGTTGAAGATGAGAAGCCTCCTGCTTATGCTCCTCTCGCCGTCGAGCCTCTCGCCAACGATGACATTACCAAACCTTCCGGTACTCCTGTCGCTCCTGTTGCTGGCCAAGGAAAGCCCGTTACTTCATCTTTCCGCGCTACATTTGGCCTCCTTCGATCTACTGGTGGCTTCCGTGCCATGTATCGTGGCATCTTCATACATTTCGTCCAAGCCATAGCCCTCTGTCTCATCAACACCGTTCTTTACCATGTCACTCCTTATTCGTTTGTCATCGCCCACTTGATCAGTTCTCTTATCTGCGCGCCACTCAGCACTGCATGGGTTCATATCGTCATTACGCCCGAGTCCCAAGCCAGATGGTACAGCCGAATCCCTTCTTTCAAGACCACGTTCCTCGCCACCTGGAGGCCCATCATCATTTTCTGGGCTGCTTCTCAGATTGTCACTCTCAGTGGTCTTGGCACGCTCTACGTCCTGGATACGGACGGTCGCGAAATCCCTTCGCTGGATGGTAGCGACGGCGGCATTTTCGGCATTATGATCCTGGCTATCTTCCTCCAGATCGCCATCCAGATTCCTGCCTATGTTGTTCTCGTCCGTGTCCAGGCCTCTCTCCTTCCCGCCGACGCCGATACCATCATTCCTTTCGACCGCTCTTTCAACGGCCGCATTGAGCCCGTTGTTGTTGGTGGTCGAGGTTACGCCACCGTTCGTGACGCCTGGTCCAGCTTCTCCAAGTCTGCCTGGCGACGTATTGTCATGCTCGAGGTCAAGGTCATTGGTGTCACTATTGCTGCCTACTTTGGCCTAATGGTAGTCGTGATTCCTCAGATCATCCTCTTGGCCTCTCTGAGCGGCTCCAGTGGAGACAGCAATGGAGACATGAAGATGTAGACGAACTGCAACTGCAACGCTCTCGAATAACAAAATTGTCTCGAAACCCACCTGTAGTTCTAGCTAGCCAAAGCGTTATAACTAGAACAAACTGTTAAAGATTCCATCAAGTCACTCTGCCCATTTATTCGTCCTGTTTTGTTTACACAAGTGATATCAAACATAAATTGTTATAACCTCAATTCATCGACTCTCTTGAACTCGTGCCTTAACTACATGGTTGTGATAAGACTTATGCAAGTTTCCTCCACTGCAGCTGGCTTGTCATCTCATTTCTCGCGCCTAGTGCATCAACCGTATAACTGCCCATCCGTTCATTCATGGTCCCATTGCGATGCCTATCGTAAATCCAAATCATCGTAGCCGCCCCACCCTCTATCGCCTTCTTATAGAATCAGAAACAAAACAGAAATCGGAGACAAGTAGAAAGCAACACCATGGAGATACAAATGTGTGGAAAGTGGAAAGCCTTGTTGAACAAACGGGGCATCGTCGAATGGGGAAAGGGGGTATGAACGGCTGTGCGTGAATATATGTGTCTAACAGAATCTGCTCGCAACGCCATGCCCAAAAGCAAAAAAGCAGCGAGCTCTTTTTTCTTTATTTATCTTTCCCTCATTACGTCTATGACTTAGCGAAGAACCAACTGGCGCGCTTGCTACTGCTACCGCTGCTGGTGTTTCCCTCGTTCTGTCCCTGGAGGTTTTGGATCGTAGGAATGCTGGGAGCAGCATCGTTGCTGCCACCGCCTCCGCGGAGAGGCTTGGCGATCCTGCTGCCAGCGTTGGCAAAGCTAAAGCCACCTGGCGAGTTAAGACCACGAGTGCTGCCAGCCTTGGCCAGCTCGAGACGCTCCTTGACAGCAGCAAGCTGAACCTCGAACCTGATTTTTTGTCAATAAAGTCATACAAAAAGGATATAACAAGGGTACGTACTTATGGTTCGCAGCAGCCATCTTCTCCTGACTATCCTGTAGCAGGCTCTCCAGGCTCTGAATACGCTCATTTCGGGCAATGAGCTTGCGCTCAGCGATAGCGACCTCCTTCTTGAGCGCTGAGTTTTGCTCGACCAGCTGGCGTTGAACCTGGGTCAATTGCTCCAGGTTCCTCTCAAGGAACGCCATCTTCTTCTGTTGCGCCCTGTTGTTCGACGATCGGAGCACGTTGTTATATTGCTCTCGTGTCTCATCCAGAGAGATCTCGAGCTCAACGACACGCTCACATCGGTTCTGAAGGTCGCGCATAAGACTCTTCTTCATGACGTCAAATTCGGCGATCTGCTGCTGGATTGTCTTGCCGTTAGCCATAGGCGCAGTGGCGCCAGCCTTGACCCGCTGTTGGAGATCGTCGATCAGCGTCTTCATTCTTGTGTTCTCGGCCGCCTTCTGGGCAATGTCGGCCTTGAGCTCGTCGACGAATGCAGACTGGGCAGTCTGTCGATTGGCAAAGGCGTTCTCCAATCGGGCCTTGACCTCCTCAACATCCTCAGGGCCGAGGTTGCGGGTGAGAATCTCCTCGTACTCGGCCTGGACAGCCTCGAGACGAGCCTCAAGTTCTTGTCGTCGTCTCGAGTCGGCGTCACTTGAGGTAGTGCTGTACATGGACAGCTCAGCTTGTCGAACAATACCTTGTGTCTCCACCAATCGAGCCCGGAGTGCCTTAAACTCGTCGGGTGCGATATTGTCACCGGTTGCGCTGAGATCGTGAAGCGAGTCGACCTTCTCGATAGTCTCCGCAATATGGCGCTCGTTCTCGCTGAATACCTCGCCGCCCAAGTCAAATCCGGCCATCATCTTGGCCATCTTCTCGGCCTTTCTCTTTTCCTTCTCGTCGAGAGCAGCACCACTTTCCTTAGCGCTCATCTTGACGTCAAGAAGCTGCTGCTTCACATCGTCAAGTTCGGTAGTGAGTTCCGAATTGGCCTCCTTCAATGCATCCATAGTAATTTGGGCCTCCTTACTTTCGAAAGTGAGTCTCTCGAGTTGCATCTTGAATTCGTTAACTTCGGTTGTAAGCTTCTCGTTTTCCTTGCCAACTTTGCTGTCGTGATCCTTGAGGTAGGCCAGCTCCTCCTTGGTCTCTCGAAGCTGCTTCTCAGCTGCAACAGCCTGAGATTCCTTCTCCGAGATCTGATCCTGCAGTTCATTTTCCCGTCGTAAAAACTCCTCCCTCTCGTCCTTATCCAGTGGTAGACTGGGAGTGCCAGCACGTTCGGATATCGCGGGCGTCTCGGATCGACTATCTGATATTAATGAAGGAGTAGAAGGTCGAGTGGATGTCCGGGCGTCGGCCTTGGTTCTAGTAACGGCATCGGTAGAAGCAACCGGTGTGGCCCATTTCTCCTTGGGGACTGCTTCACCGGAACGCCACAGCTGAATTTCGCCCTCGAGGTTAGAGATGTAGCTCTCGAAATTTGTAACCTGTCCTTGCGCCTTCTTAAGCAGAGACTTGAGTTCGGCAGGACTGAGCTCGGCGTTGACCTTGGCCTTGTTCTTGATGGATTTGGCTCGCATACCGAAGCGCAACGTACTAAGAGTTTCGGCATCGTTGTAACTACTGGGGGAACAGTTGATGATAAGAGTTGTCCGACTGTTACCACCAAGTGATTCTTGAAGGATACGGGTCAACTTTGAGTCTCGGTAGGGAACATGTGAGGATTTGCCGTCTGTCAAAGCGTTGATGACCATTCCTAGAGCACTTAAACTCTTGTTGATCTTTTTGGCTTCCTCAAGAGTCTGTCCACTGGCGCCGGTCTTGCCAACCTTTTCACTACCAGCCAAATCAACAAGGAAAAGCTGTCCGCTCTTCGCTGATCCGGTCTCGACATTCTTTTGTGTGATGGTGACGACGAAGATGGAGTGTGATCGCGAAGATTCCTGGTTCATGTTCGTGGCAGCGACTGCTCGGGCATTTCCACCTCTCCTCATGACTTCGTACACTTCCTGGACGCTTGAGACGTAGATTTCCAAGAGACCCTTGACATAGACACCGCGGTTCTTCTCTTCGTGAACGGGCAAGTTGTCGTTCTGCGGCTGGAGCAAATCTCGGATTCTCTCCATGTAAATTTCCATATAGCTGACTCGAACCGTGTACTCGATAGTGCTGGGACTTGACATGATGCTGGCAAAGATTTGCTCGACAATACGAGGGATAACACCTCGGCCCTCGTCGTCGTCGATGTTGGTGCCCATCATGGTATAAGACTTACCGGCACCGGTCTGGCCGTAGGCGAAAACAGTACCGTTGTATCCATTGAGAATATCGTCGACAGTGGATCGAATTGAAAAGTCGAAAATGTCTTGCTGTTTACATCCCATGTCAAAGACTCGATCAAAGGTGAAGCTGCCTTGCGCCTCCTTGGACTGTTGAGTAAGTTAGCCATGAAGCTTCACCGTATGTTGTTCCCTTCCCGTGAAAGGAACAGCGACGTAGATGGTGCAACATACGTCAAGACTACAGGTTTCCTCGCCATCGAAGGTGACGATGGGCTTTCCGCCCGACTCAAGCTCGACCTTGTTCTGAGGTCGAAACCTGGCGACAACCTTGATACTATTTGCGGACGACATATTGAACGCAGGCTGTGTGTCACGCAACAAACGTTATCATCGGCCGCGGCGCTGTCGTCCCAAGGAGAAAAAAGTCGGGCTCGATCGTTGGTTGCTTTGAAGCGAACCCTTCAGGGGTTGAGGGGGGTCGCAGAAGATGCGGGCCGTGGATTTGTTGCAACGAGCCACAAAATGGCGGCGAGAGGAGGGGAAGACGACAACCTCGAAACAAAGAGAGGTGATGTCGGTGGATGTGTCTGGAGAGAAAAGTCGCAGATCGAGGCCAGGCCAAGACTACAGGGTTTCGGCTGGGTTCGCTACAGTGACTGGGGGGCTAAAATGCACGATACTGTTGTTAAGATAAGTGTGATTTGTCTGATCGTGCGATCAACAACAAAATGCATGAATGGATGGTAATGTATCGACGGTAACAACAAATCAACAGCCTAACCCAACGTCGTGTTGCTGGCAACCAGAGGCGGTGGGTTTTGTTGAAGATGATAGGCTCAAATCCTTAGAGGACGCGCGCCAAGAGGGGCCGAAACGGGGAGGGGACGCAGTGTCAGGGCTGCTCAGGGGGTCTGGTCTAGATTTTAGGGGACTCACCCCTCACGATTAGGCCTCCATAGCCTTGAAACCTTAGATTCCGCGCTGTTCAAAACGGTTCCATCAATGGAGCCATGTGCTTGTCCCTCCGAAAGGCCATCAGAGGGTCCGTCTTTATCGACTGAACGCAATTTGGAGAAATGCCGGGGGTCTTGAAATGTCGGGTTACGGTGTGGAGGGGTTCATGAGGGACGAATTGTTAGTAGGGAAGTAGTCAACACACTGCCTATTACGGTAAGTGACCCAAGGTTGATCTTGGGCGCGATTTCAACGCATAAATTGGCAATCTTTATCTCACAATGCTTCGATATAGTGCATGTTGGTGATTTAAGAACGATGGAATTTATGAAACAGGCGCATGAAATTCATTCAAGTTGTGAATGATGCGTTAACATGACCATTTCTGCTTCACATGGACAAACACACAATATACATCTTGTCCGCTTATCGCAAAACCACTTGTCGGTTTCATAAAGGTACTTGGTAGATATACGATAAAGCCTGGGCATTACAGAAACATAAAACTCCTCTTCATGATGACCCTCGTGATATCATAAGCTAACGTTCTCGGGGACTTCCTGGACGCTCGCAACGCCCCGAATGCAGTTCAGTCCAACTCCAACGCACCCAAAACGCCATTTACATACATGCTTGCACCCTCAGACAGTGGCGCTTCAAGGTGCAGAGCATGTTGAGAGCAACCTGACCCATGCTTTACTGGACAAATCGACGTTGGCATACCGTTCTGTGTCCTGTCGGGGTCGATCTTTGCTCAGTCTTCCCAACTCTTCTCAACTGTTTCCCTGACACGCTTGGTGTACTCCTTCCTGTTGTCCTTATATAAGTTGGAAGCTTCGACATTCGCAGGCGAACCAGTGTTAGGGTCGTTCAATAAACTTGGTACGGTCAGCGTAAGTCCATCTATTTTCTGCTGCTGCTTCTCCTCACCTTTGAATACTGGTCAAGACAGCAGCAACATCGTAAGTAGGACTCCATCGGTTCTGAAGAATGTCCAGGCAGAGTTCTCCAGTGGCGTAAACGTTGGGATGGAACATCTCGCTGATGAATTTGACTTGCGGAGGCTTGTTAGGATATTGTTCCTCGAACTGCATCACCAGTCGAAAGGTGCCGTCTTCGAACGGAGTGTCGGCGGGGCCGATGATCACGGCGTTCCTACAAGGCGTCAGGTTAGTGTTTAGCGTTGACAGAATCGGAGAGAGTATACGAACCAGGTCATGACATTGTCTGGCACGGGGGAAGCAGAAACACCAGCTGGGGGGTCAGTTTGCATGCGCTGCAACCAAAATTAGCAAGGTACGCTCTTGAAGATACCTGCGGAAGCGCATCGTACCTTGAAGTCTCGCATGAGACGGCGGCGAGCGGCGGTAGACATGATGACGGATAGTTGAGTAGAGATGAGAGTTCAATAGTGCTTGGCAGATGGTGTTGGAGAGAACCGTAGCTGGGACCCTTGATGGTATACGTTCGTTATATGCACGATTCGTTGTCTCAAGGAAGCGACCGACGGATTTGGCGGTGCGAGGTGCAATGCAATGATGAGCGGAGATGGAGATTGGTCATCGATGGGACAGCACTTGAATGATTCTACAGGGAAGCATAGGGGATCCGCAAGTCGATGGCAATCCGCCAATCAGAAAGTGAATCACGCCCGACCTATCACGACGTGCGAGTACCCCACTTACCGCAAGATCCATGTCAGCTACGGCAGATCACGTGGTGGTCTCCTTCAAACGCGCTTCAAAAAGCAGTTTCTCTCGACTAGCTCCGGGACTTTCACATGGCCGCGGGGGACGAAGGCCGCTCGTTTTCTTCTTCACAACGAGGTCTCGGAACAGTATCTAAGGCCATTCCCGAAAGACATGCTGAGTGTCGTTTGATATGGATCCGACAGGCATTTCATGAAGGATAGAAAAGAAATTGAATCGGTTGCAGAGAAATGTAAGGAAAGAAGATACTTACAGCCATATTCCGAAGAACATTGTCCTAATGAACTCCATCGACGTCACTCTGCGGTGCCCCGGATTGTTTGTGGTTCGGCACGGGAGAGCTTGTTCCCGCCACCTCGGGCCCTCCCCCGCTGAAAGCCGAAGAGGACCGTGATTACGATACCCGAGGTCGTCTTGATCTATATACCCGTCCTTAATACAATTGACATCTCCCTCTTCTTTAAACGTGTTCTTTTCTTGTTTCCTTTCTGATTTGTCTTGTCTTGTTACTATTGATACCCACATATCCTCGAAATGCCTGTTACACAACTTAGATCCGCTGGCCGGCTGGCCCAGCTTGCCGGACATGTGAATGGCGCCCGACAGTTCTCTACACGACCAGCCCTGCGCAAGGAACTTCAAGACGCCTATATTCTAAGCGCTGCCCGAACTCCTACCGCAAAGGTACGAACTCGTCTGGAACAACTGGCGCACTCTTTTATTAACATGATTAATAGTTCAACGGCTCCTTCTTGTCAGTGTCAGCTCCCAAGCTTGGTGCTGTTGCTATCAAGTCCGCGCTGGAAAAGTCAAAGGTTCCCGTCGAGAAGATTACCGATGTGTATATGGGCAACGTCCTTCAGGGCTCTGTCGGCCAAGCGCCTGCCCGACAGGCTGCCATCTTCGCTGGCCTGCCCAAGGAGATCGAGGCGACAACTATTAACAAAGTCTGCGCATCTGGACTGAAGGCTGTAACTTTGGCTGCTCAAAACATCCAGATGGGTCTTTCTGAGGCTCAGATCGCCGGTGGAATGGAGAACATGTCTCAAGTTCCATACTACGTGTCGCGCGCCAGTGGTCTTCCTGCCTTTGGCCATGTCAAGATGGAGGATGGTCTTATCAAGGATGGTTTGACCGACGTGTACGACCAATTCCACATGGGCAACTGCGCCGAGAACACAGTCAAGAACCACAATATTACCCGAGAGCAGCAAGACGAATACGCTATTCAGTCGTACCGCAACGCACAAAAGGCTTGGGAGGAGAAGGCGTTTGCCGACGAGATTGCACCTGTTACTGTCAAGTCACGCAAGGGAGAAACTGTCATTGACACCGATGAGGGCTTCAAGGATGTCAAGTTTGACAAGGTGCCCACGCTCAAGCCCGCTTTCGTTCGCGATGGAAGCGGCACCGTCACTGCCGCCAACTCGTCGACACTGAACGACGGCGCTAGCGCTCTCGTCCTAGGAAGTAAGGCCATTGCTCAGGAGTACGGTTCAGGCTCCCGAGTCTTGGCCAAGATTTGCGGTTACGCTGATGCTGCTACTGCGCCTATTGACTTCCCTGTCGCTCCCGCCAAGGCCGTCCCCATTGCTCTCGAGCGTGCTGGCATTACCAAGGATCAGGTTGCCATCTGGGAGTTCAACGAGGCGTTTGCCAGCGTCATCTTGGCTAACGCTAAAATCCTGGGTCTTGAGGGTGCTAAGGTCAATCCTTTGGGAGGAGCCATCTCGCTGGGTCATGCTCTTGGTAGTTCTGGCTCAAGAATCCTTACTACCCTTCTACATCAGCTCAAGCCCGGTGAATATGGCGTTGCTGCTATTTGCAATGGAGGCGGCGCTGCGACTGCACTTGTTGTGCAGCGAGTCGATTCCGTATAAAATTGATATGGATACGATGAGCAACACTATTTACGGTACTATAGTGAAATAAATAAAAAATTGAATATACAATAACACGCTCGTGCTCTACAAGTAAACCATTTGTAATTGACGCATATAAAGTAGTAATACTTTAAAGCGCTGGATGTATTTTTACCCAACAGTACAGGGTAAGACGCTTCCAAGCACGAGTTCATGTAGACGCGACATTACAGCCAACTTCCTATCAACTTATCTTATAGTGTTAAGCAATTCAACTCTTATTAGAACCGTGCTTCTCTTATTCCAAATCTTAATTGTGAAACACTTCTGGGTTAGAGATCCATAACCACGTTACCTGCTGCATATCTTGCAGCCCAGTTGGATTGTTGTCAGTCGTCCTTGTATTGTTCACTGAGATGGAACAGTGGAGCCAATATGTTTTCCGCCCAGAGTCAACTGAGTTGACCTTTACACCCGCTTACAACCACCGCCCTTCCTCCCTACGACACCTCAGTCCTCCGCAATGCCTCTAGTTCTCGACTTCCTCACTCAAATTCGAAATTTCGTTCGTTCTCAGAATGGTGACGAGCTCCGTGCCTGGCTCCAGGTAGAGCCTAACTCACCACAACAATATCACAACCTCGCGACCGAGCTGCGATCTCAGTTTCGCCAGCAGGGCCTGGATAATGTTATTGAAAAGTCACTGCCCCAAGAAGATGACGTGCCCGAGGGTCAAGCGACTGTGTGGCCAGGCTTTGTCGCTTTTATGAAAGACTATATGGCTTTCTGGCGCGACGTGAACTATGATGATTTGCTAGGCGCGCATCAGTTGCTGAGTGGTCTTGTTAAGTATGAATGACTTTAATACTGGATGAAGAACTTCAATCACTAATACTTGGGACGATAGCTCATGTTCAACTGCTTTTGCACACCCTACATATGGAGCCATGCTTCTCAAGACGAGCATGTCTTTGTCAGAGACTCTCGCCCGCCTCACCATGTCACTTAACAGACAGCCTGAGTTGGCGCGTCGATTACGTGCAGTCGACGAGGACAAGACCATCGCAGAGTCATCAGCAGAGATTATACAAAAGATTTTTACCACTTGTTTGACAGACCGATCCAGTGGTCGCTATGATCGACCTGAAGGCAAAAAAATCGGCGTCTACATGTTCGCCAACCTTGTACTCAAGCTCCTTTTTGCAGTATGTTATACGTCTTAGCTATATAAAAAGATGCTAACGCGATAACAGTGTCGGAGAACACATCTTGCAAAAATGATTTTTGTCAACATCAATACTATCTCTCCGCCTCTATCGCTCTATCCCGCTGCTCAGCGCGTCACCTTTCTATACTACCTAGGCCGCTTCAACTTCTCCAATAACCATTACCTGCGCGCTGCGTTGTGCCTTGAGCAGGCATACCTTCAGACCCCCCCGCAATTGGTTTCTCACCGAACCAACATTCTCACCTACTTGATCCCCTGCAACATTCTACTGGGCCGTTTCCCATCCCAAATGCTACTTCAACGTCAGGAATGCCAAGATTTGGCACCCATCTTCCTCCCTATCTGCCAGGCTGTGCGATCTGGCAATTTTATCCAGTTCCAGCACCATCTAGCACAGCACGAGACATGGCTTTTCGAGAAAGGTCTGCTCTTGACACTGAGCAACCGCCTGCGACCACTACTTTGGCGCTCGTTGGGTAGAAAGACGTTCCTTCTCACGTATGTTCCTCCCACCGATGCGACATCCCGCAAGGCTGCCACTTTGGACCTCGCAGATCTGCACACAGTCGCCACGTATCTCCAACGTCGCCTCGAAGGATGGGTGCCGGCAGGGCCGAACGGTCACAACCGATCACAGAACATCAATCCTCTGCTGGTGAAGGCTATTGGCAATAATGTGCAGAATTCTGAAAGCGACTCTTCACTGGCTCCACCACCCGGCGGTCCCAAATCGCTTCGACCCAACGAGGGTATGATATGGGGCAACGCAGATGTCACGTCTGAAGACGTGGAGATGACAGCCGCGACGCTCGTGCAACAGGGCTTGATGCACGGATTCATCGCTCATGGATCTGGTCGGTTTGCTATCATCGGTGCAAAGGCCAAGGGCAGCCCTGTGCTCGCCGGTTGGCCCAACGTGTGGCACACAGTTCGAGACAGAAGATATGATGAGGATTTCGACCCTGATGAGGTACCTGGATGGGTCAAATAGGGAAATACGCAAAAGTGAATCTGAGTTGGATATTCATTGGAGTCCGAATCATCTTGATGGCGTTTGTATAATATCATTTAACTACATGATACCCGATGGAAAGCAAATATGGCAACTTGGGTTGTGTTTGGAGAATGGACTCCTTTGCTCGAGTAATGAAATCATGACTAGGCGAATCTTCTTTTTCAATAGCTACGTGTGATAACATGTACCACACCATCGAATGTCTCTAATCGGATTGTTTTTATAATTATAAAGATGACCAGAGCATCATCCCATCAACTAACCATCCCCGTGTATTCTCTTACTAACCACCCGACATACTCTCAAACCCCAAACCATACTCTCTGTTCATAGTGTGCGTACATCGTTAATAAACTAAAAAGAAAACCATCGCTTGTTCCTCCAAATATCCAATGTCTCCAATGATTGCAAAAAGGGTATATCGACCGTGAAAAGAAGCGTAGAACTAATATATAATGCCCGCGAGCAACAAGAGCCAAGCAAGACACTCGAAGAATATTAATACCCGGGGCGGGTATCGTCAACTGACTGACAAAAGCCATTGACTGGTGAACAGTACAGCTGAAAAGGGACAATAGACACTATCGCCAATAAGTAGATGGCTTGATAATATATGTAAAGTACCGATAATAAAGGAATGTAGATGGTAAATAAAGTCTGTGAAGCGAAAACCAGCTGCAGTAACGCAGCGGTGACTGGTCGTTAATGGAGACATGAATCAGAAGAAACAGGCGGCGGCGATGAAAGCAACGACGAGGCCAGCGAGAGCAGTATTGCCCTGGTCACGGCCAGCTCCGCTATCCTTGGTCTCGGTGGGAGCAACTCCAGAGTCTACCTCAGTGACGGCAGCAGTCTCAGTCTCAGAGTCGGTGGAAGTGGCGGTTCCGTTCTCTCGGAAGATACCAGGCTTGACAGTAGGGTAGACCTTCCTGGTGTATGTGGACTTATGTGCCTTGGTCTTGGAAGTAGCGGACGTGAAGCTGGTGGAAGTAGGCTCCTCAGAGGAAGTCTCGGCAGTAGAAGTCGTCAATTCCTCAGTGGTGGTTTCCACGGGCGTAGAAGTGGTCTCAGCTGCGCTGGTGGTTGTAGGCTGGGCAGAGGTAGTAGGAGCGGCGGAAGTGGTGGGCTCCGCGGTAGTTGAAGGTTCCTCAGTGGTGCTAACTACGGCCTCCTCAGAGGTAGTGGGCTCAACCTCAGCAGTGCTAGAGGGCTCAGCCTCAGCGGTAGAAGACTCAGAGTCATCCTCATCATCGCCAGATCCCGAACCACCGCTGGTAGAGAAAGCAACAATTTGAGCAGTGCTGCCCTTCTGCACAGTGACGACACAGAAGGCTGAGCCACCAGCACCCTTGGCAGAAAGCTCGCTGCCAACGTTACCCTCGCCCTTGGTAGGGTCAATCTTGCAAGGAAGACCGGTGCAGCCACCGTCAGGGCACTGGATCTCGACGCCGAAGTCGGGGAGCTCGCTCTTCAGGCCGGAGTCCTCCCAAATAGGGTTCCAGCCAATCTTGACAAAGGTCTGGCCGTTTGACTCGGTGTTGGCACCAGCAACATAAGGGCTCCAGTTACCAATGGGCTTGTCTTCAGTTCCCCAGATGCAACCCTCCTCACCAGTTCCAGGGGGGTTGATGTAGAAACTAGTTTATGGTTAGAGATCTTCGGTGATCAACGAGACTTAAAATAAAATACTTACTGAGCGGCGGTGGAGCACCAGTATGAAGATCCGGGAACTGCCAGAGTTGCGCTAGAAGTGACAAGAGTAGGGATAAGCATGGCCTCGTTACCAGGCAGGACAGTCTGGCACCAAGACATTTGAGAACCACACTTGTTGACAGCCTCGACGGAGCCAGTGCCAGAGACACAGTTGGGCTTGCCCTCAAAAGGCTGCTCGATTTCACCATTTTTGTTACAGTAGAGACCTCCGTTCTGAGAAGTGTTAGCTAAAAGGTGTCTTTTAATACTTGATATGTCGTAGGCGTACCATAGAAGAAGGGTAGTCGTAGGTGGAATCCGGATCCCACTGGTTCATAACCATACCGGGCTTGCAAGCAAAGGGACAGTAGCTTCCGGGCTTGCACTCTTGATCAGGGCTCAGGGCCCAACCGGCGTTCTTCGCATCAGGAGTGACAGCGACCATGTTGGGGTCATCGGTAGGAAACTGACATTGCCCTCCTCGCTTTTGGAGAGGACGGGACTCGAAGGCGGAATGTTGACCATGACGGTGGCCGTGCGACTTGCCAGCGACGATTGATGGCGCAGATAGGACGCCCACAAGGGCAGCCGAAAGGTTGTTAAGTCTCATTATGATTGTCGTCGATCAAAGATAGTCGATTCGATAAGTCCCAGAACGTATGTTACTGAATATGTGCGCGAATACCTCCAATCCTTCAAAAATTTCGTCAAAAACAAGACATAAATCCTGGTGAACTTCGGTAAAAGAGTGTAATTGTTGTCGAGCAACAGAACGAGTGATGAAGCTGACGGAGAAGGTCAACAAGATTGTGGACCAGCGACAGATGGTTTTAACAAAAGGAAGGAAACAAAAGAGTGAGTGATAGGCAATGTAGCAAGGACATGAGTATTAAGAGATCGACAGTGGGCGAGATGGAAATGGATCCCCAGGAAATGAGCAATGGTCAGAAGCGCGGGCACCGGCGCATTCACCCACACGACCAGGAGATTGAGCGACAGGCGAGGCCCTCGTCTGAGTGGGCTCGTGGACAGACCCCATGCTGAGCCATGGCTTCTCCGTACCTGCATGAACTTGAGAGACCCTGTCGTAATGTGGAGGTTCTCCTGTGACCGGGGGTCGAGTAATGAAACTGTCCCCAATCAGACTTGGCTTTCACCTGACCCCTAGTTCCGATCTGGCCAATCCTGCTGAGAGAGTGCTTTGGTCAAGTCTGTTGGCTCAGGGGATAGTGCTCGGAGCACATTAAAGTCTATCGCATCATGTCAAAACGAGCTTAATTCTGCAGTTGCCGATGCCAAAGAGGGTTGACGCTGCGGCGATAAGACCAGCATATTCGGAACAAAGGCCCGGATAAGGCAAGAGATTTGTTCCAAGAAGGTTTTATTTGAGCAGCAAAAGTTCTAGGATTTGGGTGTGATTCCTGCTTAAGCTTGTCTCGGTTGCTGTTTTGGGTTGTTGTTCTGGATCTCTTCCCGTCTTGTCTTGATCCTGTTTCTCGTCATAAAGTTGGCGACCTTGTTCTATTGTGCTCTCAACTTCCACCTTGATTCTACCCCTAGTCGTTTTCTTTGGTGGCTTGAGGCAGAAGCTCACATTGGCTCGTTGGACATTCTTAAGCCCCTGACGGTTGTTTTTCCCGCATGCCAGTGTTAAATTGTTCCTGGACCAACGTATCTTTGGTTAGCGTCATAACGGCTTCCCAGGCGGGCTCCTATTCTAACAGGAGCCACAACTGATTGATCGCACAAACGCAAGCAGGCTGGGCGGGATGTGTGCTGCGGCGCTCATGATTGGCTGTCGAGACGCGCTTGGCTGTGATGTTAATCATAAATTCTAAGGAGACGAGTCAGCCTTTCTCGTTCAAATCAGAATAAGATTGATGAAAAGGCTCGCCCACCATTGAGGGGACATTAATTTTACGTAGCAGTAACTGTATGGAAGATCGACGCCATGCTTCCCTGGTTTAGCGCGTCTCCATAGTGGAAGTTGTAGGTGGAATAGGGACCGAAGAATGTTGTTTCTTTTTGTTCTGCGACTTGTTGAGTTGTGGTAAATTGAGTGACGCGATGAACTGCTATAGAGATTACTAAATGTGAACGTGACCTAGTGCACCTGCCTCTTGAGTCTCGCAACCTACTCTACCTAGGTAGGTACTCAGAGTAACAACATTAATCCGTCGCTCAGCATGTAATGTAACATCTCTTCCATGTCTATTACATATAAACATAAGTCTATGTAAACCGATATCTTGAATATCAGGTTATCCAGTCGGATAACAGCTTGATACGAATATACATACAAGCATTGCTTATCTGAGGATCCAAATATCGCTTAAAATTCAACCTTGTAACCGCTGTTGTGGCCCGCTTCAAGTAATCCACTATCTAATGCGATAAACTCAAGCGAGATTTAAAGGTGGTATTCCGGTTGTCAGACTTGATCTGTCCTAGGATCAGAATCACCTGTAACTTACGGAGTACCCTTCAAAAGTAAGTTCCCCATGTCCGTGATTATAGTCTATTGCTGTGGAAGAACTCTGCTTTGTGAGGATTACAAAGATGTTGTGACGGATCAATCTAATGCCTTGCTCCAGACCAGTTTCTATATCTTAAAGACCCATAATAGTCCCATAAGAAAATAAAATGCTGACAAGACTTTTTGCCAAAAGTAAAAACAATGACATCGTTTCTCTAGGGTAAAGGATCAAGTGGGAACGGAAGAGGTCAGATCGTGCCCGGCGGAGAGCTCAAAAGTGGATAAACCAATCTCAATAAACATCCATTGAAGCCATGTTTCAACCCCAAACAAAGTTATTGTGTGTCCCGAGCGGGAGTGGCGTAGCAACTGCCTGCAGGAAACAATGTGGAGGAAGGCTTTAAAGCCACGCATTTTAGACTTCTTTTCAGCAGCTCAAGTTTGTTTTGCATCATCAAGTCAGTATCATCACCACCCACGGGCTTAACCTGTATGGATCGAATCTCATATGCTTCCATCGCATTATTTTTTTTGAATTGTTGGCATGAACAGCCGGACCCCGATATGAGACAGCCAACCACTAGCATCAGCAAGGAGAACTGCAAGGGAGAACCAAAAGTAAAATGATCTACCTAGGTATGGAAGCATGAAATATCTCCCTCGATGTTCCAAGTAGAAACAAATCCTCTCCATATTAACAACTGTCTTACATACAAAGACGGTCAACGTGGCTTATGACAACTGCAAACATTGAAACATGGCGGCTGATTTCTTCTCTTGTTTCCTGGCAAAACCCGACCAACAGAAACAAAACCGTCCCCTCATTCGACGACCTTGACCGGCTTGTTTAATATCCGTAGAAACGTAGGATTGTCAGTGCTGACATCAGGCTTGGCTTTAGCTAGCAGAAGCGCTTACTGACTATATTTTTGGTCGGCGACTGCTGCTGCGGTCACTGGCCCAGCCTGTTGGGTCTTGTCTCTGCACTGCACAGCCCTCTGAGATCTCGAAATAGCGGCAAATGACCAATAGCAGCCAGTCGCTCAACACCAAGACCATCCATAGCAACCCCAAGGATCCATGTGGCTAGTGCAAGGGCCTTGGCCTAAATGATGAACTGGCAGCGGATGTCAATGTTTCCGTAAGCATCGCAGAGAAATATCCTATTTTTGAGTTTGCAGAGCCTTGCAAGAAGCTGTTCCTGTCAGATAGCTAAGCTTAGCTGCATCTTGTACCTGTCTATCATGTGCATATTGAGAATGAAGAATAAGGTATAAGAAGATGGTGTTGTCCTGTCAAGTTTGGAGATATCATTCAATATCATCACACTCTTAAACAATACAATTTCATCAAGCATCTGCATATTCTCAATCTCTTTACCGTTTGGGCTTATAACAATCATCATCAAGCACCATGAAGTTCACCACCACTGTCGTCTCTGCCATCTTGGCCTTTACCTCTTTCACCGAGGCTGCTCCTCACAACACTCGACGAACTTACACCGAGCCTCCAAGTCTGACTACCCAACTTCGAATGGCGGATAGGTAAGTGACTCAACAACAGCCTCTAATGGCAATCCCAGACTGACACTCATATTAGTGCCGCTGATCGCTTCGATCTCCTTCCCAACGACGATGATTTCGTCTTTGACTTCAACGATAAGCAAGATAGCCCTGGAAAGGGTGGCGAGCTCATTGCTGCTAACCGCAAGAGTTTCCCCGCTCTTGTTGGTACTGGCTCTGGCATGGCCTTTGGCAGAGTTGCTGGTAAGTTTCTTCTACACTTCTATTTCGTATTACAACTCTAATACCTTCCCACTCAGCCTGCGGCATGAACACTCTCCACGTACATCCCCGTTCCGCTGAACTCCAAGTCGTCACCTCAGGCCGCCTCATCACCGAGATGGTCCCAGAGAACGGTGTTATGGATAAGGATGGCAAGCGTCGAGTTATTCGCACTGAGCTCAAGGCCAACATGATGACACCTTTCTACCAAGGCTCTGTCCACACTCAGTACAACCCCGACTGTGAACCCGCCACTTTCATCGCGTCTTTTGCCGCTGAGGACTTTGGTACCGGTCAGATTGCTGATGAGGTTGTTGCTCTGAGTGACGATGTCATCGCTGCTACTTTTGGTCAGAGCATTGCTGGTGAGGACATTGACAAGGTCCGCGCTGCTATTCCTAAGAGCATTGCTTTGGGCGTTGAAGAGTGCCTCAAGAAATGCCACATCCCTAAGCGATCTATCTAAGATGGTTCCCTGTTTCTTTTTGTTCTTTTGATTTTGGCATAAAGCGAGCGTTTTGATGATGATTTTCCCTTTTGATGTTTATCACACCTGGACAACTGGCTAGTTTGTTCCAGACGGAAATACCCTATTATTAGGCCGACTTTGATGGATGGCATGTTGCCTTCTCCATCATGTACATAGGATACAATATATAAAACAGTTGCATGTACTTTTACTTATTTGAAATCCTGTTTATCTCTGAGTTTCGGTTCATCCCTCATAATAATTTGCATTCCAAGTTTTCAAACAAGCGCAGTGTCCAGGCATTATTTGGCATAAACTGAATCCCAACAGATTCACGTTAAGATGTATAATGTACAAATCTTGTGACTTTTCACCATTCTATCTTACAATATGATACATAAATCCCCTCGATATGCAGCCTCTACAAGCCCTTCTCACGATGCCCGACAACCTTGGCGAAGGAGTCAAAGAACATAGTCATCGAGTGTCGGCCTGCAGTCTTGCTTCTCAAATGATTATCATAATCCAACATCTCCTTGTACGGAACCTTGGCGATGATCTCAACCACACGAGCCGTCGACTTCTTACCACGAAGTGAAGTAATAGAATCATATGGATCAGGAGGGGTGTAGATCTTGGACACATCAATGTGATCTTCACCCGTAGACTCGGCGGACCTGTCATTGACCTCCAGAACCTGACCACCAGCACCAGCTGTGACGTCGTGTTGCACCGCACCGGCCACAACCTCCGGACAGGTGATGTTGACAAGCATGATGGGTTCGAGAACGCCAATATGCTCCTTCTCAAAAGCATCCCGGAGAGACGCCTGCACTGCTGTCCTGGAAGCACTGCTGAAATGCCCGCCGGTGGGGGTTTCGCAGGCCCCAGGCTCCGTGTCTAGTGTAATGGTTACATGGCATCCGTGAACGGGAGCTGCACGACGAGGACCCCTCGCGAGACCTGCAATAGCGCCGTTGAGGAGCTGCGCCCTCGCCTCTTCAGGGTCAAAATTTAGAGTGGCAGCGTCGTCTGCCAGAGGAATGACGATATGGTATATGTTTCCGTCTCGTTCAACACTGGACTCAAGTAACGTTTCTCGATGGTGTTCCTCAAGTGGCTCAAGGACAACGGTACATGATACTTTGCCCAGCTTGCTCGCGACGGGACGGTCAAAGACGGTATACTGAGGCCGCGTAGACTCTGTAACGCATTCCTTATAATCTACCTCAATAGGACCGAAGTCGGCATCGATCTTGTACTTTTGCTTCATGTTGTAAAGTGAAACATCAAGATGAAGCTTGCCCATACCTTGTATGGTGAACTGTTCAGTCTTGGGATCTCGGCTGTACCGGAGGCTTGGATCTTCTCTTGTGGTGTTCTCCAGTGCGATCTGAAGTTGTTGGGCAGCAACGTTACCATAAGGTTCGACTTGCAAGAATGCTACAGGCGGTGGGATCTCGGGTGGTCGAATCTTGACATGACGGAACGATTCAGGTATAGGTTTGTTTCCGTTCATTGTGATGAGCGTGTCACCAGTTCGAGCTTTCTTCAACCCTCTTAGAGCTCCAATCTGGCCAACCCCTAGTGTTTGAATATCTTGTGTCTTGTTTGCAGAGATTTGAAGAATTCCCATAGGCTTCTCATGTGTCAAAATGTTGGTGTTGAAACTTGCTGCGTTTCTGGTAAGAGTGCCATGGTAAACTCGCACAAAGCTGATCACACCCTCCTTGGGGTGATTGAAAACCTTGAAGACTGAAGCGATCGACGAAACCTGTCCCCTAGCGGTTTTAGGACTGTTATCGAGTACTTCGATCAAGCGCTGTTTCGCTGAACCAACGCGAACCTCTGCAGATGGGCGCTCATCTGGACTTGGTAGATAATCTGTGATAGCATCCATCAATGGCTCGACGCCGATATGACGGAAACTAGAGCCGGCAAAGACAGGAATGACACGACCGTCGCCTTCTCGGATAACTCGTCGGATAGCTTGCTTGATTATAGCCGCATCAATGTCTTCATTCTCAGCCAGAAATTCGTCCATGATGGCCTCGTCAAAATCTGCAAGACCTTCGACCAAGGCCTGCCTTGCAGTCTCAATCTCAGGGAGAAGATCCTTATTGGAACTTGCAAGCTTCTCTTTTAGCTCTGCGGTCTTGTAGACGGTTTTCTCACGCTCTGACTTCCATCGGTATCCTACTCGGTTGACGATGTCAATTACACCAACAAAATCCTCCTTCTCCCACCAAGGAATTTGGCAGACAAGCGGCCAGCCTTTAAGACGGGTTCCTATTTCAAGAACAGCCTTTTTGAAAGATGCACCCTCTCGATCCAGCTTGTTGCAGTACACAATACGTGGCACTTTGAACTCGTGAGCAGATCCCCATACTCGTTCCGTATGAGCTTCAACGCCCTTGACTGAGTCAATGATGCAGACTGCGCCATCGAGAATCGGCAGACAGCGATCGACCTCGAAACGAAAGTCCTGATGGCCAGGAGTATCGATAAGATTGATCGTCTTTGCATGTTCTCCGGGTGCAAGTGATTGATGGAGAGGCCAGTTAAATGTGATTGCTGCTGATTGGATTGTGATGCCCCGTTCTCGCTCCAAGTCCAGGAAGTCTGTTACGGTATTTCCAGAGTCGACATCTGGTCTTTTATTAGATACTACTGTTGAGTTTTGGTGATGTGCCTACCTCCAACACGTTGTGTGACACCACTATAATAGAGCATTCGCTCAGTGGTTGTTGTTTTGCCCTTCATCCATGTGAGATTTTTTGAAAAGTCAGATAATGATACGGTCTAACTTACAGCATCAACGTGAGCAATGATACCAATATTTCGTATGTTCTGTAGCTGAGTATCATGATGTGCCTGATGCATAGCTCGACGGGATAGACTCATGAGCTCTTTATTGCGCCATTGACGAGCAAGACAGCGGCCCGAACCTTTAATGGCTGGGCCGCTCTTTAGTAACGATAGGATGATCATTACAGGCTTGGAAATAGCCCAATACGCGAATCCGGCATCTCAAAGCCCTTGTTCACTTTAACTTCTTGAAGGGTCGATTTTGAGCTTTCTCTGCTGTTTTTGGCCCTTGATTATGATTCGTCAACAGTTCGAAACTCGTGCTCCGCAGCCAACTCCTGATTTCTCACCATCATCATTGGCCAAGCTAGATCAAGCCCCCCGTATGTGGCTGTGACTGACCTAACCCAAAGCGAAGCTTTTAGGTCAGGACAAGGTTCTTGATTCCGGGGGTTCACCTCACCTAAAGCTACAGCCTACAGCATCTCTCGGGGCTACCTACGTAATCTTGTTCCTGTGCTTTTCCAACTCCATTCGTGGCCACGCAAACCTCACATCCTTCACAATCCGTCTGCCTTCAACGCGATCCCGCTTTAAGCTGCTGCCTGGCTTACTCTCTCTTCTACTTTTAAACTCGACCGACCTCAGATATCACCGGCGCAATCCTCAGGAACAAACCCCCCTAAGACACAATGAACATGGAGCTCTCCGACATCTTGTGAGTGGCAGACATCGCAGCAGTCTTTGTACAGAATTGCATCGTCGCTAACCATCGCATCAACGTGTAGTCGCATTGTCAACTTGGCCGTTGGCGTTATCGTCATTCTCGGTGGTATCGTGTCCATCTTTTCGTTCAGCCTGTACGTACACAGTCCATACTCGAGCCGATCGCTCTCAATTCGCAATCGAATCAGGTACCTGGCAATACACCATTACGAGTACTGACAGCTTCTCTGCAGCCAGCCCATTATTGTGGGTGCTTACATGATCATTTTTGGTCTTGTTACTGGCCTCCTCGGTATGTCGCGACAGTCACCAAATCCCCGCAGGCAGATACTAATAAACTGCAGAGTTCCAAATCCCCCCTCAAGTTTCTCGACATGCCTCATTCATGTTCTCTTTCATCGGCCGTGGTGTTTGTAAGTCAATTCCTGCAATAGTGGCGCTTGAGCCACGACTAATCTGTCCCTAGTCTACATCTTCCTCGGCTCTCTGATCCTGGGCGGCAATGTCCTTAGCTACATCGCTGGTGGTATCGTTGGTATCACTGGTCTTGCCTACGTCGCTCTTGAGTTCGTTCCATCCATTGAGCCCCCTGCCAACATGCGCGAGGCCGAAGACGCTGGCTGGGGCGCCGAGCAGGTCTAGAAAGCCAACCAGCCAGTGCTGTCTCGCACGATCGCCTCTTCAGACATGAGTGCATAGCATCTTGGTGACGACCATTCGAGCACCGTACGAATGGTAATATGAATGCGCCAACACGCGGTGAACTTGGAAATGTATAAGACAAAGACTTCCTGAAGTCCAGCCTTGGAAGAGTTGGGGGAACAAGACGCTGTGTATTTATACGATTCGCAGGCAGGAAGAAAGAGTTGAGGAGGACCCGTTTGAACAGAATTCTAAACGAGGTTCATGAGTATTAGTAGCTTGAGGATGTCGACGGCATGAATACACCGAGCCGACCAGAGTTGAAAATTAGTCGGGATTGAATATTGTATTGTCTAGTATACTATGCTTCCCAACATGCCATGATATTCAAACGCCATTATTTTACCATCAAACCAATATTGCTCTTTTATACTCCTCACGTCCTTGGACTCCTCAGGAAGCTAACGACACCGCTGCAGTATCCAACCAGACCGTCCAAGCGGTTGCACTCTTTTTCTTGATACGTCTTCCACTCGCTCAATGCCTCGAGTAGATCCTGGTTCTCCATTACAATATCAAAGTGAAGTCGGAGGAATACTGTCATCCAGGCCTGGGTCAGCTCATAGTCTCGGCGAGTCTTGAGACGCGCTGTCAAAGCACGGATGAAATGAAGCAGCTCGTTAGGAATATCGTCGCCATCGCCAACAGAGAGAGAACGGAGCTCTAGATCTGCGCTTGACGGGGAGAGAGACTTGAGATGCTCGATGAACTCATCGTCTGTAAAAAGTCAGCCTTTTATCTATAGACATCAGCGCAAAAGGAATGTACGTACAGTTCCCTGTCTCTGCTCCAATACGGAGCTTGGAACCAAGGGCCTGTTCAAAACGAGCCTGCTCGAGCTTCGTAATGCGAGAAGTGTTGTCCACCTCTCCCTCCTTCTGCTCTTTATTCGCCATGAGGTTCTCCTTGCCTGTTGTTGAAGGCAGGAAGAAAGGGGCCTTCTCAGGAGCCTTGGGGGCTTCCTTTGGCTTGTTTCGCTCCTTGATAAGATCCAAGTGTAGCAGTGTTTGCCACCGGCTCTTGGGAACCAAAGACAAGGTTGTGAGATCAGCGCTGAGCTGTTCAATCGTAGGTGCCACCACAGTATCCTCATCCTCGGCCTGCTCATCTTCAAATGCGCCCTCCAGCATACCATGGCTGTTCTCACCAGAGACCGTAGGGGCAGAGACACGACCAATCTCCTTCTCAGAGATCTGTCGTGTGGGAACATGCTTGAACAGAGCCTTGTTGGTCCAAAGTGTCACGCCCAGTTCGTTCTCGATTGTCGCAGCCAGGTACTCGCCAGTAACAGACATTGCTATCGCCTTGCAAGGCTTTTCAAGTCGGATAGCATCGATCAAGTGACTCGTAGGAAGATCCCAGACACGAATGACGGAATCTTGAGAGGCTGCAATGATCCATCGTCCGTCGCTAGAGAAGCAGAAATCGTTGATGGCGCCTTGAGGTCCCCAGAACTCTCTGATAGTTCTCTTGGTCTCCATATCCACCACACGAATCGACAGGTCGTCGCATGAAAAGGCAAGGAGGTTACTGGCGGGGTGGTATCTGCATCCTGTAGGGAAAGTCATAGGTGCCCAGTCAATCTGCGACAGCAAATTTCCTGTCAAGAAGTCCCAGAACTTGATCTTGCCGTCCAAGGAGCAAGACACCACTGTCTTATTCATCGAATCAACGACAATACCGGTGACTGCCTTGGTGTGCTTTCCGGTGCCGACGGGAAATTGACGTGTAGACTCGACATGTAGTTGAACGACATCATCTGCTTGTCGAAGCTGCTGCATCTTGAGCTGACGAGCTTGAGCTGGGCTGAGCCTTGAAGGGAATCGTTGACGGTGGTTTCCAGACTGGAGGTTATACATATCGATACCGCCAGACTCGGCACCGACAAGGGCAAAAGTACCGCAAGGGCTGATAGCAACAGTTGAGACGTTGGAGTCGTCTCCGGTGGGGAAAGCCCATCGACCGGCTCTCTTACGACCCCAGAACCACGTCCTAGCAAACGAGTCGTTCTTGTGAGCAGTCACCACACTCTCCCAACCGGTCATACCGCTGATCTCAGCATCCTGCATCGTCTTCTTGTTCTGTGACTTTTGCCATATAGGCAGCTTACCGGGCATGGCACCAATACCACCATCTCGGTTCAGCGAAGAAGCCATGCATGTGATCTCGGGAGCCTTGAGGTCCTCCAAAGTTGTTGTTGGTCCGTGTGACAGGGCGTTGGTAGCCAGAATACCAATTTTCTTGGCCTTTTTGCGAATATTACCCTGACTCAACTCTGCACTTTGACCGTCGCGGCGCAAACTCCATCCCCAAAGACTTCGGTCTTGTCCACCACTGAGCAGCCACTTGTTACCAGCATCGGCACCCTCAAAGTCGGTAGGGAGGAACTGAAGGCAGTTGACGGGGCCCGCATGTCCACTGCGGGAGTGAAGAATTCGGGGAATAGGCGAGAAGGGGGTTTCGTCAAAGATCCAGGACTTGAGAGAGTTGTCACGACCGCTGGTCAGAACCACAGGCTGGCCGGGGAGGAACTCGACCTTGCTGATACCGCCACGAACGGTAGGTCCTTCATAAGAGGGAGGGTTATGAGCGCTTCGCAAAACACCCATAACACGACCACCACCATTCAAATCCCAGAAGGTGACATCACCAGTGGCAGCTGTCGCTGTAGCCATAACACCATCTTTGCGTCCATCGTTGCCAGCTCCCATGCCATCGGTTCGGAAAGAGATCGAGTTGATAGGCGCTTCCGAGCTGCCGGCCTCGATGCGAAGCGAGACCTTATCAGTAAGAACATTTGTGATGATAAGAGTTCCCTCGGAATAGGCGATGGCCAACAAGGACAGAGCAGGGCTGGGTTCCAAGCATGTAACAGAACCGCAATCGGGAGAAGGAGGCAGGATGGTGTAAATAAGCTTGGCAGTGCTGATGTTCCAGATCTCAACCCAGCCATCTTTGCGACCCACGAAAATCTTGTTGAGGAAAGTGGGCATAGAAACAATGCCACCAGTAATTTCGTTGCCCCGGTTGCTGGCAGGTGTAGTGTGGATGGTGGTGTAGTGCTCCAAGGTGGCTGTCTTGAAAATTTCGATTCGAGTACGAGCAGCGACAATAGTCCATGTTCCCAAAACCTGAATCTGCTGGATGGGCTCGTCGAGGTCAGAGGGCAGTACAAGCTCGTCGACCTTCTTACCCCTTTGGAAGACCCAGATACCTTGAGGCTCGCCCTTCTTGGATCCTCCCCATGCTGCGAAAATCTGTTGCTTCCAGGCGAGAGTTGCAGTGATGTCGGCGGGTGTTTGCGGGCGAGTGATGAAAACGAGGTTCAATCCGCGACGGAGATCGTAAGTCTGAATAGATCGACCAACCGAGGTCGAGATCTGGAAGGTAGTCTTGCCGAGAGGGATCGAGGTGAAAGGAACACTTGTAGGAGATACTAAACCGACAGTCTTGTGGGAAACAATTAGCTATAGCAACACGGCGACAGAGAAAAAAGACATACGCGGAAAGGCGCAAAAATTCGAGAAGAGTCTGATGCAGACTTTGAAGCATTGGCTGGCGCCGCAGTCTTCTGGCGCTTGACCACAGGATGGTCTGCGTCCTTATGAGGCATTTTGATTATATTATAGGCAGCTGGTGCAAATAGCGACAAGAGTTACTACACCAAAGATGCCCGCCTGCGCTCTGCGATGGAGGCTACTATCTGTGATGCTGGTGCCATGTCCAAAATTTACAATTTTTGGCGGTGGCGCACGGCAGTATATTCCTCATATAGTTGAAGAAAATATCTGAACCTATTTCCACACCAAGGATTAGGCATTGCAACAACTCAACAATGGTTAGCTTTTTAAAAATGCTCAAGAAATCAATACAAAGTCCTATTGTACCTCATGGTTCAATTCGTTTTATTCAAGGCATCTACCCTGAAGGTAAAAAGAGTACTATCTTGTCTGAGCCATAGTGTGCGGGTTATTCTGTCAGCTTGATCATTACAAATGTGGCATCAGGTCAATCCAGAAGAGCCTATCATTAGCCCAGTCCGACAGCCTCTTCTCAACCGCAGTCCTTTCAGCCGGCCGGCAACGTCCAGGCCAGCCATGGTTCAAAACAAAAAGTTAGCGGGAAGATCGATTGAGACTGGAATTCTGGAAAGCACCCGAAGATCTGGAATAGATTAGATCTTTGATGACTTCGGGGCCTCCTTCGATTCTAATTCGACCATGTGAAATCAAGAGAAGTTAAGAACTAGACTAATTACACGCACTTGGTCAAGATCGGTTGTACAGCAAGGCTCGAATGCTCGGTGTACATGCCTGGCTCCCAATGGCGGCACGGCACAACCGATGTGTTACTTGTCGACGCAATATCCCCAAGACAAGTTTTTGGGTAGAATGTTGGTGACACAATGAGTTGCCAAGGTTCTCAAGTTCAAGGCAGGGGGCTTTGCTCGTATGCACGCACATTCAGCCATGTAGCCATCCTTACTTGCATTGGCGGCTTGGCTGAGAGGGGAGTTTAGTGCATTCGTAACTGAGTATATTATGTGTGAATCCATTGGATAGGTTGATCGAAATATCGCTGTTTGCTTCTCCAGTGCGTATAACAAAGACCATCCCTTGACCTCCTTCTATTCATAGTATAAACAACGGGGTTTTCATGCACCTGAGAATGATCTACCTAACGTAACCCCACCATTTTCTGATGATTCTTGGACACCCTTGTCTCATGAATTATAAGCCATGACACAGTAAGAGAGGGTAGGGAAACACTATGTAAGACTTTGATCTTTACGCGGCGCCGGCATTAGTCAAGGGTGCTGGACGTACAACACAGTATGTGCGCTCTCCAAAGCCCAACAACAGCGCATCTATAATGGTAAACATGATACAATCGAGGTCCACCACCATGACTACAGACGTCACCGTGTGATTAGCGCCTCGGTATCCCATCCAAAACAAGTGTTAATCGGTCAGGGCAGCGCCAGGGGAACTATTCAGGCCAGCCAGTATAAGAGGATATCCGTAAAGTTTCGGGATAGAGATCGGGTTTAGCTTCTCTCGTATTCAGAGAGTAACCCGTTGCATCGTACAATTTACGCCGCAGCAAATCGTGAATGAGATGGGAGTGGTCTGGGAGGCGACAAAGAACTCAACGACGAACTACCGAGCTGAGAGAAAGCCCCTTAGGTAGCCTTTGTTCCTAAAAAGTGGAGGTAAACTTTGCAAAGTTTACCAGGAACAGACCTTAACAGGCAGTCGACGATCAATTATTCCAGGGCGTGCCCCTCTCTATTATGTACTACCGTACCTATGGAGGTTAGGTAGTGGCGCAGCGGGCGGCTTGATTTATAAATCCATCCATGACTCTAGGCGCCAGGTACTGGAAGCAAGCCCCAGGAAAGCGAGCTAAGGAAGCCCGCCTTGTCAGCGGGCACGTCAAAGGCGTCAAAGGCAAGTCGGATGTAAGCTTAAAGCCTTAGATTTGCGTGGCCGATTATGCACGAGATGTCGCTTCTAAGGTCAGCTTGGCCTAGTGCCAAAACTGCAGAGACACCTCTACCAGCTGCTGTACAGTGTCACCAACCTCTGTTGCTCACTCCACCTACAGCGCAACACGCGACCACATACCAACCCTAGGTAATTCCAATTGTCCTTCACTGTATTCGAGGGGGTGGGGGATTTGCAAGGGGTGATGAGGGGGGTTGCGTGTCACTCTGTTTCACTCCAGTCCAGTCTGTCCTATACTGTGCATTGACCGTAGCTTTGTTTCGTAACCTGGAACTGGGGCTGGAAGTCGGTTCCTTCAGCTACTGCACAATGCTTGTCTCGTATATCTAACAAAAAGTCTTATGTCTGCTTGGCTTTTGCCTAGACTTGACCTTATTCCTTCTCTCTTCCTCCATCTCATCTCATCCCCGTCTTCCTACTTCGTCCTCGTACCATCTGAGGATGTGAGATAGGCCTAAGATGTCTTCATCCGTCTCGTATCTTTTTGCTGTCTATTTTGTATCAATACTATTTGCCAAGTTGTTGCATCTATATATCCACATTCACTCGATTGCCGTCATTGACTTTATTGTCTACTTACCGACATTTTTCCTTCAAGATGTCTTTCTAGTTCTCTTTGGCCGTCTGTTGTTACGTCGAGAGCGAACAGTTGCTTCCCTCGCTGGCTATTTTGTTGGTTGCATTCTGACGTAAGTCTAGTTTTGTCCATTCTACCTACTTTGTGTTGTTTCATTGGGTTGATTTCTAATGCTTGGCGCATACAGTATAATAACATTCGTCGCTGCTGCATCCGAACTCGGCTTCCACTACAGAACAGGCGGCGAAGTCGAATGGAGCGACGCTGGAGATTTTGCCAACGACGAAGGTCTCAATGTTCTTGTTAGTGAAAGTAGCAGTGTGGTAGTTTCTGCATTGATTATTCTCATTGTCTCGTGGTTCCCCCAGAACTACCTCTACCGTACCGTCGGCAATGTAGTGACTGGTCTTGGAAAGCGCATCGCTTCAGGTATGTTGATTTCTTTTCCCATCAAAGCCGTTAACGTTTAACGTTGCAAAGTGTCCCGACACCTACGGGGCAAGATACGCCCCAAAAGCCATCATCAGCATGACCCCGAAAACGCCGAACCTTTCCTTCACCGCACCAACAGCGGAGAATCTCTTTCGAGCAGTGGCAATGCATCACCTAATCTAAGCCAAGATGGTGGAGAGAAAGATTCAGAGGGCAGTGCTTCAAAAAAGGGACGCATGTGTGCTTTCATTCCATCTTGGATCATCACGAGTTCAGTTTTCTTGTTTATTGGCATTACCACCATTGTTCGCCCTGATCAGCCTTATAATCACATGGCAAGCAGTTTGCCCTTGAGAGTTTTCGATTCGGTCAAACCTACATTTGGTCTCTGCGCCTCTCAGAACGAGTGGCCTCTTAAGGATCTCATCGATCAGTCAAAGTGGATTGCCCCAAAGGGCGACTTCAAGGGCTGGGCACCCAGTAAAGCTAACAACGAATATGTAAAGAATTACAGAGACAACCCTCCCAAGTGGTTGCCTAGTCCTATTCCCAGCGGATTCCTGAAATGGGACCCTGAACGATACAAGGATGAGCTCGATCAGAAGCATGGTCCAAGTGACACTTGCCCAAACACCTTACAAGATCGGGGCTTTTATAACCCTGTCAACGACCCAATGCGCATCACCAACCTCGACCAAGAAATCATTACTCCCATCCAAGAGGCACTGTCGAATAACTCTGTCAAGATTCGTCACATCGCTCTCATCCTCATGGAGAGCATGCGCGAGGAACTCTTTCCGATTCAACAAGACAGCAGCATCCACCGTTTTATCATGGAATCGCACGAAGAAAAGTTGAGAGACGAAATCAACAGTCGAGTAGCACGCATGACACCAAACTTCGAAAAGATCACAGGAAAACCTGGCAACTACGTTTACGCAAATGGTACCGCTTGCGCTCAACCCGTGAACACAGGGTGGAAGGACCAGACCAAACCTGGTTTCGGTGGTATTAACATTGTAGGAGGTCTCACCAGCAGTAGTGTCTCGACCAAGAGTCTCGCTGCAGCTCATTGTGGCGCGTGGCCCATGGCCGTCAACATGTTCGAAGAGGCCGAACTCGAGAGCTATCAGCCCTGCATTCCCCAGATTCTCGAACTGTTCAACAAGGTCAAGAACAATACGGAAAAGAGAGATTGGTGGGGGTTCGCGAGCAATCAGCAAGCAAAGTTTCACGAATACCAATGGAAGCCTGCATTCTTCCAGGCTGTCACAGACTCTTATGACCGACAGGACAAGTTCGATGCCAATATTGGATTCGATTTTAAGGTTACCAAGCCAAAGCTTGACGAAGAGGCCAAAGAGAACCCTGAGATGCAAGAGATTAACTACTTTGGATATCCTGAGACAGACCTCAAAGAGCACATCAGAAAATACATCAGCAACGGACTGGCTGAGGACAAGCGCCTGTTCATGTCGCACTTTACCAGCACAACTCACCATCCTTGGGGTGTACCTAAGTGGTTCGAAACCGAGAAGTACATGGGTAAGGAGGGTGGCCGACACCAAGACTTTGACAAGTATCTCAACACCATTCGCTTTACCGACGCCTGGCTTGGCGAGCTCATGCAAATGTTTGAGGATACTGGAATCGCAGACGAAACCCTCGTTGTGTTTGTCGGCGATCACGGACAAGCTTTTAAGGAGGATTTCTCCAAGACGGGCACCTACGAAAACCGCCATATTAGCAACTTCCGAGTTCCTATTTCTTTCCATCATCCCAGTATCCCTCGGGTTCAATACGAGGCCAATGTTACCTCCATCTCTATCCTCCCCACCGTTCTTGACCTCCTTGTCAACTCGGGATCGTTGAACAAGCAAGATTCCGCCATCGCATCCGACCTCGTTAATGACTACGAAGGCCAATCTCTTATTAGACCCTATCAAAAGGCTTTAGACGGACGTCGCGCTTGGAACTTTGGGCTTATCAACCCAGGCGGTGGTATGCTCACAGTCACGTCAGCCGATGCACCCTGGCGACTGGCAGTTCCCCTGAAGAAGGACCTCGAATACACGTTTACCGATCTGAGCAAAGATCCGCTAGAGCTAGATGCTCTAGACAAGTGGACTATCAAGTCCATGATTAAGGCAGTGAAGAGCCAATACGGCGATGAAGCTGCGAACTGGGTTCGTGAAGCTGACGAGGTCGCCCGCTGGTGGGCTCTCGAGCGAAGACGGCTCTGGGGATACAGCCCTAAAGAAGACTAAACGATTCTATTTGTTTTTATTCATGACATGATGCATTGGGTATCTGGCTTTGGGATTTTGAGGAAATTGGATTTTTTTGCGTATACCATGGCCGGGCACATGCACAGCATTTACATTAAGGGAGAGGCTCCCTCGGAAAGAGTTGATTTTGGGTTATTCTACCTATACAATGCATAGACTTTTAAATTTTTATACGGTATCATCTCAGGTAAATCGTGGTCTACGTACCAATACAAGTGAGTCTTCGAAATCATCCATCTGGGTAGTGGTTGAGCAATCAGCCTCAAACTTGGATGCTACGACAGCCCTTAAAGTGTTACACCAATGCGCTTCTCAGACTATCCGTTTCGGAATATCCCTGCATTCGGATCTCTTGTAGTAGGTGGATAGTCTTGGCCATAGATTGCATCGGTCCTGCAGTGTGCATTGCTTATTCATGGTTCTAGAGCTCCAGCAAAAGAACGGCTGCAGGGGTGTCGGTAGTTGAGATAGGAACTCTCAGGGCAGAATGCAGAGATCCATGGATGAAACAGATGGTACTGGCTCGGGTTACGTTGAAGATAAGGGGCAAATCTTGTCCAAGTGACCCCGAAACAGCAGTTGAGTCTAGGGCTGATCTTCTGCAAGTCATCAAGTCGATATCAAGATCTGGTGTTCATCTCATTACACCTTTAGGTTAAAGTTTGTGAATCAACTTTCTTCAAGCCACCAAAAAGGTAAGCCACAACATCACTGGAGACCTCGTGGCCATCTCTTCTACAATTATATTCATCCAATAAGAGCCCTCAATTCAAGCATGCCCCTTCCGGGTCTTATTCTGATTGCATTGTGCCTGAAGCACTAGCGACGAAGAATGTCTCAATATGCAAGTCTTCTTTGGCGTGGCGCGCCTTGTCTGCAGCTGTCATGTGGTGCATAGACGCAGTCTTTAAACACTTTGCATGTCTACTATAAAGAAAGATGTTTTGATATTGCTGTATGTGTATGATATATCTACTAGGTAGTATAGGGCAGGGCGGAAAGACTCGCGAGAAACGAAACCTTAGGTGGCTTGGAAGTGCCATCCCCACTATCATGCAGCAAGCCTGCCCCGGATGACCCCATCGAGAACTTCACTAACATGGAAATCATGTAAAGACGAATCGGATGACATGAAAAGCAGCTGTTTTCTACTACATGGCACTTATGTCGAGCGCTCTATGATAACAGTTTACAGTGGTAGGTGCAAGGATGAATTGAAGCATATGTTTCTTATCAAGCGAAGTGCCTGCCCATTCTCTTTCTAAGTTGTTAGCCTCTTGCCCCAAAGGCCCGTTAGCTTAGCTGCAATACAGTTGTCAATCACAAATACCGACATCCATATTGTGACAGCGATCGCTCGTATCTGCGTCATTGGAAAGTCGATCTTGGAGCTTCCTTCCTGCAAGGCGAACGAAAGGGAAAGAGACCCCATCAACTGGTGACTTGCAGCAATATCAAGTATGAGGAAGGTCAGGATGGCAGTGTTAGTACCTAATGAGATGGCGGCACAGCACCTAGATCACACTCTCTTCTGAGCACCAAACATGGTAACGGCCCAATTCAAACTGAGACAAAAAACAGGTCATCTTTGAGCCTGACATTATTCTCTTGTATTGTCATAATATAAACCCATTTCATTTCGCTTTCATATTGACGAGAACTGTTTCACTTTTCAATAAAACAGTGGACAGAGGCCGAGTTCAAACGTCGCCCAAGACATTCTATCGAGAACGAACATCGAATAACGCCTGAAACGATCACTTTATTCTGTCTACAACTCAATTCAGGCTCGATAACCTGCCAAGGGCTCAATAAACGGATACTCAACGACGTCAGACATTCCACCAGCTCGTGGCTGTATTTCCATCGCCAGGCACGCCCATCAATTAACATACACAGCAAAATTTGACAGTACGAATCAATTGCAGCCGGCCCTTCAATCCACGAAAACAAGCAGATTCAATCGGTGTCATTTTTTACGAGATACGTACATGCACTGCACAGGATAAGCGGCAACACGCAGACCCATCAAACAAGGTACTGCACTGTATTGATGCCATCCATATCATCCGCATACGACCTTACCTTGGCTCACTTTATCTATTGCGGACACTATGAGCAACCCGCCGGACACAGGTCTTGTTAGCACTGCAAGTTCCGTTGAATGCCCAGAACAAGCACCGGCACAAGCACAGGCACAAGTGCAAGGTCAAGGAAAAGCTGGACCCGGCCCTTCGACTAGCCCCTCCACCTCCGCCTCCGGCGAACCTTCCGCCGCCAACTTTTCCACCTCACCTCGCCGCTCTAATCCACCTTCTTTTCCTCCTTCTTCGGCCCTTGCTTTTGGCTACGTATCTGTGGATCAGCATCAAATACAGGCCAAGCCGCCTCGACAGGCTCGTGCACTCTCTTATTCATCAGCCTCGCTTCTTGCCAATTCCTCTGCTGCTGCCGCCACTAGGAAGAGTCGCGGCGCCGAGCCCGTCACCAGAGAGTCATACGCACGCCGGGCTAGTTTCACGACAGCACCAAACTCAACAACGGCTGTCTCGTCCTTGCCAATCAAGAATCCCCGAACTCTTGCAAATACTCACCGCGAGTCCATGACCTCAGACACCACCGCCGAAGATCAGGTGTTGACCGATTCGCAACTTTCAGACGAACCCCACCACCAGCGAACCCGCTTACCATCTGCCGTCGAGAATTCCCACACCGTCTCGTCTGAAGCTCCTAGTACCACGAGCAATCGCTTGTCTTCTTCCTCAGACCTTCAGGCCAGAAGACTTTCAGGAACCTCCGTCTATTCTCTCGCGTCCGCTCGTGGCGTCCTTAGTGGTTCATCCTCAGCTCAAGGATCGGAATTGGGAACCCCACCACGATCTGTGCCTGGATTTCTGTCAACGGGTAAAAGCGCTGGCATAGTCCAGTCTGAAGCCGAGGTTTCCAACGTCACTGTCACTACTTCGAGTCTCCAAGCAGGCCAATCGGCCGTAGGAAACCCCAACCAGCACAACCTAACTGCCCGAGATCACAATTCGCAGCCGCTTGACTTTACGAAACGAACCATCCGCCACGACAACATGCAGAACACTACATCCGGCCTGCGCAATCAGGGGCCCGACCGATCTCGCAGTCGAGCCAAAAGACGCTTCAGCGGAAGTACAGCGACCAGCAGCCACAGCCCGAGTAGCGACCGCGCTCCCCACCATCGAGAGAGAGAGGAGGGTAGGTTGATATCCTACACCCAGGATGATTTCTGGGCCAATGGCTTGACCAGAGTATCTAACTTGCTGTAGTGAAACCATCGCGATTTGGAGTTATCGGCGTGTGCGCTCTCGACATCAAGGCCAGAAGCAAGCCCAGCCGAAATATTCTGAATCGACTCATCGCCAATCGTGAATTCGATGTGGTAGTCTTTGGCGATAAGGTCATCCTCGATGAAGGTAAAAATTACACGAAACTGGAATTCTACGATCAGAGCTAAGCTAACCTATTTGTTTTCAGAGGTTGAGAATTGGCCTATATGGTAAGTCAATTCCTCTCGGTGAGCCGAAGTGGCATGGTGGGGTGCATCATGAACGCTGCAGGAGGCACGTGCCGAATTACCCAAAGAGATCACTAACACCAAACAGCGATTATCTTATTTCATTCTATTCCGATGGATTCCCGTTAGACAAGGCGATTGCCTATGTAAAGGCACGAAAGCCGTTCTGCGTAAACGATGTGCCTATGCAACAAATTCTGTGGGACCGTCGCCTGTGTCTTCACTTACTCGACAAGATCAATGTCCGAACGCCAAAGCGTGTTGAGGTTACTCGTGATGGTGGCCCTGGCTATCTCACACCAGAAATGTCCAAGCATATCAAAGAAATCTCTGGAGTTTCTCTTGACCCTATCGACCCTGCGCAAGTACCATCTCCCCAGAAGGTGGAATTGATTGATGATGGCAACACAATCAGTGTTGATGGCCAAACGCTGAGAAAGCCTTTTGTTGAGAAGCCAACCAGTGGAGAAGATCACAATATCATTATCTACTTCCCCAGTGAAGACGGTGGTGGTGCTCGAAAGCTGTTCCGAAAGATTGGAAACAAAAGCTCCGACTACATCCCAGACCTCAACGTGCCCAGAGCTATTACCGAGCCCGGCAGCAGCTACATCTACGAAAGCTTTATGCAAGTTGACAACGCTGAAGATGTCAAGGCTTACACTGTCGGTCCAAGCTATTGCCACGCAGAGACTCGAAAGAGCCCGGTCGTAGACGGTGTGGTGCGGCGAAACACCCACGGCAAAGAGTTGCGATATGTTACAGCTCTTGGCGCTGAGGAGAAAGAAATGGCCAGCAAGATTTCTACGGCATTCGGACAGAGAGTTTGTGGTTTCGACATGTTGCGAGCATCAGGAAAGAGCTATGTTATTGATGTCAATGGCTGGAGCTTTGTGAAGGATAATGATGACTACTACGATCATTGCGCTAATATCCTCAAGGATCTTTTTGTCAAGGAGAAGCTACGACGTGGTGGTGTCACACCCCCAATGCCCTCACCCGCGCCATCAGAATCGGGAACCGACCCCTTCACTCGAGCATCTAATGCATTCAAGGACCGAGAACAACAAGGTCACTCTAGCGCTAGCGGCGTCAGGACAAGCATAGCATCAATCCCAACTACCACGGATTCGCAACCTGACGATGCATCGCGACGTGCACCAAGCGGCACGGCTACCCCTCTGATACCCCCGGAAACTGGACTGCCTTCGAAACCACAAAGTTCTTCCGCAACACCGGTAATTCCAACTACTCCTACCGATGTCCACTTGCCAGGAATTTCGTCCGCCCCCGCAGCTCAGCAAAGTGCTATCGCCGAGCCCCCATCGGAAGAAACACCTGCGGTGCCTGAGCCTCCTCTGCCGACCCACTCCTGGAAGCTGAAGGGTATGGTTTCCGTGATCAGACACGCAGATCGCACACCTAAGCAAAAATACAAATTCACATTCCATTCGGAGCCGTTTATTGCTCTTTTGAAGGGTCACCAGGAAGAAGTGTTATTGATTGGAGAAGCAGCTCTTGCCAGCGTCATTCAGGCAGTGGACCTTGCATACGAGCAGGGAATTGAGGATCGCAACAAGCTTAGATCTCTTCGAAACGTTCTTGTCAAGAAGGGAAGCTGGCCGGGTACTAAAATTCAGATTAAGCCAATGTTCAGGAAGAAGAAGACTGAGCAGCCCGCTATCAGTGAGGAACTCGTCGCCGTGACCGAGAAGGAGAATGACAAAACTGAAGAGGGAGGCGACTCATCAAAAGAGGACAGGCCTCCTGGAGCCCCAAGGCGACAAGACTCCCTTTCTGGTGTCACAATGTCAAAGTTCACTGCTGCTGAGGAGAGACTGGTTCTTGACAAACTGCAGCTCATTGTCAAATGGGGAGGCGAGCCAACACACTCGGCCCGATACCAAGCTCAAGAACTCGGCGAGAATATGCGCAACGATCTCATGCTTTTGAACCGGGACATCTTGGACGAGGTTCACGTTTTTAGCAGTTCTGAAAGGCGTGTGACAACTAGTGCTCAGATCTGGGCCGCTTCATTCCTGGGTAAGAAGGATATTGCAGAAGACTTCATCACCATTCGCAAAGACCTGCTGGACGACTCCAACGCTGCCAAGGACGAGATGGACAAAGTGAAGAAGAAGCTCAAGGGCCTTCTACGAAAAGGTAACGAGCGTCCTGCGCAATTCACCTGGCCGGAAAACATGCCTGAACCTTCAGAGGTACAGACCAGAGTCGTGCAGCTGATGAACTTCCACCGTCGTGTAATGGATCACAACTACAAGAAGCTATTCAGTGGAGCTGTCACATCGCTTAATGCTATTTCGAACCCAAGTACTGAGAAATTGTCTGGCGATAATTCTAGTTCATCTATCGCGTCGTCCATATCACAAGCAAACACCATCAACCAGATACAGTCACGCTGGTGTTGTGGCGAAGACGCTGATCTGTTCCGAGAGCGATGGGAGAAACTGTTCCAGGAATTCTGCGACGGCGATAAGGTTGATCCAAGCAAAATATCGGAACTTTACGACACCATGAAGTTTGATGCGTTGCACAACCGTCAGTTCCTGGAGTGGGTGTATACGCCACCCAACCACATGCTGGATGAATATGCAGCTACTGGTACTAAGGAGGGCAAGCCAAAGGAGTCTGAAGACGGCAAGTCCATTGACGAGAAAACCGACAAAAGCCAACATAATTCTCCTGAAGGTTCAGATAAGGTGGATGCTGGAAGCCGTTCGGCCTCGGTCAAGAAGTTGTTTAGAAGACGATCGTTCCTTAACAATCTACGACACTTCAACGAAGAGGCGCCACCGGAGCAGTACTTCCGTCTCTATAAGGGAACCAAGCAGACTGCGTCTCAAACAGATGCTCAAAACGAGCCCTTGCAAGAGCTTTACCGTCTCGCCAAGGTCTTATTTGACTTTATCTGTCCCCAGGAATATGGTATCTCAGATAGCGAGAAGCTTGAGATTGGCTTACTCACATCTTTGCCTCTCCTCAAGGAGATCGTGCAGGATCTGGAGGAGATGCAAGCATCAGACGATGCTAAGTCTTTCTTCTACTTTACCAAGGAGTCACACATCTACACATTGTTAAACTGCATCATCGAGGGCGGCGTTGAGACCAAAATTAAGCGCAGCACTATTCCCGAGCTCGACTATCTTTCCCAAATTTGCTTTGAGCTTTACGAAGCTGAGATGAAAACCGCAGGCGACGGTTCATCACCCCATAACGCCCCCACGTTTACATACAGTATTCGTATCACCATTAGCCCTGGATGCCACGTCTTTGATCCATTGCATGTTCAACTGGACAGCCGACACTGCATTGGATGCGCCCCCCGACGAAGTCTGACGCCGCATGCAGATTGGCTGCAGGTTATCAAGACCCTTCGAGCCAAGTTCAACCAGTAAGGCCCACTCATCAGACGATATCTCCCTGTCACATGAATTTCCACTAATGCATCTTGCAGGGTCAAACTACCAAAGACATTCCTGGCGGTCAATTTGTCCGATGCTTTCACATTTGAGGACCGGCATGGGAGCGACAGCGATGTGTTAGAGATGAAGACTGCGCCGTCGAAAGGCTTAACCGGTCAACGCAAGTCCTCTAGAAAAGAAGACTCGGAGGAGCTTGCAACTGGTGCCGGTGAAGTAATGATCTCCTAGATTCGGGAAATAGGCCCGAGTGGAAAATAAACCGAGCGTGTATCGTCATATTTGGCAGAGCATGGGCGATGGCACCAGTTTTTTGCATTGAAGGGCAAGCTCTATGCTCAGCAATCGTACATATGATGGTGTGCACACTACCCTTGTCAATATTGTGACGAATTGATGGTAGTCAGTCGTGAGTGTTGCTATCACTTTTCTGAATGCTGCAGATAGACTTTGAAATTAATACCCAGTAACCCACTTATGGGCTGGTATCATGGAAGTACGGCTTGGCATGTGAAGATAGTCCTCATACGTAACTTTTTGTGTCGTTACATTGCAAACGCCTTCATCGGGTTAGATTTTCACATGAGGCACTCTTCTCTGGACTGAAATCGTGTTAGTCAACCTCGAGAATCCTTCGGCGGGCTACTTTTTTCTCCGAACTCAGCACCTATCCCAAGGGAAACCCCCTGAGTCTGGCAACCGAGGGTGTGGACTCAGTAGGTTTAAAAAAAAAAAGCTCAGGCTCTGAACCCCAGGAACCAAGAATCTGAGTCGTAATTGTGGCCTTGAGAATTCCCATTCCAGCCCTGAAACTCGCTTCATAGTTGCGGATAGAGAACAGCTGGCTCAGTTCGGGGAGGTATCAATAAGCGACACTAGCAAAGCTGTACATGTGGTGGTATCGTTCGCTTCAGCACACGGAGGAAACCGATACACGGAGCGTTGACAATCGAATTGTGGAGGCTCACATTGACAAGGACCACGGTCCTTTGATATCCCGGGGACAGGTTCGACATGTGTTCTGGAATTTGTGGGTTTTCATAGAAGATACGGATACTATATGAACCTGATAAGTATGTTGTCGCCTGATACACGAGCCCTTGGCCCAGGGCTCAGGGTGTCAGAAGAATTGGCTGCTGATAGCCTACGAGACGAAATTAGTCAGTCAGTTTGTGATATCCAGGTAAGCCTCTTTGGCTGCCTATTTCTGTCATCGCAAGTCTTGGGGGGTTCAACTTTTACCTTGCCCCTGGTTATCTTCGGCCAAGAGTGTCAATACTATAGTCATGCAAGGCTTCTGACAGAAGTTCCATGCTCAAAACTTAGCTTCAGATGCCGATCTGACCTTCGATTGGTAGATATAAGCATCAAATGTCTCTAACGTATGGAGTAAACGTGAGACAGCGAATCGTGGATAGGGTTCAAAGCGAGGCATCTCAGGCCCAAGCTTTATTGACAGGCATACAAGAAACCTCGCCAAATGTTGTCTACGACGTCACCTGGCCACGAAAGGTTGAAGAAACCGGGCTTCAAGCCTGATATGGGAAGTACTCCGCCAACAGATCAGAGACAAAAGAGACGCCTGCAGATGGGAAATGTGATGCCGACATCCCCGGCAGATGGTGCATTGGTTGACTGGATGCACTTAAGACCAGACGAAGAACCATGCAAGTAAGATTTCGACATGCACGAAGCTCCGATTGCACTCGTAACAAGTGGGGGAACGCGTGTACTTTGCGTGGTATTCGGAACCACTGTAGTCGAAAGCCGTCAATCGAATCGCATTTTACTATCCTTTGCGACTAACGGGGAGTCGAAACAGAAACGAACTGGTTTTTTACCTTTTTGGCCGAAGGTTGAAGTAGTGGAATGGAGCAAACGTCAAGAGCAAACGCACTAGGTCTGTAAATGAGAACTCTTAGTTTCAGTTTCAGAAATGAGGTGTGCAATTGGAGTCTAGGCACCTGCAAATAGAAACCCATGCAATTCGATCATGACATTCAACGGTCGCGGATCTTGGCTTGTGACAGCCGGGGTGTTGGGCGAGTGGTTACTCAGAAGAAGTGTGGCAGACTGCAGGACACCTTGCAGCAAGTAAAGATTTAACGACGCTCTGGGGTTTGGCGACGCATCCTTGTAAGAACGGGGGCGGTTGAAATGCCGGGTCTGCTAGATTAAGCCGGCGACGGGCAACTTGAAGGTGGATGGAGACTTCGGATTATGAATTTGCTCTCTTGGGAGCAGTAGAAGAGACTGCCTCGACTGCGCCGTGTAAGCTGGTAACCCATAGGGGGGGTCGCATGGTTCTCAAGTCACCAGTTTTGAGCGCAATAGTAAGAAAGTTGCCCGAACTTAAGAGACAGCTACTCACCAAGCGGCATTGACCGTGAATGACTCCGCAAGAAGGCTTACGAGGACCGTGAACCGGGTGATTAGAGACGGTAATCAGGCGGATATCGTGGCGATCAATGGAGGATTGTCTGGAAGCGAAGAGACAAAGTTTGTCATGTTGTCATACTGTCATATTCGATAAAGCGAGCAGGCCTGATCCTGTACCTTTGATAACCGGGATGTGAGCCCATCTACATCCGTTTACCGACAGGTTCTGTTTGTAATCTCTGAATAAGGCGGCCATGGCAACGCTGATGAGACTTTTTCTTTAGATGAAAGGGGTGCGAGACGAGATTCTACGACAGGGTCTGCGAAGCGAACATTTTCAGAGGGGGAAGGTCAAGTTGGATAGGTACTAAGGTAGGTACTTACCTACTAAAGTAGAATGGGTTAACTTGCGTTATTGTACGGGTACTAAAGTAAAGCAAGGCAGTTGGGCTAAGCTGCCGTAGCTGCTTCCTAATGAGTTGAAGGTTCGGGTTCTAATCCGTGTAAGCGGACGGTTGGTAAACGGGGAAAGTGGAGGGGGATGGGGTCATCAGTAACAGATCCAAAAAGGAAAGTGGCCGGTCAAGACAACAACATCTATTCATCTGCCTCGGCGCATCTCGCTGAAAAGGGTCCGTACTCATCAGACCACACATAAAAAAAAGAAAAAGGGATGGGACAGTAGACAATGTCTTATCTGATCTTGCTATACATGTTTGGATGTAACTTTAACGAGGGAAAATAACCGAATGGCTAGTTGTGTTTGAGTACCAAAGTAAACGAACATCAGCGGGAGCAATATCAACAGTCAAACAAGCGGGAAAGAAATATTGAATTTTACCCTACAAGTGCTGAGTATTGCCTTCCAGTGTCGTATAACGAACGGGACAGGTTTGCCGACCTACATATGGGCCGAGGCGGTCGGTGAGGCTCAACATCGTCATGAATCCGGGTATTAGTATGGGGTCCACGAGATGCAAGGATAGCCAGCCACGCCTCATCTCGATACTGCAGTCAAAATTAACCCCTCCAAACATGGTCCATATATCCGAAAGACAAGCAATCACCAGACATGGCGGAGGCTAATAATGCAGTAGAACGAAATAGGCAGTACAGACATGGAGAAGAGAGCTTGTCGAACGCATATGGAAATGACGATGCTTAGTAGACGGCAACTTTACCATTCTGAACTATATCCGATCCACGGCATATAGCCAAGCAAACTTTTGACAAGTTAACATGTCAAACAACGGCTACCGTTTATGCACTGAGACATAACCAGCAAGTTGTCAAGTTCTGTTACCCCATTGGCCACTATCTCTTATAAAATGTTTACAGCCGTGCAGCTAAAAATGTCCAACACACCAGAAAAAAAAAAAACGTTTCGGAAGTGAGTTTGGACCAGCTAATAAACATGTGGCGTCTGAGCGCTGGACCTGCAGGGGAAATGCCGCCACTTTGTCACCACAGGAAACGAACAGGCACGAGGCAGGGACAGGCTATGTATTTTGGCCGCCTCATACTTAGCGTAGGTAGGTAGGGAGAAAGCCGATTCGGCCCATGAATGAGCTGTGATCATGGTGTTGGCCTCATGAATAGACTTTTGCATAGCGTTTCACCTTGTTGTTGTTGTTGTTGTTGTTGTTGTTTGAACTGGAAACCTACTATGCTGCCAACAGATATTAGATGGTGGCTGGTACCAGCCTCACGATACGAAGGGCGGACATTTTACATTGCTCGCTTACCTGTCGAGTCCAAGCCCTATTCTCTGCGTCTATCTGGGGTTCTGACACTTTTGGGTGATTCTCCTAGCACGGACAAAACTAGCATGAGCGATTCGGGCCTTTCCGACGGTATATGTGGCTTTGGAAACTGCATGCTTTGATGGAATGTGCGGATACATGGAGGCTTGAAGGACCGTGAGTTTTTTGACGGCCGCAGATTGAGTAAGTCGTTGAAGCGATGTTTGAGGCTTAGGGGTAGCCTCACGAAGCTGTACGTTGAATCTTCCTGGAGGCGGTGTCTCTTGTATTGGGAGGTAAACGCTAGTCGACTGGTTGGTGATGTGTATCTGGAAACACAACAAAGAAATAGAGCAAACAACACTCAGTCTGGCAGCAATGTATGTACCTTTCCATCTATAGATATAGGGTTACGTTATGGATTGGCGGGTTAAATTTCCGACAAGTCTCAATCTAGTTCCGATTTATCAGTCGCTTGACTGCATTTGAAGGATCATGTTATTCGTTATGTTGAATATCCATACCTTATTCGAGGTTCTCCGACAACTAGACATCAAATTCCCATCCAATTGTGACGCTACGATGTCTTGCACTAGGATCATTGCCCCTTCGGTAAATATCGTATCTCGACATTGGACGAGAGGGATCCGCCCTCTTACATCACATCCAGGGGTGGATGAGTGAATTGGATAGGACAGGCAAGATGACGATGATCAATTTTCCTTATTTACCGGCTCAGAGCTATTGAAGAAGTCATGTCGAATCATGATGAGTGACGACCAGAACTTGTGCCGTTTAACCTCTCTGTAGGCTGTACCTGCTACTATTCTGCCTCGGCACGGCCGGTATGTTCTGGAAGCGCACTAATTACCTACTTAGAGACTACCTGTTAGCCAGCCTAGAGTGGCCGGACCAAGGCTTTAGGTTTATCTGCCGCATTTTCGGTATTGATTCCGTACGGGCAGTTTTCACGATGCAGCACACACACACACACACACAAATACACAAATATTCACAAGCTTTCTCTCATGTGGTCTCAATCTGCTTCTGATGCTAGGCTGTTACAGTTGACACCCCCCCTGGATTGGCCCTGGCTCAAGGTGTCTTCCAGGAGACTCCACCATTCCCATAACCCTGGCATAACTACCTACCTAGGCTGCACCGAGAACCAGGACACTGGACGGGGAAAGGTGTGTCTTGGACGTGTAGACTAGGTAGGTAGTTGTGGAGCCCCTCTTATGGTTTAACTTATGGCTTTTGTCTTTGTCCGTGTCTCTACAGCGCTGCAGGTGTCTAAGATTTAACTTTAGCCTTGCCAACCACACCTTACTGCATCTACTGTATCGTACATATGGATTCATAGCTAACTTGAGGTAGCTGCATTTCATGACCTGACCTGCCTTATCTCCTCTTGCCCTTCCATGTTTCCTCATTAGATCGTCATTCCCTCAATCGGAATATCCTTTCGTGTCAGCCGTTTTCTCTCATACAAGTTATTATTTATTGCTTCCATCCCTTCTGCCGTTTGAATTTGTTCCATCGGCTCTTTCCCAATCAACAGTCCCGCCGCAGCATAGCACAGCACAGCACAGTGCAGCGCAGTCACTGTAATTGATTTGGCCTTAGCGCGATCAAACAAGGCGAGGTACCTGCATCAGTGGATACAAGCTTCCCATGTCATAGGATCCTTACATCCACTTACTTTACCTCAGTTTCCGGTACGGAAGCGTACCTGATTTATCTGGGTCTGCTCTGCTCTGCTCTGCTCTCATGGACTGCTCTCTTTCTTCCTATACATCTTGTCAAATCTACACACCCCCTACAAGTTAGGTCGAGTAGGCGGGTTCCTTAGGTTCTCTTTCCTCCCCCTCTTTATTCTTCTCAGTCTTCCAGAAGCGTCAGGGACAGGGCTCCTTCTGTAAAACTCCAATTGTACGGGGGTCAACAGTGAGGGAACACGACACATCTGGGATCTCGACCGATAGACCTACCTGCTGGTACGATACACCCAGACAGGCACGGTACGACACTTATTGGGAGAAGGTCAATTTCACAAATAGTTACCTACCGCCCTGACATGGGGCATGTCATTTATACAGAGAGCAAAGAGAAACATAGGTAGGAAACCAAGGGGAGAAAGGGCACGGGCATCAACTTTGTCCGTCCGTCCATCCACACGACTTGTCCATGATCTGGGGCTCCTTCTCGTTGGCGGGTACATTATCACCACTGTCCCCCGGGAACTTAGCAGTGTTGTAACATTGAAGCTACAGTGCCTTACATTATCTTACCCTACCTGCCCTGTCTTGCATCGCCTGTCTCCTCGTTACCTACAAAGCTCAACCTCGCTCGCTCGGCCGCTTGCTTTGTTTCCCGTCATCGTCCGTTCGATCTACTCCATTGGGTGTTGGCACTACCTTGTCTTGTCGGCATTTCCGCCTCCCTCGTTGCTCGCTCGTGTCTCTTCCGTCGTTTATCTCCTGGGCCGTTGCTGCAAGCCCCATCCCGGCTCTCTGTTTGCAGGCCTGTCAAACAATATCGTCATATCAGATACCTAGCCAGAACTTTGCTCTTTACTCTCTACCTTGCCTTGCAACTGCAACGACTACTACAACTGGCACAGACACCGACAGAGGACACTGACATCTCTCCTCATACCCTCTCCTTCCCTCAAAATATAAAGATCTCTGAACCTCCTCTCGTTGTCTCCCGAATACAGAACATATCAACTTCTTCCACAACTATACACCCGACCACTACCTGTTCTATCTGAATTTTTGTCTACTACACCCTTCAAGACCTACTGTCAACCGTTGCATCACGCCGTCAACATCTGACAACACGTCGTCTTGATCACCCTAACGCCCCATACTACCACAATCGTGTAAGTTCCAGGAAAGGCGGACCTGAGGTTCTTTCCATGCTTACAGCCATGTTGGGCTGTCTCATGCACGTATGCAAGGCTAATAGTGTGCTCCCAAGGAACATAACCGCACCCAATCAGGCCGGATCTTGTGAGAGGGTCAAACAACCAAGATACAGTACCGTCAACAGCATCTACACCTACTGTACCACCCACACAACAGCCACAATTCCCGACAAAATGGCTAACGCTTGCGCTCACCAATTCCGAATGATCAAGTCGGACAACACTCTTGTCCAGTGGATCTGCCAGCACTGTCGTTCTGGCCCTCACTGGATGATCTGGGAGTGTACTTATTGCAAGTTGCATTTATGCCGACCTTGTACGCAGTCTGCTTAAGGAATCGCACCCAAGTTCCTATGCCGAGATACTGTTTGCCATCCACATGCGAAGTCGGTGTGCTGCTGCTGGCTGTTCATAACAGTTGGTGGCCATGTCCTGACTAACATGACGCGAGGCTCAACACAAACGGAAAATGGATGGCTGCTTTCTTGGTCTTGGTGCAGGCACACATCAATTAAGATCAAAGACAGATGGTCTCGACAAGGACATTTGATTGCGCTTAGCATTCTGCGGAACGGCAGCCCGGGGCTGGCCATGGATGCACGACTACTGAACCGCCACACACCCCTTGTGTGCGCCCATCATCATCAAAGTATCACACACGCAACATTACCTGGAATTACACTCACTGGTTTGAGTTTATGGAGTCTGGCACAGCTGGGCTGAGCTGAGCCTCGAAAAGACAACGCATCGCATGCAGAGAACCTGATACCTGACCGGCCGACACCTGAAGACGAGAAGACTACCCACACTACGCTACCCATGGACATGATACATACGCCTATCTTGATTCATGTCAGCCCGAGGTGGGGAATGGAGATTCGGCCAAACGGTGGTTTTTGGGTCGACTTTCTGATTTTTTTTTCTGGCACTGGCTTCCATGACGGAATAGCGCCCTGCACGTTCCACGTGGGAGATTCCTTTCAAGGGCCACCAGGCCCGTTTTTGGAATTGTGCAGCACTAGTCACCTCTCTCCCCCTGTGAAATCCCCATCTCACCAACGCTGGTCTCGCTTGGCCCTACATTACCCAAATCAAGTCAAGTCAAGTCTATCAACACAATAGAATGGACTGTTCGGACGTGTCATGTCTTCTTGGAGAGCCTCCTCCAATCTACGACGCGGCTCCGAATTTCCTTTTCGGGAGATCTGATCTGTTACAGATGATCCTGACTGATCTCTTTGAGCGTTTTCTCTTTTCTCCTTTCTTTTCGTTTTCTCTTATTGTTAATACCTGTTGCTTTTTTTTGTTTTTCCCTGGGTCTGCATACAACACGGTGTTTGTGGCTTCTTCCCCTTTCTTTTTTCTTGTTTTGGCTGTTGTATCCCAGGAAGTCTATCTTAGCATACCATGGCAACTTGAATGCTAAGTGGATTGCAGAGGGAAGACAGAGAAACGTCGTTATGATCTCATCCTGTTGGAGCTAACAAAGGTTTCTGGTTTGCTCACGGCGCCCGGCGACACTATGAAATGAACGATGCTAGGCCGGTTGGTGTTTGGGTTGGCGCTCGAAATAGACTTTGGCTCATGCCCCCCCCCCTGTCTC